>CM053792.1:584027408-584357408 GCA_028749045.1 Cupressus sempervirens
GGAATGAAAATCCTATGATGATAGGTTGGTTTAACAACCATATTGTAGATCCTTAATAGGGTTGTAAATCCTTTAACAGGGTAACATTCCAAGTAAGTGTTTTTAAATCCTTTAGATAGGTCACTTTTAATAGAGTGTAAAGCCTTTAATAGGGCAGACCTTTCACAGGGCAAACCATTGGAAGTGGTCAAATTTTGTAACCTTAATTACTTACATATTGTTGCAGTGATAATTTGTGGGTGTCATCCCCACCCCAATTTTACCTTCTCATTTTGGAGGCTTTCTGGGTGACCAAAATCTTGTGCTATCTATTGTCATGCATGTCTTTATTTTCATGTTAATTAGATGTGGTAGATGCATGTGAATGATCTCAGTTAAAAGTTTTAGGAGTTAAAATTTGTTACTTCTGATTCAACCCCCCTCAAAAGTAAATCTTCCCATTTGTAAATTCCAACACTTGAAACTAGACCGTCATTTTTTCCAATTATCATTGTTTACACATGCCATTATCAAGTTTCTTTAGTTTTGGAAAACCTCTTACTCTTCTCATCTTACTAATGCTAACCAACTTATCAAAATTTTCATGACATAACCTCTTGTGCCATAACCAAATATCTTCATATTGTGCAAACAAACATTTCTCACTAGATAAATCTTGATAGAACAAGTTACCTCTTGTTTGATCACCACTTCCAATAAACTCACCATTGACATCAAATATATTTTCCTTTATGTCATCCTTTGTACTTTCTTTCTCTGATATCATTCTTATCTTCTTTTTCAGGATATCTTGTAGCAATATGACCAACTTTTTTACATGAATAATATATTATAGAAAGTTTACCTTTGTATTTCCCTTTGTGTCTTGCAAGTCTTCTATCCATCAGTGCTTCAAGTTCACTAATTTCATCATCAGAAGTTTCATGATGGGAATAGTCTAGGGAAGTGTAGGTATATATTTCTCATTCCTTGAAAAATCTACTTACACAAAAGTTAACCCTAATCACTTAGAGATCACTTGCCATAGACCAACCTACCCATTTAAGGCTTGCATAATAGTTTGTAGCTTCTTTCTAGGTTTCCCTAATGACTCAAATTACATTGCAAGGGTTGGAGGCTCTTCCTAGGGTGTCTTGGATTGCTTTCCATCCATCTTTCACATTCCATTCAATAGCTTCATATACAATCTCTTTAAACTAGAGGAAATTCCTTTTTAAGTCTAATAACCCCAATTAGCCCTCTTAATAGACTAATACTAGATTTGTACAAATATTTCCCAAACAAGGTCCCAAAATACCTCTAGTTCAGGATACCCTTTTTAGTGTCCTTCAAGAATCCTAAGGTCTTAGGTTCCCAAGTTACACCATATACCCTAACCCAATTTTTGAGGGTTTGCTAGGGTTTTTCAACATTGTAGACTAGTCTAAAGTAAGTTTTCCTTTTCTCCCCTACTAGAGACTTTCCACACTTCTCCTTCCACCCATAGTATCTTTACTCTATTCTCTCTCTATCCATCTATCCATCACAGCCATTCCATCAAAATTGCTTCGCCCTTGCAAGAAAATTTCCTTCCTTGAGAACAACCTAGTCTCGCTTCCAAGGAATGCACTTGGCCTTGTGCTACCTCCTCCATCCTTCATATATTAAAAATTACATGTATACTATAATTTCTCAAGGTTTTAGAGAATTTCAACCATGGGGAATGCTGGTAGACACCATTTTGTAAAGTCTACCCTAGTACTGGTCAACAAATAGGCAATTTACAAAAACATTTATTGTAGACACAAACATATTGATAAGAACTTTAAAAAAAGAAAAAAGAATGTAATTAATATATAAGAACCAAAACTAAACACCAGAAGACAAAATCAATCACTCTGCAAATAAATCCATTCTCTTCCAACCCGTACAATGGTGAATTGGAGAGATTAACAACTCATTTTCCAACTAACTAAACCAATTCCTACTCATTAGTAAATTACTTGTTCCTTCTAACCTCTTTTGCAACTTCTTGGACCAGAAAATTACAAACTTGCAAAATTATCAATGTGTAATTTTTGCAAAATTGATAATTTTTGCAAAATTGATAATTTTTGCATTTTGACACTTTAGGCTTTATAAGAATACAAATTATGAATCCAAATAAAACATGGAAGTTATTTAGACCATGTTTAGGCCATTTCCATGTGTAATTACCCTTTTACACTTAAATAGCCCTCTAAGATAACCTTTTGCACTTTTGGTCCTAACTGACAACATTTTGCCAATGCAACATGTTGACACCAAGTTTCCTATAATGCATTTCATTGTTTCTTTACATACACAAGGACCTTAAACTAAGGACCTAATTATTCCTAGGTGCTCCTGCACCATACTCCCCCAATGAGCAGATAGTCCTTCTAGGACATTAAGAGGGAATCAGAGAAGGATCAATGCCACACTTCTTAAAGTCTCCTTCTACAATCGAACTGGCTTCACTATCTTGCTTGCCCACCCATTTCACTATATATTTTAGGTATGTTCTGTTCCTTGTTACCTTAACCACCTCAAAGCTAAATATCTTATTAACTTGTAACTTGTTAGTAGATGGCTTTGACAAGGCAACTACAATATCCTAAAAGTCTGTATCCCCTACTAGAATGGTAGGTGGAATAGAATCCTTGTAGGCTACAAAATATGCAACATCAAAAGTATTGGATAATCTCATATCTGTTGGGTAATCAACTTGACATGCATTGGCTCCATACTTTGCCAGAATCTTGCATGATCCCACCTTCCTCATCTGCAACTTGTGAGATTCTCCTTTAGACAACCTATGTGTGTTAAGGTGAACCATAACATAGTCCCTAACTGCAAATTGAACATCTTTCTTCCTTGCATCTACCCATCTCTTCATCTTCACTATATTCTGCTCCAAGGTTTGCTTTACCATGTCATGAACTTCTTTCATAGAAAGAGAAAAGTCTTTAGCCACTCCACTGACCTCTATATCTGTCTTCATGTCTCTTAGTTCAAGAATCCCTCTAGGATGCACTCCATAGACCACTTCAAAATGACTCTTCCCGTTATTTCTATTAATAGTGTCATTGTACACATACTCTAGTTGTGCAATAATGTAATTTCAACTCTGACCATACTCCTTCATCAAGAATCTGAAGAGGTTTCCTAGGCTCCTATTAACCACCTCTGTTTACCCATATTTTTGAGGATGGTAGGAAGATCCAAAGGATAGGTTTGTACCTAACTTGTGCCATAGAGTCTTCCAAAAGTGACTCATAAACTTAGTGTCTCTATCAAACACAATGCTAAGAGGAAGTCTATGGATCCTTACTACTTCCTTAAAGAAGAGATTGGCAATGGCATATGCATCATGAGTAGTTTTGCATGGCACAAAGTGGGCCATTTTGTTGAACCTATCAAAATTTCATAGACACTATCAAAACCCTACTTCGTTTTAGGTAGTCCCACCATAATGTCCATGCTTATACATTCCCAAGGTTTTTGGGGAATATGAAATTGTTGGTACAATCTTCCATTGGTGGCAACTCTCTTGGCTTTCTAACAAACCATGCAACATTTCACATACCTCTGTACATCCCTGCTTAAGGTAGGCCAATAGTAAAACCTCTAAACTAAATCCACTTTCTTATGTACTCCAAATGACCACTTAAAGCCCAATTTTTCTTCTCTTAGATCATATTTTCCCTAATGGATCCCCTTGGTACTCATAGATGATTGCCTTTGAACAAGAAGCCTTCCTGCAAGGTAAAATTAGAAAAATCATGATGGAAATAGTTAGTATGGTCATTATAAACTTTATAAGGCTTGAAAAATTCTAGATCATCAGGGTATAGCTCCTTGAAGTTCTCAATCCCCACACTCCTAATCTATACTTCTTGGATAGTCAGCAACCTATGGTTAAGTGCATCTAAAACTTTGTTTACAATGCCTTTTTATGCTCTATGGTGAATGTATAGGCCTAAATTTACTCCACTAACTTCATATGTTTGTGACATATTTTATCTTGGGAATTGAGAAATCTTAAAGCCTAATTATCCAAATAAAAAATAAATTCTTTAGGCAATAGGTAGTGCCTCCATTTTCTCAAAGCTTGGACCAAGGCATACATCTCAAGGTCATATGAAGAATACTTCCTCTTTGCTTCATTTAACTTTTCACCATGGAATGAAAATTTATGTTCTTGGCTAAGGACTACTCCAATGGCAAGGTTACTGGCATAACATTCAATAGTAAAAAACTTCTCAAAGCTAGGCCAAGATTGGTTGAGTGGCAATCTGTTGTTTTAGTCATTCAAAATTCCTAGTGGCTTTCTTAGTCCATTTAAACTTTTCTCTAGTCCCACCTTTAATGGTTTCCAACAATGGTGCACATATATGACTAAATTGTTGAATGCATTTTCTATAAAATTGAGCTAATCCATGGAAGCTCCTTACCTCTAAGCCAATCTTGGGTGTTGGCCAACTAAGTATGGATTCCACCATGCTAGGATCCATCTTGATATGTCCCTATGAGAAGACAAAACCCAATTAGTTTGATTCTTCCTTCATAAAATCACACTTTTCCAAATTTATGGTGAGCTTAGCATCAAACAACCTTTTCAAGAGAAGACTCAAATGCCTTAAGTGTTCTTCTTTTGTGCTACTGAAAATAAAGATATCATCAAGATAAATGACAACACAATTACCCAAATAAATAAAAAAAACTTCATTCATGAGCCTCATGAATGTGGAGGGGTCATTTGAAAAACCAAAGGGTATCACTAGAAACTCATAGAACCCTTTAGTAGTCTTCCACTCATCTCCCTCCTTGATTCTTATTTGATAATATCCACTCTTTAAGTCAATTTTAGTGAAGTACTTTTCATTTCCCAAGCAATAAAGTAGATCTTTAATTCTTGGGATTGGGAATCTATACCTAATTGTTATTTTATTGATTACCCTTGAATCTATACATGTTCTCCAAGTACCTCCCTTTTTTGGCACTAGGACAGTTGGAATTGTATGGGCTCACACTCTTCCTTATCAATCCACGATCTAGCAATTCTTGCACTTGCTTGGCTTTCTCCTCATGTTGACTATGTGTCATCTTATATGCTTCCTTATTAGGAAAAGCTACTCTAGGGATGAAATCTATCCTATGACTCATAGCCCGCTTAGGTGACAATTCTAGTTTCCCATCACTTAAAATATCATCAAACTATTCCAACAAATTATATACTTCCTTAGGAAACTATGATCTATCTGTGCTTTGTGCATTTTGAGGTTTGGCAATGATGGCATACCCTGTGCCCTCTCCTTCCTTCATAGTATTTAGGAATTCTTTCTCTCCTACCATTACGACATTAGGTCCACTAGTTGTGTGTCTTCTCCCTCTAACAAATACTGAATGGTATAAGACTCCTCTCCTTTCTTGAACTTGTAAACATTTTTCCTGCCCTCGTATTGGGCTTCCCTATCATATTGCTATGGCCTCCCTAAAAGGAGATGGCATGCATCCACGGGTAGTATATCATAGGGAACTTTATCCTTATACCTACCAATATTGAAGTTAACCCATGCTTGTTCCTTTACTTCTACATGCTAACCCTTATTTAGCCATGTGACTCTATAAGGATTGGCATGAGTAAGTGTTCTTAGCTTTAGATTTACTACTACTTCCTCTGAGACTATGTTATCAATAGAACCAGATTCAATGATAACTTTACATACCTTATTTTGCACCTTGCACTTGACCCTAAATAGGGCTCTTCTTTGGATTGGCTCCTCCTTCATGGGATCCCTAATAAGTGTCCTTTTGAACATTAAGTTCTCACCTTCTTCTGAATCCAATGGGAGATCAGGCGCCTTCTTGCTTCCACTATCTTCTTAAGCATAAGCTATCTTTCTTTCTCCTAAGTTAGAAGTCTTCTCTAGACATATATATATATATATATATATATATATATATATATATATATATATATATATATATATATATATATATATATATATATATATATATATATATATATATACATATAGATCTATATACATATATATATACATATACATATGTATGTATATATACATATATGTACATATATATGTATATATGTATGTATATATACATATACATATACATATACATATATATGTATATATACATACATATATGTATGTATATATACATATACATATACATATACATATATATGTATATATACATACATATATGTATGTATATATATGTATATATGTATGTATATATACATATATATGTATATGTATATGTGTATGTATATATACATATATATGTATGTATATATACATATATATGTATGTATATATACATATATATATACATATATATGTATGTATATATACATATAGATCTATATACATATATATGTATATATGTATATATACATACATGTATGTATGTATATATACATATATATACATACATATATGTATGTATATATACATATATATGTATATAGATCTATATGTATATATGTATATATATATCTATATATATACACATATATCTATATATATGTATACATATATATACATATATATACATGTACATGCACATACATATATATACATGTATATGTATACATATGTATGTACATGTACATATATATATGTATATACATGTACATGTACATACATATATATACATGTACATGTATATACATGTATATACATGTACATGTATATACATGTATATACATGTACATGTATATATATGTATGTACATGTACATATATACATATATAATATCTATATATATAGATATTATATATGTATATATATGTATATATGTACATGTACATACATATATATATATATAATATCTATATATATAGATATTATATATGTATATATGTACATGTACATACATATATATACATATATATGTATATATATGCATATAGATATACATATATATGTATATGTATATATATGTATACATATATATATACATATACATATATAAATGTATATAGATATATATATGTATATATATGTATATACATATATGTATGTTTATATATGTATATACATAAATATATGTATAATATATGTATATATATGTATATATGTATATACATCTATATACATATATGTATAGATATGTATACATACATATATGTATATATGTATATATATGTATACATATACATATATATATGTATACATATGTATACATATATGTATGTATACATATGTATACATATATGTATGTATACATACATACATACATATATGTATGTATACATATGTATACATATATGTATGTATACATACATACATACATACATATATGTATACATATCTATACGTACATATATGAGATATATCTATATATAGATATAAATGTATACATATGTATATACATGTATATACATATATATATACATATATATATATATATACACGTATATATACATATATATATATATATGTATGTTTATACATGTATATACATATGTATACATTTATATCTATATATATAGATATATATATATATACATATATCTATATATATAGATATAAATGTATACATATGTATATACATGTATAAACATACATATATATATGTCTATATATGTGTATATATATATATGTATATATGTGTATATACACATATATATACATATATATATACACATATATATACATATACATATGTATGTACATATATATATGTATATATATATATATATGTATGTACATATATATGTATACATATATATACATATATGTATATGTGTACATATATGTATATACATAGGTACATATATACATATGTATATATGCATATATATATGTATATATGTACATATGTATTTACATATATGTACACATATATATACATATGTGTATATATATGTATATATATACATATGTATATACATATATGTACACATATATACATATATATACACATATGTATATATATGTACATATATACATATATACATATGCATATATACATATCTATATATATGTATGTATATACATATATGTACATACATACATATATATATATATATGTATATATAGATATATATACATATATATGTATATACATACATATATATATATATATATCTATATATATATACATATATATAAATATATATACATATATATGTATATACATACATATATATATATCTATATATATATATACATATATATATATATATATGTATATATGTACATATATGTATATACATACATATATATATATGTAGATATATATGTATATATATATATATATCTATGTATATATAAATAGACGTATATATATAAATATACGTATATATATATGTATATAGATATATATATGTATATATATACATACATACATATATATATACATGTACATATATATGTGTGTGTGTGTGTGTGTGTGTGTGTTTGTGTATATATGAGGGATACCCTAGTTGGTTGCAATTGTAACACTTCATTGTGGAAAAATATGAGGGACCTTTGACTTGACTACTATTTCTACCCTTGAAACTACCATTACCTTTGCCTCTTTGATTAAATCCACATCTTGGACTGGTTGAGCCACTTTGTTCACTTGACTTACTATCCCCTTGGGGTCTAGTTTCTTGGCCTCTTCCACCACCAAAATTTACTCTCTAATTGCTTGACTCTCTACCTTTGCCCCTATTTCTATTTTTGAAATCTTGTTTCTTCTTTAACTTCTCCTCTACCTTAAGTGCTAGTTAGTGACACTTCTGCACTATATTTGGAGTCCACAACTGAATTTCCTCTACCTCAATCCATTAAAATATCTTGCAATTTTAATGCTTTCAACCTTGTGCACTTTGGATCTTAGTCAAATTTTTTGAAACTCCTCAGTATAACTTCCCACATCATTATCTCTTTGGTTGAGATTCTACCTTTTTGTGTGCAATTGCACCTCAAAGTTTTGAAAAAGGTAGGTTTTTTGTATCTAACTCACTAGACTCTTCTAGTTTGCATAGGGTTTCTGTCCCACTTTTACTCATTTGTCTTGAGTGAATTTCTACCATGTGAGAGCTGCTCCTCTCATCCTTGCTTTTCCTACCTTCACCTTTGGGCTTCTGTCACATTTTCACTCTCAAAATAGTTTTCCATGCCTTCCAACCATTCCAAGATATGATCAATATCCAACTTTCCACTAAAAAGTGGCACTCCTTCCAAGGCATTTTGGTTTAGTGCCTTGATTTCTCTAAGAAATGGTTCCTCAACTATTTCAAGATTAGGTGTGGGTGCCTCCTCTTCATTATACACCTACTTCTTTTGCCTGCTATGATCCTCTTGTTGGGTGACCTTGTTGGTCACTACTTCAATCTTGAGAATTGTTTCCAAGGTTGTTATCTTTACCTTCAACTCTAGGTTTTCCTCATCCCATTCTTGAACCTTATTAGCCAACTCTAATTTTTTTACCATGGTGGATAATATGGAGGATTCCCCTTTACCATTAGACATACACTTAGAACTCCCAAAATAAAACTGCTCTAATGCCAATTTTATAGGAATAGTCTACAGTAGTGTAGGTAGATATTTCTTTGACATAATGTGTTCCCAGATTGATCACGCATTAGTCAAAGAGGGGCAAATGTAATCACCTAAAAATGGTCATCTAGACTATTAGCCCCCTTTTCAACATTTTGGCTAAATTAATTTAATCATTTACCTAGACCAAATTGCTAATAATCAATTTATTTGATTATAACCTATAGTTTGACTATACTATCCTAAGTTCATTATTTGATTAAAAGAACATGTCCCCTTTTAATTAAATAAAAGACCCCATTCTTCTAACCCACTTAAAGTGCACACATAAAGTCCTTTTTCTATTTTGCAATTAAAAGAAAAGGCTTTGTGACTTTTGTCTTATATGACAAGTGAACTTATATTCTATTGGTTGACTTGTGTGTGCACATGGATCACTCCTCTTTTTGAATTCCACCGTTGATCATCCACCATCTTCATCTTGATCTCTACCATCCATACATCTTTAAAAAGGAGAGAGCTTTCCCCCTCAATCAATCCATTTTTTTGAATATTGTTATGCTGCAGGTTTTCTAACAGGTTTCTTTGGAGCTTTGTGGAGAACTTCTATTTCTTGTCTACATTCTCTCATCCATGGCATCATGGCATTCTAGCTTAGCTTAGCTTTCATTTTTACATGTAGCTTAATCTCACATAGCTTAATAATGGTTTTGTAACACTCTCATCCATGCCTAGAATAGCTGCACTTTTCATATTCATTCTAGTTTAATCTTTAGTTGCATTGCATTCTTGAGGAACTCCTTGGGACATTTGCATTCTTGCATCTTGTCTTTGGAACCTCCCATTGCATGGTTTACTAGCAAGAAGAGTATCTCTAAGGCTCATCTGAGAGCTTTCTTATTATCGAAATACACTCTCTTGCACTCCATGGATAGGGAGCTCTAAGCCGGCATCCAAGCATTCCAACTCATGGAATCGTTTAGATAGAATGGTTTAGAGTGGGACACAAATCAAGTGTACACTAACCACCTATCCTAGGTGCTCCTGCACCATTTCACTGTCACTTTTCACATATATTTCTTTTCCTTTCTTGCTAAGAACTAGTTGTGATTTAAAAGAAGATTCAATTGTAGTAGGAGTCTAATTATAAAAATTAGACATCTCAAAAGTAGTAATCTTACTAATCACACCTTGCAGGGTTATGGCATTACCTAGAGTACATCTCAGTTCTTGTATTGCAAAAACCCTAATAGGATAAATATGAAGTAAAGTTCTCAACACCCTTCTTATTTCTATTTTATCCTCAATCTTTCCATTAGCACCTCTAGTACACTTTACAAAATATTCGATTCTTGCAAAGTACTGAACTATATTCCCACCTTCTATCATTCTCATTTCATCAAATTTTCCTCTCAAACTTTTGATTTTGTCCTTATGACATTATCATCTCCTCCATATATGGTCTTTAGTTTATACCACATTTTATTTGCATTCTTGCATTCTTTTATGTCATCAAACTTAACATAGCTTGGGGCAGATGCAATCTTTGACATTGCTTGATTGTGTTCTTGGTTCTCTTTTAGTTGTTGATTGGTTAGAAGGACTATTGTTATCTCCACATAAGCATTGTCCACAAATTCTAGAGTGGCATCACCAATTCCAACTATGTGTACCCTCCTTAATCTTTTCCATGCAGGGAAGTTCACTTTGTTCAACTTTGGTATCTCCTTTTTGTACATCATGATCTTTTGCTTTAAGTACCTTCAAACTTTTCTCTACAAGTACCAATGCTCTGATACCAATTATTAGGATATATAGAATAAGTGGGGGAAGGGCAGGGGGGATTAGTTATCCAAGGTGAACAAACAAACACTTAAACAACTTCAAATCTTATCATTTATTAGCTTGGTCTCTATAGTCAACTTCTAGTAACATCAACTAGTTGTCCACTGTCCAATAATAAAAGATCTGCAAAATGTAAACATTAACAATAGATCACCACAAATAACATCCAAAAAAGTTTGACACTAGGATTTAACATGGAAACCCAATTTTGGGAGAATCCACCAATATCATGTCACCAACCTTTCACTCTTCTGAAGTGAGCTATGTTAGGAGCCAACCCTATTAAAGGTTACAAAACACATTGTTAAATGTGACCTTGTTAAAGGATTTAATCACCCTATTAAGGGTGGCCTTGTTAATGGGCTTTAGAACATTCCATTAGAATTCCACCTTGATTAAAGGATTGTTAGGTCAAACTTGATTAAAGGATTTCAAATACTAATACAATGGTTAGAAAGTAACAATAGGTTTTGATCTATTAAATACAACTCACTTTGTAAATATAGATCTTAGTTTGGCTCATAAGTTGATTCCTAGATCAGCCTTCATTATCATTTAGTCTTAGATTCACTTGGCAACCCTTCAAGTAATCACACTTCTCCTCTTGTCAACTCTTCTCAATCTTTTGCTTAAGTTTGACAGTCAATAACATCATCAACTACTCTAACCTTTAACCATATTGAAAGTTGTCCCTTGTACCTCCTTAAATAGGTAATTATGATCCTTTTCCACTTAAAAATCACTATAGATCTTAAGGCTACAATAAGATTCATAACATTTAATGAATCTATCCACCTTCTTGTTCATCCTTTTCTTTTCTAGAAACTTCTTCACAAATCCTTGCATAGAAACATGTAAACATGGTTTCCCTTGATTTAAATATTCTAGGTCATCCATCCTTATCTTCAACACATTTTCCATATCCCAAGAAATCAATTCTGTCAGTTGGAAATTATGATTTCTCATAAACTGTTGAAATGTTGTTCCTCAACCAATACTATGTTTTGATATTTAGTCATCACTGGATTACTCAATCACTAGAAAAATAATTTCTTGGCACATATACTATCACTCAATCAATATTGATCCTCAGTCAACACTATTTCTACTCAACACTTACTGTGGCTCAGTTTATACTAGCATCACTTGACATGTATTGCAAATTTCTTAATCTTTTACTTTTTTGATTGATCAAGCTTATGCATTTAGTGTATCTTTGATCTCTCCTTCAAGGCTTAAGTGTAACTGTCTTCTCCACTTGTACCATGATTTAAACAATAACTTTATCTTGTCAAAGTCCAACTAATCTAGTGTCCAATTATAGTTTCCTCTTCATAACTCAACCCTTCTTGTAGATACTTTTTTTATGACCAACTTCTCAAATCCTCTTCATCAATCATATAGATATGAAACTTCTAGATTAGTTAGAAAAATGTCTCACTAATAAGGTTTGACATCAATGACAATATAAAAATGATTCTAATTGTAGTTTCCAACATAAACATCATAAGTTTTAGTCTTTCCATCAAGAGTAATAGATCCTATTCTTGTGATATGACAAGATGCATTGTTACCAACTCTAACAATTCCTCAATCATGATTTCTAAACTTAGAAAACTTATCCATATGTCCAGTCATGTGGTGTGAACACACACTATCTATAATCCAATTAGATTTCTTTTCAACTTTTAGGACTTTTTCTTCTCTAATTTCTTTTTTAGGATTTTCTTCTTTTATAGCCTCAGATCCTAATTCATCATCACTTTTACTCTAAACTCTTTTCTCAAACTCTTCATCTTCTTTTGCATACAAATAATCTCTAGGTCTTCTAGGATTGAAATCATTCTTATACTATTTCTCTCTTTTAGGCCACTTAGAAACAAAATGACCAAATTTGTTTCAAGTCCAACATTTAAAAATTCTCTTATCATCTAGTCATAAAATGGATTGAAAGTGTTGGAAATGTATTATAGAATGGGTGATTGAGAGGGGGGAAGGGAGGGTGAATCAGGACCCAATAAACCTTATACTTTAATTCACTAGTTAAACATTCACCATATAATTTGATCTAATTGCATGCATGAAGTACTAAAAGAAATAAAACATCATAACACTTGACACAATATTTGGTAACCCAAAAACTTTCCAAATAGAAAGTAAAATTGGGGTGGGGATGATACCCACAAGCTTAATTATTGCATTATAAAGTTATCCTATTAAAGCTTACAATTGATCACTTATGATGATCATCCCTGTTAGGAGCAATAAGGACTATTAGGTCCACCTTGTGAAAGGATTTACAACATACAATGAAGTATGCATTGTGTTAGGAGATTTGGAAAAGACTGTTAAGTCTGCCTATTTGAAGGATTTGGCTGATGCACCTATTAGGATGAATTAGTGGCTGATCTTTGATCTATAACTTGGTTTACTGAATGAGATTCCTTTGGAATATAATGATCACTTGACTATGATAGATAAGACTCTACTTTTCCTTATACTACTTATAGCCTTCTTAATTTACACTCATCTACTTCTTGCTTCTTCAATATGATTCCATTAGATATGAAAATATATATTACATATATATACTAATCCAATCAATTACCTTATGGAGTCATCTACAATACCAAATTCAAACAATCTTCACAAAGTCAACACACTATTGTAACTCAAGTTTTGAAGACCACTCATGAGATGTTTTGATACTCGACAACACCTGTCAACACTCAACAAACCCTAACACTTAGTTTATGTAGATGCTCAGTCCATATTGATCACTTGGGGTAATAGGAACTTGGTCACCACTAGATTACTCAATAAACACTGAAGAACTCAATAGACTCTGTTGACAATAAAATGCTCAGTCAACACTACCTTTATTCACTTTATGTACACAACCATCTTGGTAGATATTATATAGCTTGGTTAACACTACACTTTGGCTCAAATTATCAATAGACATTATGGAGCTTGGCATGAAGTACAATTAGATTGATTGGCTTAGTAGCAACTAAAACACTTGGTTTGCATTGCTAGTAGTATGATAAGCTCGATAGTAACTATAGAGCTTAGTAGCAATGTAACCTACTAAATAAGTGTTAAGTCATTAATAGAAAAATTATCTAACCATTAGGTCAACAATCTCCCCCTTTGGAATTAGTGACAAAAACACTTATTATACCAAAATATGATTACTCAAAATTCAAGTCAAAACTCCCCCTATCAACATGTCTGGGCCTGTAACTTGGTTTTGACTACCAATTGTTGTTGCTGCTACTCAGTAACCTCTAACTCTATTTTTTTGATTTTTCAAATTTTTTTTTTGTAAACACATTTTCTGCTATGTATATACATCATTCACACTATAAATGTATTCCCCCTTTGTATTTACAAACATATGATAGATATTCTACACTCTGCCTTTTTTGACACAAATGCCATAAATGCATAACCACAAGGTAATACCAAAACGTGAAAGGAAGTCACTATGTACCTTCAAAACTATGGACATTTTCTTTTTCCAATTCTCTTGTAAAACTTTTTATTTGTGCAAAGCTATCTATACCTTTGCTGATAATTCCATCATGTGGTCTATTATAGAGAAATTGTTGTTATGGATCAATGTTTTTGCATGTGTAATATGTTTTTTCATTGCATCCATGTTGGGAAGTATCATGCCCTATATTTCTATTAATTTAGCCCTTATCTTGGCTTCTTCCCTCAACAATTATGCTTAAAGATCTGTCAGATATTTGATTTTTAAAAAATGTACAAAACTACAACTAGGATCAAGTGACAATTGATGTGCACTTGCCTTTATGTTAGCATCTATCTTAGATAGTTTCTCCTTTAACTAATTAGTGAAGTTAGATGTATCACTTAACTCTAAAAATAAAGCAACACCATTATTTACAAAAATTTCAAGTGTAGCAAGAATCGTAGATAACTCTACTTGATCAATAGCTATCCTTTGTGCTGCCTTCTCAAAAAATTTATTTTCAAAATTTCTTTCTGTCCACTGCAGAAGTTTGTCTTGTCCATCTACTTACTCATTATACTTATGAACGATGTCAAGAAGTTGATTCAAAATTGGTTGTTTATCATCAACCTCAATATTTATTGCATTAACAAATATATTCTTGATGTCTACAAGCACTTGCTTCTTCTTTTTCTTCTCCTCTTTGATATTTTTCTATTTTGCCCTCTTCTTCCATAGCTCACCAGTGGTATCCATTTGATTAGGAGTTAGATTGGTAAGATCCCAATCTAGTATTATAATGTCCTCCTCTAGATCAATTTCTTCAATATATACTTCTACCTCTTTACCCTTTTCCTTATGAATAACTGAAGGAATAATTTCCTTGTCTTTCTTCAAAACTTGAGTGCTCAGTTGAGGCTTAACCACAACTGTTATTGAACTTTCCATAGTAGAAACAATAGATGAAGCAAAAATAGTAGAAATAGTATCAAAAAATAGATAACACAAGAAAACTGGCTGATGTTGGCTGTGATATTGATGTTGAGATGATTTAAGCCTGTTGCTCGATAGATGAAGTGATGGAAGCTTCACTCATCATTGCACTTAGTAGTATTGCTCCAATGGTTAGTTGGGTGCTTGGTGAAGTAGTATTTACCTCAACTAACTTGGTAGAAACCTTCTCTAACTTGGATTGCACTAAGGATTTTCTTTGAGAGAGAGAGAGAGAGGGAGGCCATTACCTCTGCTACTATCTTTTTAGGATTGAATTCTTCAATACTCTAAATCTTAGGAAGATTTCCTCTTGCTGCTTCTTGATCCTTGTGATCCTCTACATCATCTCCTTGTACATTGTCAATATCATCAATTTTATCATCATTTATTTTCTCATCATCTTTCTCAACATTTACTTCATCATCTATTAGCACAACCTCCTTGCTGGCTTGTGCAGACCATAGACGTTCTTCCATGTAATTGTGTTGGACTTCAAAACTACTTCAATGTCTTTTTATAGGATCAGGAATGCATTAAATCTCAGTGCCATCTTTATTTCATTCTCCTTCAATGATTCCTTTAGTTCATTGTTAGATAGACTCGTCATAAGAACTGTTTGAGAGTTTTTTATCTAATCTGCTTGACAACATTTAATGTATTCTCCCAATGACGTGTTATTGTCTTCAGTAGGATATCATGAAATTTCTTTGTCAGTTCATCCAGAGAATACTTCCATTTTTCCATCTTAGCCACTAGGGCTTCTTTAATTTGTATCTACTTTGCCTTGGTCCTTGTTTCATACTTCAAAAATTTGAAATTGGACATACCTCCACCATACTAAATTCTTTTCAATCTTTGTTCAAAGGTTGAGGGCTGATCTCTTGAATGTTATCTACTTTCCTTCTTCTTCATCATCATCACCTAATTTCAACTTCTTCTTGGATTTAGCTAATCTTTAGGTGAATACAATAGGGGAGGAATTTGTGGGTTTGGTTATGATAACCTTCCCTTTCTTCTTGGGTGACTCCTCCTTAGGTTCTTCTTCCTTTGCATTTTCTTCATCTACTTCCTCTTCCTCAATGTCGTCTCCTTTACCTTCTATCAATAGAAGAGGAGAGCTAGATTTCTTGGTTTCTTTGAGAATCTTCTCAACTTTTTTCCTTCCTCTCTTCATGGCCGGAGGAAGTTTGATCTACAATGAGATCCTAGCCTTGGCTTCCTCATAGGTACCAAAGTATGGTGCCTTGGGATCTACTAGCTCATTCACAAGAGGCTCAATTATATCCCTTGTGTCATCTATGTTAACCTCATATCCAAGAGGCTTAACCCATTCCACTCTAGGCCTTACTACTTGGATGTACACTTTCTCACAATCCACCTCAAAACAAATATCTTGCTCATAATCTTCCACAAGTTTCTTTGGAATCCTATATCTACTTTGCATTTTATATTTGAATGTCTTAAAGTAGGCTTCCATATTGCTTTCAAAATGATCACCCATCTCTGTTATGAATTCATTGATTTGATACAAAATTGGTGTATCCTTCTTCTATACCACAATGGCTTTGGAAGGAAAGAAATTTTGCACATAAAAGAATAAACAAGTCAATATAGATCTAAACTTACATGGATTGTTATTTGATGACCTAATGCTTTCCATGTTCTTTCTTAGTTGATTGAGATGTAGCTTGGTGAGGTCAAAAGATAAGTTGTTTTTTACAATTTTGAAAGCTAGGTCAACAACTTCATGTAGAACATTGTTTAATCTACTCAATCTATAGATCTTGTCTAAAATGACATGGATGTCAAACTTGATTTCCATGTTAGTTACACCATTCAAATTCATGCCTCTACCATCCCACTCAGTAAGAGACCTCTTTGTTAGTCTAACCCGACCTAGGGTTTTGGTGGTTTTTGCTTTATTCAACATTGGCAATCTTGTGATTATATGAGTCATTTTCTTGGTGATTTGAATAGGTTGATCCAACCAAAAATGTATGTCATGAACTCGACTGAGGATTAACCTAATCTATTTCCCCTAGAAATCTCTTAGCATATGTAGGATATGCATTAAACCTTTCATCTCCAAATGCTTGTGCTCAGGTTTCAAGCTCCCATCCACACACAACTCATTAAATGCCTAGTTCATTTCTAGGGTTCCTAGCTCTTGAATTAAATAGTGATAATATGACCAAATATCATGAATAAGGATTACCTTGGGAGAAATTCATGATTTTTGTCTAGCTAGGTCAAGTTCTTCAACAATCGTTGGACTTAATTTGAATCCTATGGCTTTGCAGTCAACTCCATGAACCAACATCTCTGAACTTTCTTAAATTTGTTTCTAGAGGATGCCATACTACTCAGTAAAACTTCAAATGATAAAAAGAACATTGAAAAAATAGTTGTAAATTTCTCAGGGTCTATAGAGTACTCTTCATTCTATTTTCTCTAGAAATCATAGTGAAACAATAACCTTCAATCTCCCCTTTTAACAAAATTTAGTCTTAAAATTGCTATTAATGCATCATACAACAATTCGCTTGGTGACAAGATGTCCTCTACTTGGTTAAGTCTTCATTGCTTAGAAGACACCTTCAACTTAGTAAGGTCTCTTAACTTGGTAGGAAGTTTAATGTAAAGAACTTCAAACCCAGTAGGAACTATCACCACTCACTTCTAACTGAAACTCAATAGAGTCATGAACTCTGTATTTGCATCCAAACTTGGTAATGTTATGCAACCCAACCATGCTTGGTAATGTCTAAGATATCACTTTAGCTATTATCATAACTTAGTGATCCTTGTGCATTTGGAATTTTGATATGGATCTTTTTCTTTCTGATTGGAACTCATGTAAGATATCTCCTTTTGAATCATAGTTCCAGTAATCTCCATGGGTAACTAGTTTGAGATGGTTGAGTTACCCAACTCATTGGCTTGGTATCAACACTTTCATTACTTTGACTTTTATCCTTAAGTATTTCGTTACCCATTATTGCCTCATTTTACTTATGATATTGTCATCTTTAGCTTTCTTTTCATCTTAATTAATTCTTTCTCTGTTGATACAATTCTTGGAAAGATGTCCAAGTTCTGTACATACAAAATATCTCTTTGTAGCATCTATCTTCCTTGTGTGATCTTTTATGCAATTTGCTCCAATGTGCCCAAACTCACCATAGTAGTGACATCTACACCATATATATTAATCCCAACCACTTTGATAATTTGTTCTGTTGGGTTCCATTCTTGGTCTTGCATTCTGAAGATTTGTGCCCTTATTTGTTTTTGATTAGATAAATAGGTTTTACAGGGAACCTGAAACCCAAAAGTTAGTACATAAGAAGGTTGATAATAAGCATGACAACCCAACCAAAAAAGTATAATTTCAAAGGCTGATAATAAGCATTAAGCCTAGCCAAAGGAAAAAGTATTGAGAAAAGACCAAGAAAAGGAAACAGATAAAGCCACGACCAAAAGCCAGCACAAAAAGCCAAAAGATAGTGATAAACAAAAGAACAAGCAAGAGTTATTCATTGTTCTTTCACTCTAGATCATGCATCACATGAGCAACCTCAAAGGCCTATTGATTCTCCTCCATTTCCATCTGTTGCCCTGTTTGATTCCTCTAGTCCTGTGCAGGAGTGGAGTTGTCCTTTACAGGGTCGTCCTCCATTCTGGCCTCATCTCTATCATTTCCATCCTCATCATCGTTCATTTCTCTGTCTTTGATCCAACCCATGAGAGAGATGATGTTGTTGTTGATGGAGCTTAACAAGGAAAACATCTATTGGAAAGGTTGTGATTGTAGTTTTCCAGATTGTGTATCCTCTGTTTTGCCAAAGTGAGCCTATCAGTCAAATCTATCCTCCTATTGGCATCCATTCCTTCCCTTGTTGCCTCAATGTGTTTCACCTAGTCTTTAACCTCCTCAAGCTCGTGGAAAATCCATTTGATTGATCTACAATTATCAATCATGCTATTGCGAGCATTATTTAAAAGATTCATCCCTATCTCCTTGGTCCTGTCCAAAATAGCCACAATCACTGGATCTATTAATTCTTCCAGCCACTGCTCTTCTTGATTATCCACTATGATTTGGAGATTCATGGACTCCCTAAAGATTCCCATTTTGGTAGTCTTGACATTGAAATTAATCCACACTTTCCTCCTATCATTGGTATGCACTTCCCCTTCCGCATACCCAACTTTCTCCTCTTTCTGTTCCTTAGGGTGGAGATGGACAAGAGAAAGGGGTAGCACAGACATCTCCTCATAATGAGAGTGCACATCCTCCAAAATCTCCCTCTTGTGCTTCTTCCTTCCACTATCGACCTTTGTTTCCTCCTGCGTCTCCTTCACCACCTCCTTAGACTCTGGGTCCTCCTCATCATTGTTGCTTCCCTCCTTAGCCTTCTTAGCCTACTTCTGCTCGAGATCCCTAGGGCTTTTTCTACTTGGGGTTATGGGGGAGGGGGATTTTTTAATAGTCACAAATTTCCCTGAGGAGGAGACTCTGCCTTTCTTAAAACTAAGGCTCTGAATGTCATCCAAGTCAGAGGAGTAACTGGAACTTCTAGACTCCACAGTCTCGGTCTGAGGGGGGGCATTACTAATAGTCTGAGCTTTGAAGTGCTCATGGATAAGAAGCAGTAGCCCTTCATGCAGTGCCAGGTTTGCAATGGGCTTCTTTTTGAAGCTATCCATCGCCTTACTCATAGAGGTTAACAGATAAAAAGGAAAAGAAATTTTGGCTTTCTTTTGGAAATGATTTAAAATAACAAAGTGGTGGGTGCAGGCTCTATCAAACCTTGGGTCCAAAGTGATATACTCAATAACAGCTTTCAACACATACCTCCACCGTTTCTTCATGGAGTCGGGGACATAGTAGGTGTTGATTTTTTTAACGCCTTCAATTCCTTCTCACTCTCCACAAAATCCCTTACCGCATTGGCTAAGAGCTTCTTATCCCTGAAGAATTTGAAACCCTCGATAGGGATCTCGGTGACAGCCATGATTACCTCCTCCGTTATCCAAAAGTTGATGCTGTTCACCTTAACCCTGCCCTCTTTCTAGGACCCCACCATACTGTTAGTCACCTCCTGATCATAACCCTGCCCTTATTTGTTGCAATTGAAACATTTTCCTTCAAACTTAGATTTCTCTGTGCATTCACTTGCTCTATGTCCTAGTTTTTTGCAACTATAACACTTCCCATTGAATTTTGATTTACCATTGCTCCAACACTTGTTTGATGTATGTCCAGTCTTTCCATAATGATTATAAATAGGTCTTTTGTTCTTTTGAGCTCCTTGCTAAGATGATTCACCTTCTTCCATGTATCCTAATGTGATGCCCCACCATGTGACCCAAAAGTAATTAACCTAAAGTTTCACTAAGTTTGTCAAATATTTTTTTATAAAGATAGTAACTTAACAATAACAAAAATAATATAGCGAAAGAATTAACATTCACGTAAACACATACCATAAAACAAATAACAATTCTTAAGGGTAACATGATGTTGAATCACGTTTAAGTTTATTAATACTAAAACCAATATATAACACATCCATATTAAAGAATAAGTACAAATAAAAATTCCATTTAAACAATATACAATTACAAGATACCACTTGGCAATAAATAGAGTGCATGGTCATCCACTGTACAAGTCATAGGGTATGAGAGGCTGAAATAATGTACATCATGAAATAGATTTCATTATCTCATAAGATCTAGGAAATCAAATACAATAAACCTAGAGTATAACCATCCATTGTAGAAATACAAGATTAGATAGAAAGGAACATTTGCACACACACATCTATCAATGACATCCAATGATTAGATCTCAATGGTATAAGAAAATGCACTACCACCCAACCTCATGAAATCCAAAAAGGTCCACTCCTACTACACTGAGGAGATATAATTAAGTCCCAAATAGGATAACAAACTCAAAAGTCAAAACCAACATCTAGGTTCAAGGAATCACTTGAAAGAAAACTATCTCAAAGGTACCAAGATACAAGTATCAAATAATCCCAAAGTAAACATCCTGATTTGGTCAAAGTACTAAGTCAACTCGACACCCAACAATAAAATCACACATCACGTAAAGTACATACAAGATAATTTTCATAATTCATTATGTTTTGGAAACACATAATTTTAATGTTTATTATAGGTTTTCATATTCTCACTTTTCATTTTCAAACACAAGATTCAATGTTCAAAACTAGGGTTTCAATTTTCATTTCATTTTAAGTCATAGATTCACTAAATTTCTCGATAACAATCAAAGTTCAGTTTCTATCTTTTCAAACGAAGGTAACTACTAAAGTTTTCAAATCATGAAATTCTCCTAATGTTGATTTACTAATGTTTATGAGTACACAAGAATAATAGATTTATAAATTTTATTAAAATTCAATTTAATATGACCTTGAATTGTTAACCAAAACTAGAGTTTATGAATATTTCACAAATCACAATAGAAATCATTTTTGTATAAAATTCATCAAGGAAAAACCCAAGATACCCATTAACCATTCACAACTTACAGTACTAATTTATTTTAATAATAATTTAATTAAAACTTTAATTAAATATTATTAAAAATTAAATCATTAATTATTAATTATTAATGACAATAATTGTTTATTTATAAATAATTTATATCAAATTATTACTAAAAAGTTATTATTTTATTATCAAAATAATAATAATTAATAATATAATAATATTACTAACATTTAATATATTAAATAATATTTAATAAATTAATCATGATGGCGAGTAGAGCAGTTTGTAATACAAAAAACAATTCAAAGAATTCGATAAAATGAAAATGTCCATACAGAAACCCTAAGAAAGATGATACTTTGAATACATATGCATTATCGAATCTGATACCAAAATTTTGCAACCCTGGCAAGAAAAGGAGTAAGCCAAGAAGAATCCATCATTCTGCCTCCCCTCTCAAAAAATATCTTAATACCAAGAATTGGTAGAAACTTCAAATCTGTTTGTGATTCTTAGTGGACAAAAAGACCATGAACATCTGAATGCTAAGCATATGAACCAAAATAACTCAGGGACCACTTTTGGCTAAAACCCTAGTTATTTCAATGAACTATTCAGAGAGAAGAGGAGGTAAAATAATTTCAAATGCGGTTGGGAATGTCAAAAAGCAAGCTACGGGGGTTCCTAATCAGGTAACTCTGCTCCAAGTCTGTGGGGAGGTAAATAGCATTCCCCATGTTAATTTCCAACCAGATTATTTTGAATCCCCTAGGCCCTCCATTTCTTCAAGATCCCATAACACCCACCCTATCATCTTTTCCATGGCAAGTCTAGATAACTAGATAAGGTTTTTTAATCTCACCAAATACTCAAAAAATAACAATAATGAGTTGTTCTCTCTATAGATAGGTTTCCTTTCTAATAGTACTATGGATAACCCATGCATTTATAAGAATCAACCAAGTAGGTTCAAGTTCGCAAGTCCTTTTTCAACTAGTGATTCACCCAATCCATATGTCTTGCCTCACCATAGAAACCATGTTGTCAATCCCCCAGGCTTACTAACCATTCACCCATATCTTTTTTGGTATCATATTTTTCCAACTCAGAGGATAAAACCCTTATCATTAGCAACCATGAAAGCAAAGGGAAATGGAAAGAGTGCCTAAAGGTTGGTCTATTTGTATTCTGGAATGGCTTAAGGTGTGAATTTCTCAAACTTACTAATTGGTTACATGAATTCTACAAGAACCAGATAAATATCTTTCACCACTCAAATAGATTAGTATATATTCACTGCGGTGATGAGTCCATCAAAAGATATTTCTTTTATGTCTTTGAGTGTTTTTTTAAAGGCTATGTTGTGAAATTTTTTGAATGGGTATTGGATTGCAAGGAAGGGATGTGTTGGGAATTCATTTTGCATGAGGTCAACGATAGGAATCCATTGCATAATTCCTCTCTTGAAAAGAAAATATTTTTTAAGGATCCACTCCAAGTTACAATGTTTTCTTGTGACATACCAAAATCCACTCAGTAGAAGATAAATGTGAGTGTTCACAAGGAGGCCTTTGTTGGTTCTTAAAACACTTTTGTCTCAAAATTGAAGTAAATCTATTGGCTATCTCAAAATAACACACCAAAGAGAACAATATTTTTGTATTTTTTGTTTTTTCAATGAATGCAACCCTAACAATTCAGCTAATATGAGGTCCTATTCTAACAAGGGGTTAGAAAAGAAAATAATGAAACTAAAAGCAAATAACATGAAGTCAAATGACTTGAAATTGAAATTCCTAAATGGACATAAGCTATAGAACACAACACACTACGAGTTAAACCTTCGAAGAAATCGGTAGGAAACTAATGAAAATAGGAGTAGTGCTTCCTAAAATCCGTTGATGCAATCGTCGATGATAATATTTAACAAATCAAATGATGTTTCACTCTTCATCAAATTGCAAGGCCATAAAAAGTGCGCTCATGTGAGAAAAAAGCTATGTAGACACAATCGGGTGATCTCTTCTTAAGCTCGTTACGTTAGCCAAATTTGTATATCTATAGCAAACACCAGAACTAAAAGATCGCACAACTATAAAGAATGAAATAAACCTTTGGCTCAATCAAAATCTCATGAATAAAATTCACAAGAATATGACACAATCAGGCAAGAATGACTACACTCCAAATGCGAACACCAAAAGCATTATTTTATTGCATAATAATAGCAACCCTTGTTACATTTTACAATGGGGTATTTATAAGAAATCATCTCCTCAATTTGTGTTGAGAGTGAGAGGTATCTTCGTGCAATAAAATGCTTTTAAAACATTAAAACAAACTAAATATATACAAACTAACAATCTAATTGGTGCTTAGAGGGACTCCATCCATATTTTATTCATTAATTGGATGCATGAGCCCTTTACATGTCAAAAATAATGAAAGCATGAAAGAGAAAGTAGGACGAAGCCATCCGTCAAAGTGGAAGTGAATGGAGGCACCAAAAATAGAAGCTGGCCCTTTACTAGGCATGTGTCGGAGTTAACTTGCCATAAAAATGTGCTCTTGATGCATGGAAAGTGCTATTTTTGGAACTGGCAGTCAACTGTTGGTGCACCTCTGAATTATGGAGCTACAGACCTATGGAGCTGTGGACTTGTAGAGCTATATGAAAATGAAAAGCTATAGACCTCGACTGTGTCAAAAACTCAAAATTTTGCTAAGTGTCAAAATTGAAATTCTGGCTTCTGGGTTTTGTTCATCTTCATGCCAAAGCTATGTTTGGATGTTTGCCCTTGAATTTCTCTATCATCTCGATAATTTTAGCAGCATCTAGAAGATCTAAAGCCTCATACATGTCTTTGACCTTCTGTCTATAGTTGTCCACCTCAATTCAAGTTTCTACAAAATCTTTGAGTTTGGTGTCCAACTCTAACAATGCTTCCTCTATTTTGAAGGCTTGTCTGATGTCTTCATTACTAGAAGCTTCCTCTAAAGTCTTCTTGAAATTATCCACTGCTACCTTGACTAGCAACAACTTCTCCCACTCTTCATCTTCAAAGATGTCCAAGCATGCATCACTATACAACTTTTTTGCTTCCAAAATTCGCTCTTAGGCTTGGTCCTTAAGTCTATGTATCTCATCATGCAATGTTTCCATCACTTTATTTCCATCTGCTATCTTCTCTATCCAATCATCTATCATGTCTAACTCTTCTCTGGTATATACATCAATTAGAATGCGGTACCTTTTCCCTTTTATGGCTTGTAGAGTTTGCAAATATTTGCTCCATGCCTGTACGTCATCCATGATACTGAAGTCCTACCTCAAAATTGCCATGATCTTATCCATGTTCTCTTGCATAGTATGCAACAACTTCAAACTTCCTGTGATTATAGTGACACCTTTATCCTTAAGGTTGTCTTTCCATTCCTAACAAGTTTTCAAAAATGGATTGAGCCATACACCTTCCCCTTCTCTAAGAATGGTATTTAGAGTCTCCTTGGGGTGCTCAGGATCAAGAGGACCAACAACTTTGGCTAGATATCCCTTTTAGGATCTCAACTTGCCTTTGAAGTGATCTAATTTCAATCTCATCCTATTCCATGTGCCTGAGAACCTCTTTGACTCCCATAGTTATCATCTATTTAGATGTACCTCACGTAGGCTTTCCTAACATAATATCTTTCACTTCATAGTCCTCAAGACTAAAAGCTTCTGCATCTGTACCTTCAAGAGGGTGAGCCACTTGTGTAAATAAGTCCTAGTTCCATATGGTAGTGATGAACACAAATGGTGTTGCATCATGTAATGGAGACTTAGGCTTGTTCAAGATCTCTACAATGTCACAAGTGTCATCCTCTAAAGCACGGAATAGAGGCTTAGCACTCCTCATTATCTCCTTTCAGAACCATCTCATGATATGTTTTTCCTGCGCATCTAGCTCTTAATAATGAAGGGGTGTATTCAACTACCTCCTTCCCTTTATCACTCTTGCTTAGAGTCTCCTACTATGAGGAATATTCTTCTGTAGTCTTAATATCTATAGATCTTATAGTTTGATCCTCAACTTCTTGAGAAGGTTGTTTCATATATTCTGCTATCTGTGCCTCTTTTGATGCCTCATCAGTAACCCTTAATTATGGTTGCTCTTATGATGATGGTTCATTTTGTACATGTTCCTCTTCTAAACTTGGAGGTGGGGGAGTTACTAAACCCTTATCTACCACCGTGACCTATGGTGGAGATGGGGAGTGAGATGAAGACCTTGTGTCTTTGGTGGCATCTGCGTCTAGTCTTTTTGTTGGAGTTCACCTATAGGGGTGTCCATGATCTTACCTCCAACTAACTCCATACCTATGGGCATGAAATCAAAATCCAAGATGGAGAGAACATCTTCACTTTTCTCCCTTTTCTCATTCACCCACTGCTGCACTTCGTCCTCCAAAGAAGAGAGCTCTAATGGTTCTACTTGGGTGGGTGGCAGGGTACTCGTAACACTCTTTCTTCTTTCCAACTCTGTGGCTTTTGCTAACTGAGTTCTCCTTTGTAGGGGCACTTTTTCTTCCTCCTCATCTGATTCTATTTCTTCCTCATTTGTTTCTTCCTCTGGAATGGTTTCAGGAACTAATGGATTAGGCACTAATCTCTTATTGACTCTTTTTCTTTTATTCATCCTAACCTTGATCCTCTTTTGTCTCTTTGAAACTGCAGGAGAAGTAGACTCTTCTAGCACAAGAGGAATATAGATCTCTAGAATTTCTCCCTCTTTAGGTTGTCTTGGAAAAATAGGAGGCAACTAAGGTTCATCCTACATTTGAGAGGCTCCAATACCTTGGGATTCTTGTGAGCTTTGTTCATGCCGCCAAGAAGACACATGTTCTATAACCTATTCTATCTGAATCCTTTGAGGAGAGGTTCTTTTCCTCTTTCCCTTCCTTGTAGGAGGGTGATAATATCCTACTAGGCAATCAAGATGGTAGACTATCTCTAGCCTAATAGGAGACTGGAGGGCAAAGATAGGAACTATGACTTTCCTTCCCTTATCCCTTTCTGGGCGAGCATGTGCATGGAAGATTATAGTATCAGGAATTGGATCAAGTGAAAAGAGTTTCTTAATCCAACTCTTTATCATTCAAAAGACATGTCTAGCTCAATGATTACTATCATCTCCTTCCTCTCTATCAACTTCTATATTCAGAATGGGTCTCTCACCAACTTTATCTATATTGAATAGGGGATCCAATAGTTCCTTGGAGTCCTGTAGCCTTATCTCATCAGGGATGGTCAAATGGAGAGCCTTTTCTACTAGATACAAAGTCATCCTACAATAGTCTCCGATGCAGACGTCGTAGTCTTTGGTGGTGTTCATCTAATGATCTTCAATGGCATCCTCATCATAGAAATTCTTCCCGACCAAGCTTTCCACTTTGCCCACATTGTCAAAATATGGTTGAGGAGAGTTGTACTCTTAAAAAGGATAGTTCTCCCATTCCCATTCAAATGTTAGAATATCCTATTTTCTCTTCACTTGATATGCTCCTATGACAAAATGCTAATCCCAAAAAGGTCTCCATTGTTTTTTGATCCTCTCATAAGCTGACTCAATCTGTCGAGATATTTCCATTAGGACCAACTTGTCACTTGGGTACCTCGAGAGTTTCTTTAGATTGATAGATGCACCACCTACCCAAATATATGTAAATGTCCTAAACTAGATGAAATATGCTCCAAGAGCTATGATTTGTGCCTTGGCTTCCTCAAAAAATCTCTTCCCATAGTCCCCTTCGATGAATCAAATGATCGCAAAGATGAAAGCATCATTTACAATTCTATACTCTTTGCTCTGTGGTGAGAGCTTCTTCTTCACCAACTAAGGATAGACTATGTATGGCCAAGCATTGAGGTCCTACATACTGCCTTGTATAACCCAAGATAGTTTGTTGCCCTTGCTACAAGTAGGTACACCACATAAGAAGTCATATAGAACTTCTTCTTGTCCTTTACCGTCCTCAACTACTCACACAAGTTTTCACTAAGTGTGGTGGCCCAATCCAGTGGTATCTTTGCATGCCTGATGGTCTTAATGAAGTTGACCATGAATGGATTGAGATGACTTGATCCAGGTAAGCCCATGACTCTACTTAGGAGAATAATAGAGTATTCAATGTCATCCTTCATATCTCCCCGAGTCATATCCACTTTGCTGATTATCTTTCCCCAAGGTGGCTTCTCAATGAAGTATAAGGAATGTATGATGTTGATGGCTTCTTGGTGATGATCTTTATACCATCTTTCAGCTACTTCATAAGAGAGTCAGATTAATTGATCGACTCTGGGAAGATGGAAGACCCTCTCAATGTTGTTAGAATGTAGATCTAAGACCACTTCTCCAATGATGCTCTTAACTACCCTTTCATTAGGAAGGACAAGGTCATGACCAATTTAGCTGATTGTGCTGACACAAGATGTGATGCTACATTCACTAATCCAGATCAAATCAATGCAAACACCAAGGTTGACCTTTGTGTTAGATTGTTGCAAACTCTAAAGAATTCTCCCAAGTTTATGTGTTCGAGGTCAGTATCTTTGATATCAGCGTACTTATCATGTAATATCAACTTTGGGGGTATGCCTTGGAATGTGAAAACAACTAGTTTCACTACTGCTCAGGATGTAGACACCATCTGATCATGTTACCTACACATTACTAGAGAAAAAAATATCATTAGTCACTAGATAGCGAGAAAAGAAAATAAATGATGTAAGAAAAAAAATGTCCCCCTTGGGGACTTATTTATTTATTTTTTTGAATTGTTTGGTTTTATTTTTTTTAAAAAATATTTATTATTATTATTTTTTAAACATTTTAATTTTTAAAACCCTTTTCAAAATAATAATAATAATAATAAAAAAGAATTTTAAAATGCAACATGTGGGCACATGCACCGAGGCATGCACGCACGAGCAACATGCAGTGCGAAAGCAACTAGCACTGTCACAGCGTGGGTCACGCACTTGCGCATGTAGCGCAAGCGATGACCAATGCTACTGCAATGTGGGCCATGCACTTGTGCACGTGGTGCGAGCGGTGTGCAATGCCACAAAATAGGCCATAGTGTAGCAGTCGGTGGCATGAGTAGTGCCTAATGCCACAGCATAGGCTGTAGCACCTGACGTGTGACATGGGCCAAAGAGCGTGCACTACTCTAGCACACAAGTGTGGGAGCATGAAAGAAAGGGGGGTGGAGTAGAAGCTCACCTCTCCCTTGGGTGAATGGAAAAAAAAAAAAGAAAAGGAGAGGGAGGAAGAAGGGGTTTTATAACCCCTCCTCCCTTGCGTGCAAAAAATAAAATGCTTCGCACCTCTGTGTGTGTGTGTGTGTGGGTGAGGGGAGGGATTTTTTTTCTTGCAAATTTGACTCTATGATGCAAACTCCTAAACAAATTATCCTCTCTTGACTCTCAAATTGTAGGTTTAGGAGTCAAAAAAAAGTAGGGGGTCCCTATTCCTAGTGAGGAATGGGGCATGTGTTGTGGACACCTCAATAAATAGCCTCAAAAAAAGGAAGAAATGACCAAGGCATTTCTTCACTATCAAACATTCATCCAACCTGTGTCAAACACCAACTAGAATTTGAACATTTTGAGCATCTTTTAGATGACTCTTCAATCAAAATGTCGTAACTTGAAACCTTCTAGCTCAGTGTGTGCATTATGTACTCATTCCTTTTGACATGCCAGAATGCAGTCAATCAAAGTTTTCTAACAAATTGAGATAATCTTCTGCTCCTCCTAGTCCATTCATTCAAAAACTCCATGAAGGCTTTTGTTAATCAATTGCTTGACCAAATGAGAGAATTGGTTTGAGGGCTCTTGGTGAGATGACCATGTTCTTTTTTATTTTTGGCTTTTGAATAATTGCTCCATGTCGTTCAAAATGTTACTTTTGATGGAACAATACTTTGAAAACAAGATACCTTATTTTAAGAGTGTATCTTTTGCCATTTTATATATCTTAGAATCCTTTAGACTTAACACCATCCCTTTTCTCTCTTTATTTTAATTTTTTTTTGTATCCTAACTATGCTTAGACTGTGTAGTCAGAACATCGGTGTCATTTCTCAGATTTGATGTCTTGTGAACATCCCTTGCATTCCTCTTTTAGAACTTTCAAAAAACTCTCATGGCAAATCATTGACCTTAGTAACCTTTCGAGGAGACCCCTCTTGTTTGAACTAGTTGAAATTTGGATCATCTCTCACCATCTTTGACTAAAAATCAACCACACCTAAAACAATCAAACCTTTAAATTTGCAAAGTGTTGAGAACTTGGTGGTTTAGGCCTTTGATTTCCAAACTGAGAGCTCCCTATTTCCATAAGAAATATCCATTGCTTAGTTGGTATAAGACACACAATCATATGAATGTTTTGACAAAGAAATACCTCTTCCTAAAAATGGAACCAAGAAGTGGTTAGTGAAATCTTAACAAAAAATCTCAAGTATCCCTTACCCCCTTAGGACTGACACAACTTTGAAAGGAAACACATGACTAAAAGCAAACACACAACATGAAAGAAAAGACACTTGCAAAAATAAACACACTTGCAGGAATGAAAATATAAGCTAAATGCAGAAATGAAATCTAACTTTTTTTTTCTTTTTTTATGTGTCTTTTAGGCCTCAAAATAATGCTTTAGAAATTGGCCATTTACAAGCAAAGGGAGAAATCCCCCCTGTAAGGAACTGAGCCTAAAAGTGTTTTCTTGCAAGATCTCTATGATTTGATAAGGACACATCCGCAAGTGTTGAAAATTGGTATGATTGCCCAGCTTTTCTTTTGCCTTATCATAGAGTAGAACAAGGTCAAAAATCCTGAATGATTTGTTCATGGCCCTCTTGTTGAACCATCTTTTCACAAAAGCTTGATGTTTAGCCATATGCTCCAATGCAACTTTTTGTTTCTCATCCATTTCTAGGAGATTCATCAATGTGATTTGAACTTTGTTAGCATCTTCAACATACCCACTCATGAATTTCAAAATCAAAATTTTGAGATTGAGTGGGAACACTGGTTCTTGTGCATAAAAAAGAAAATATGGAGAAGTCCCCAAGGTTTTTTTGACTCTCACTCGATTCGTCCACAAGGTGTATTTGAGTTGTGTATGCTAATCCCTAGGATTTTCCTTTATCAATCATTTTATCACTATGATCAAGTTCTTGTTTGTAGATTGTGCTACTCCATTTCCTTGCGGGTAGTAATTTGAAGAGAACTTGATAATGAATTTGTTTTCAAATGCCCATTAGTTCAAGAATGCAGATGCAAAAGTAGATCCATTATCACACACAAGGGCAAATGGCATTCCAAACTTGGTAACAATGTGTTCTTCTAGAAAGTCAGTCACTACCTTAGCAGTGCAATTTTTGAATGTCTCTACCTCCATCCATCGTGTACAATAATCTATAGCTGTAAGGATGAATGCATGTCCAGTTGATGAGGGTGGATTGACTGGACCTATGAAATCTAGTCCCCACTTTGCAAAGGGGTGCACCTTGTACATCGATTGTAGGGGCATTGCTGGGTGCCTTTCTTTGTTGGCGCTAGTTTGACATATATGGCAAGGACATACATGCTCAAAAGTATCCTTGAATATCGAGGGCTAAAAATAACTTGATCTTAAAATCATATGAGCTCTTGCTTCTGATGAACCATGTCCTATAGCATACTTTTCATGGATATGTTCCAAAAAATCCTTAGCTTCTTCACATCCTAAGCATTTCAAATAGATTGCTTTGTTGTTCCTTTTATACAACTTGTTATCAAGTAACATGTAAGACTCACATTTCATCTTAAGTCCCCTAAATTGTGACCTACTCATCCATTTGGGGCATTGGTCTTGTAAGAGATAATAAACAATGTCTTGGTACCACACATTTGTCACCACACCTTGGTTGATATCAACTTGTGATACAACCATCTTCTTTTGATCATCTTCATCTATCTCCTTATCGAACTTGAATTCCTTTTCATTTCCATCTTGGTTATCTGCTATCATTTTTGACAACCCTTTTCCTCTGACTAATCGCATAGATTGAATTTTGAGATCAAATTCTTGAAGTATGGCCATCCACTTTCTTCTCCTTTCACCAAGTTCATTCTGTATCAAAAGAATCTCTATTGCTAGATCAAGAACAATTGCATAGACCTTACTTCTAAGTATGTAGTGATGGAACTTCTTTACTACCTTGATCAATGCAAAGGACTATTTATCAAGGTTTGAATATTTCAACTCTGCATTCTTCAAAGGGAAACTCATAAAAGCAATTGGTTTCTCATCTTCCTTCTCTCTTTTTTGTGTTAGGATCCCTGCACAAGAATGTTTGGAAGCAAAGGAATAGATCTTGAAAGGTAATTCATAATATAGACTTACCAAAATTGGGGCTATGGAAATGGCAACCTTAATATCTTTGAAATATTTCTTTATTTCTAGTACCCATTATGTCTTAGCCCCCTTTTTGAGTAAATCATTGAGGGGACGAACTATCTTTGCAAATCCAAGTATGAATTTTCATACAAAGTTTATCTTTTTGAAGAAAGACTTCAATTCCTTTCGACTATGTGGAGGTGCTAACTTCAAAATAGATTCAACTCTATCTAGATCAATAAAGATTCTGACTTTAGAAATGACATGCCCCAGGAGCTTTCCTTTAGCAACGCAAAATGAAAATTTCTTGGGATTGAGGGATATGCTGTATTTACAACATCTATTGAATACTTGCCTTAGATCAGCAATATGGGTACTTCAATCTTTTGAGAAGATAGTTGAGTCATCCATGTAGATAACTATATGCCTATTAATCAATCCTTTTAAAGCTTCATCCATTAAATGTTGAAATGTAGCTCCTACATTAATTAGTTTGAAAGACATCCTTCTATAAGCAAAAGTTCCTCACTTGGTTGTGAAAGCAGTCTTTAGCCTATCTTCTTTGTCAACCATCACCTAATTATATCTCGAGTAACCATCCAAGAATGACATCATTTTTGAGCCATTAACAATTTGCAATACCTCATCTAGTGAGGGTAGAGGATAGTTATCCTTTTGAGATGCTAGATTCAAGTTACAAAAGTTGACACAAAGACAAATCTCTCCTATCTTCTTCTACATAGGAACCAAATTGGCCACCCATGTGGAATGACAGATAGGAAATATGATCTTAGCATCCAGTAACTTTTTTACTTCTTTCATGATCAATGGTTCAATGAGAGGATTTACCGGTCTTTGTCTTTGTCAGAATGGCTTTGCATCGGGTTTCAGTGGGATGTCATGTGTAATAATCTTTGGATCATAAGTCTTCAACTCTTCATAGCTCTAGGCAATGACATCCTTATACTCGATGATTAATTTGAGCATGCCCTCCCTTTCCTATTGGTTACATTCTTTTCCTATTTATACCATTTTTGATTCTTTGTCAGTACCCAAATTGTACAAATCACATTCTTTGATTCACTTTTCTTGAGTTTCCCTTCTATTGAGTGTCAATTCATCACAATCAAAGATGTGTTCAAGTTCAACCATCCTTTTTGGGATAGTGTTAGTTTTTAAATTTAGAATCCCATCTTCATCTTCAAGTCCATCATCTTTAGGTCTGTCATCTGGTGGTGCATCAATTTCTTGTCCCTCAAAATGATGACTACACATGATAAAATCATGTGAGTATATGTTGATCATCTTGAAAGACCTGAAAGTTTGTGATATTATTAGGGATGGATAAGATAGTGACCAATTCTACCAAAAATATTTTAAACTTGGCTCTTTCAACTGGTTGTAATGCACTAGCTAAGATGGCAAGAACATTTGCTACCATGTTCTTTCTTCTTGGAATGGACTTGATGTTTAAGGCCTCAATGTCATCCAATATGTCCCATACCCTTTTCCTATAAGCAAGTAATCTTTTGTCATTGCAAGAATATATGGATTTTACTTGTCGTATGACTAATTGGGAATCCCCTACAATTTTAAGAGCTGTGACTCCCTTTTTGAGTGCAAAGAGGAGTCCTTAGATTAATGCCTCATATTTCACACCATTGTTAGTGCATCTAAATTCCAATTGATATGCAGCATAGAAAGATCTACCTTTTGGGTTGATTAATTCAATACCTACACTGGCTCCCATCTTACACCTAGAACCATCAAAGTAGAATGTCCAAATTGCATTTTCCTTGGGTTTTCTAACTTTATGCTTATTCATCCTTAATTTCTCTTTCACTTGAGCCTTGAATGATTGTTTCTTAGGAACCCATTGTAACTTTCCTTACACAGGACTTGATGAGTCCCCTTCATAACTTGTAGATAGAGGAAGTGTGTGTTTTTCTTGTTTATCTTGAATTTCCCCTATTAGCTCTTTGATTTACTTAACTTTAGGTTTAGGATGAATGACTACTGAAGTCCATCCTTTAACTTTCACATATCATATTCTTCTTTGGACTTTGATCATCCTTGGAGGAGAAGAAGACAAACCTCCACCATCTAAAGAGGTATCACTATACGACACATTTAGATCTTCACTTTCCTCTTCAACCTTTTCAACAAGGTTGGATGAATTCATTGAATTTTGACTTTCAGTGAGTTCATCTATTGAGGTATTTTTACCCTTGTTTTCCATCATATGCGTCAATACCTTCGCAACTACTTCTTGACATAAGGAACATTTGAATTCTTAATGACTAATTTTGTGCAACCGAAAAAATCCTAGAAGAAGGAACATGATAGGATCAGCTTCTTCTCCTTAACATTGTAAATTAGTCACCATACTGTCTATGAACTATGTCATGGTTTCACTTTTGGGTACTAGCACCTTAGGTTCTTCATTCTGATCTTGAACCATATCCAATACCATCACTTTGTAAGAACCCAAATTCAATTGTAAGAATGTTATCTCATTCGGGGCATTGTAATTTGTGATCATTGCTTTCAATTTGGGCTCAACATCTATCTTGATTTGATTGTTCAATCCATTCCATGGCAACCATAGTTGAGTGAAGTCTGTAGAAAACCATCCTTTCAGACATTTTGTCCATTCTCTACTTAGAAGTAATCCATGTCTCCAGGATGTCAACCACATGTATGTCAATAATATCTTGGATTTGAGGATCAACTATTAACTGTATCTGCACATCTTTCAATAATCCAATGACTTTTACCTCTATTTTATCCAACTATATCACCACTCGATTAGAGGGTTGAGGACTAACTAGTAGCCTTTGGGCTATTAATAATGGCATTATGTTACATGAAGCTCCTGAATCAATGAACCAATTGTGAAGATTCTTCCCATATATCCTTATGCTCAGCGAAAATAAGGGTACCTCAACTTTGTCTTTGAACATAGTCGGCATCGCTTTTATAGTATTGTGGCACCATCTTCTGAGGGACAAAATTTGTATTGTGGGAAACCTTTGTATTATCCAATTTCTTCATGAGTGATTCTCTTTGTTGTGGACAATTCTGCAACATGTCAAACATGGACATATTGGCTTTAGTTTTCTTCAGATCTTCTACTGCATTGTACTTTTCAGTAGACCACGCGGGGTTCTTCAATATTGTTGGTATGTTCACTTGATTCTCATACTATCGTCCTCCCTGGGCTGGTCTCATTGGTGGTAGATTGTTACTTGCTCTTGGATTAGGTGAATTTGGTTGCAGACTTGGAGGAATCCCATCCATCAAGGGATCCTTTCTATTTTTGAGATTGTATGTATTCTACTTGTAATTTCGAAAGGCAAACATCTCATCATCTTGAAAGTTGGGTTCTTGACTAAATGGGAATGAGAATTCTTCACTTTCTTGTTGTTCCATTTGTGTATTCTGTGTAGAATCATAAGATTCTAATAGCATCACATTGAATTGAAGAGAAGGAGGGTTGTCATTTTCTTGTGAGTTTTGATTCACCTCATGATTACTATTGTAGTACGAACCATCATTGCTAGGCACATTTTGGCTACCATCATACTGATTGATAACAACATATTGAACATTGTTGTTGTTGTTATCAATAGGAATGCTTCCATTATTTAGTTGAGTGTTCCATTGTTAATTTTTCCTTTGGAAGCCATTATTGTGATCAGGAGGATTGAAGTTGTTTCCTCTGCCATTGTTTCCTACATTATTATTGTTACTATTATTGTTGAAGTTCCTATTGTAATTTTGACCAAAATTGTTGTTGTAGGGGCCATCATTATTTCTTTGGAAGTTTTTATTTTGTCCTTATGACAACCTAAGACATGTCAGCTCATTGTTCATTTGTGACATGGTCTTCTTCATTTGACCAACTTTCAAAAGAAGATTGTTATTTGTTTCCACAGGAACCGTTGCTTTCTATGCAAAGAAAGCTATTTTTGGAGGCTCATAACCTGGATATGTTATCGCTTGAGTTTGTAGAGTAGGCACCTGCTGCAATGGAATTGGGTTCAAAGGTATGAACTAGCTAGGCACGGTGGGTGCTCCCACAAGGTATGTTGGCATTGTAGGTACTGCTTGTGCTAGAAGCATCATTCCTCCTCCATTAGGATTGGCTTGCTTCATGAACATGATCGCTTTTGCAAAGACTTTGTCCAATGTGACAATATTTGCTGTAGGAAGTCTTCTCAGAAAGATCACAGTAAGAGGGTCCATAGCATTCAAATAAATTTGAAGGGTACCTTTAAATGGTATGGTGTATGGCATTTCCAACATGCGATAGGCCATATGAAAGTGATGGTTGAAGCATGAAATTATCTCAGCTGGGTCCCTTTTTATTGATATGAATTTTTGATGTATTATAGCTGGATTGATGAATGTTTTGAATTGTTCTAAAAATAATTTTTTGAATGTATCCCAATCTCCAATGCATCTAGGTGGCAAATTGACGTACCAATTGAAGGCAATTACCCCCAAAGAGTAGGGAAATAAATGAAGAACCATGTCCTCACTAGCCACTTGCTTTTGATTGCAAATTTCTTTGAAAACCTTGACATGATCTTTGGTAGTTTGTGTTTCACCATAGATGAATCTTGGGCAAAACTTCTCATGATTCTTTGGGAGGTTGTGGAGTGCACCTCTCAAGTTTATTGATAAGCCTACAACATTTGTGAAAAAGGCCATTGGAGGATTTGGTGGACCTAACGGTGGTTGTTAGGGAGTAGCTATCAGAGTATGTGGTGGTTCACCAGGTGGTTGAAGTGGAGGTGGAGTTGAAAAAGATGATGAAAGTTTGAAAGGAAGTGTTTGAACTTAGGATGTTCCCTTATCACTATGTGGTTTATGGAAGTGGGTAAGCTCGAGAAACTTGTGTGTACTTGGTGTAGATCTTAATGCTTGCTGAAATGGAGATTTTGGATCAATATCCTCTAGCTTGCATAAATTTTTGGAAAAAGCACACCTCTATAGAAGTACACTTTCTCACCTCTCTGAATTTTGTGCACCATAGAGTTTTGCGAACCTGTGGACCTGTGGATCTGTCAACCTGCATACTTGTAGACTTGTGGACCTGCGCACCTAAATTTTTGAAAATTTTAGAAGTACTTTCTAAACTTATACAAAGTGTAGATTATTGCAAGGGTGCAAATTTTTTGAAACTTTGTCAAATTTTCTTCATTTCTGGGAGTATGTTCTTTAGTTTGTGACCCTCCTTCTAGTGTCACTTCTACTGGGCATTCATTTTGCATGAGGTCAATGGTAGGAATCCATTGTGTAATTCCTTCTTGAAAAGAAAATATTTTTTAAGGATCCACTCCAAGGTTCAATGTTTGTCTTGTGACGTACCAAAATTTGCTCAATAGAAGATAAATGTGAGTGTTCATAAGGAGGCCTTTGCTAGTTCTTAAAACACTTTTGTCTCAAAATTGAAGCAAATCTATTCATTGTCTCAAAATAACACACCAAAGAGAACAATATTTTTGTATTTTCTATTTTTTTGATGAATGCAACCTTAACAATGTAGCTAATATGAGGTCCTATTATAACAAAGGGTTAGCAAAGAAAATAACGAAACTAAAAGCAAATAACATGAAATCAAATGACTTGAAATTGAAATTCCTAAATGGACATAAGCTATAAAACACAACACGTTGTGAGTTAAACCTTCAAAGAAATCGATAGGAAACTAATGAAAACAAGAGCAACGCTTCCTAGAACCCACTGATGCAATGATTGGTGAGAATCTTTAACAAATCGAATGATGTTTCACTCTTCATCAAACTACAAGGCCATGAAAAGTGCACTTATGTGAGATGAAAATCTATGTAGACACAATTGAGTGATCTCTTCTCAAGCTCATTACGTCAGTGGAATTCACATATTTATAGTAAACACTATAACTAAAAGATCACACAACTAGAAACAAGGAAATAAACCTTTGGCTCAATCACAATCTCATGAATAAAATTCATAAGAATATGACACATTTATTCAAGAATGACTACACTCCAAATGCAAACACCAAAAGCATAATTTTATTGCATAATAATAGTGGCCCTTGTTACATTTTAAAATGGGGTATTTATAAGAAATCATCTCCTCAATTTGTGTTGAGAGTGAGAGATATCTTTATGCAATAAAATGCTTTTAAAAAATTAAAACAAACTAAATATATACAAACTAACAATCTAACTGGTGCTTAGAGGGAGTCCATCCATATTTTATTCATTAATTGGATGCATGAGCCTTTTACATGTCAAAAAAAATGAAAGCATAAAAGAGAAAGTAGGAGGAAGCCATTAGTCAAAGTGGAAGTGCATGGAGGCACCAAAAATAGAAGCTAGCCCTTCACTAGGCATGTGTCAGAGTTAACTTGCCATCAAAACATGCTCCCGATGCATGGAAAGTGCTATTTTTGGAATTGGTAGTCAACTATTGGTGCACCTCTAAGTTAAGAGGTACAAACCTATAGAGGTGTGGACTTGTGGAGCTGCATGAAAATGCAGAGCTAGGGACATGCAGACCTCAATTAGGTCAAAAACTCAAAATTTTGCTAAGTGTCAAAATTGAAATTCTAGCAACTAGGTTTTGTTCATCTTCATCCCAAAGCTATGTTTGGATGTTTTCCCTTGAATTTATCTATCATCTCAATAATTTTAGCAGCATATAGAAGATCTAAAGCCTCATACTTGTCTTTGACCTTCTGTCTATAGTTGTCCACCTCAATTTGAGTTTCTACAAAATCTTTGAGTTTGGTGTTCAACTCTAATAATGCTTCCTCTGTCCTAACGGCTTGTCTGATGTCTTCATCACTGGAAGCTTCCTCTAAAGTCTTCTTGAAATTATCCACTACCTCAACTGGCAACAACTTCTCCTACTCTTCATCTTCAAAGATGTCCAAGCATGCATCATTGTACAATTTTTCTACTTCCAAAATTTGCTCTTGGGCTTGGTCCTTGAGTCTATGTATCTCATCATGCAATGTTTCCATCACTTTATTTCCATTTTCTATCTTCTCTATCCAATCATCTATCATTTCTAAGTCTTATCCAGTATATACATCAATCAGAATGTGGTACCTTTGCCCTTTTATGGCTTGTAGAGTTTGCAAATCTTTGCTCCATGCCCATACCTCATCCATGATACTAAAGTCCTACCTCAAAATTGCCATGATTTTATCCATATTCTCTTGTGCATCATGTAACAACTTCAAACTTCCTATGATTATAGTGACACCTTTATCCTCAAGGCTATCTCACCATTCTTGACAAGTTTTCAAAAATGGATGGAGCCGTACACCTTCCCTTTCTCTAAGAATGATATTTAGAGTCTCCTTAGGGTGCTCAGGATCAAGAGGACCAACAACTTCAGCTAGGTATCCCTTTAGGATCTCAAATTTCCTTTGAGGTGTTTTTATTTCAATCTCATCTTGTTCCATGTGTCGAAGAACCTCTTCGACTCCCATAGTCATCATCTATCGGGATGTATCTCATGTAGGCTTTCCTAACATAATATCTTTCACTTCATAGTCCTTGAGGCTAACAACTTTTTCATTTGTACCTTCAAGAGGGTGAGCCACTTGTGTAAATAAGTCCTAGTTCTATATGGTAGTAATGAATGCAAATGGTGTTGCATCATGTAACGGAGACTCAGGCTTGTTCAATATCTTTGCAATATCACAAATGTCATCCTCTAAAGCATGAAACTGAGGCTTAACACTCCTCATTATATCCTTTTAGAACCATCTCAAGATATGTTTTCCTATGCATTTGGCTCTTGATGACGAAGGGGTGTGTTCAACTACATCCTTCCCTTTATCGCTCTTGCTCAGAGTCTCCTACTGTGAGGACTCTTATTCTGTAGTCTCGATCTTTGTAGATCCTATATTTTGATCCTCAACTTCCTAAGAAGGTTGTTGCACATATTTTTCTATCTATGCCTATTTTGATGCCTCATTAGTAACCCTCAGTTCTAGTTACTCTTATGATGATGGTTTCTTTTCAACATGTTCCTCTTCTAAACTTGGAGGTGGGGGAGTTATTGAACAAATTTTCCTCTCCCAACTCTCAAATTATGAGTCTGGGAGTCAAAAAAAAGTAGAGGGTCCCCATTCCTAGCAAAAAATTGGGGCAAGTGTTGTGGACACCACTTGAACAGAAGGAATCAAAAAGATTATTAGAAAGATTTGTCAAATAAGAAGGATCTACCACAATTTCACTAGGATACAACAAGAAAATTAGAACTAGTTTTTGGGAGAGGGGCAATCAGTTTAGATGAAACCACAAGGGTAAATCCAATGTCAGAGATTAGTAATAGCTTCTCTCTAGCTCCCAAGGAATTGCAGAAGGAAGTACCAGAGGCTATGCTAGAAGATAAAATAAAAGAAAGACAAAGCATAGAAAAGGGAAAATATGCATTATGTGAAATCAACAAAGGAAATATTGATGGATTAGATACAAAGGAATCTAAAGGAATCAATCCTTTTTCAAAATTGTAGACTTCATGTGAAAATCAAAGCTCCAAAGTCCTTTGCAAGGATAAAAGAAATAATAATCAAGTTCTGGTCACTACAAGGCAACAAGGATTAGCTACTAACAACAAATTTTTTAAGGAAAATTCAATAATAGTCAAGAAGAATAAGAAAATTCATATATCAATGGAAGATGAAGAGTCACCAGAGAAATTGGAGAAACAATGAATTAAGAAGCCATTCAATAATGTTATTAACAATCTATAAGAAAATGAAAATAACCTTTTATTTGTGGGAGAAGATACATAATATGGGGAAGTTAAGAATACAAAAGAGGAATTGGGATCTCCACAGTATCAAGCAACAAATCATGTGAAAGAAATCAGAACCATTAGCAGAGAGTCAATCAGTGGGTTTACCAAATTTTGGTAGATGCCACCATCTAAGTCAGAAACCTGGGTTCCTTTTGATAGTAATCATAAGGATAAGTGCAACAAATAGAGTAAAATAAAAAGATCACTAACTCAAGACTTTCAAGAATTTTTGCACAATGATATGGTATGGGGTGAAGACTTGGAAAAGCTAAACCTAAATAAGAATGAAGTAGACAATCTAGAGTTATTGACTAAGGAATTAATCCAAGTTTTTAGCTTTAAGAATATTGATAGGAGTAGTGAAGCATAGAAAGTGAATCTAATTTAGAGAGTCTTAAAATTAGGAGGAGATAACTATACTTGTGAAGGTTTAAAAGAGATTTGCGTACTATAGAAGGGAATGATAAAGACAAGAAAAATTCATATCTAATAAAAAATGAACTAGTGGTAGGTCGGGGGAGGACTTGGAGGGGATTGATTTCAAGAAACCACCATCCATAGAGGATAGATCTATAAAAAACTAGTTAAGCATTGCAGACCAGATTCTACAAGAACTAGAAAGCAAAGATAATTTAGAAAAAGATTGTAAGCAATCTGAAATCATCTTAAATGTGTAGAAGAATCTTGAACAACTAGGCATCTAGATGAATCAAGAAGGAATTATGTCTCCTAAGTATGGCAAAGTGAAATCTAAAAGAGGAAGGAAATCCCTTAAGTTACTTAGAGAAGTAGATAGGCAAGCTAAAGCCACTTGGGATGCTACGTGAAGGGAAATGAGAGCATCCCAGAAATTCATCTGAGATCAGTATGAACATCTTGTATACAATAGTTTCTGGTACAACTTCTGATCAACAAATACAAGTGCATACTACTATGCCATAAAAGCAGAAACAAACATAGTTGATTTCCCACAATTAAAAACTTTAAAGGAAAGTGATTACAATTTACCAATCTAAACAAAATTCAGCAACATTACGACATACAGATTATTACTCTACAATCATAGAACTAGAAGAATTAGACAGAATAGAGAACACAGATATATGTGGGGAAAACCTTTCTAGGTAAAAAACCCCACCCTCCAAACCATCAAGCTAATGTATTATTCAGTAACAAGTTACAATACATTTTCAGCCTTCACATGGAGATTTACATCTTGCTCCATTCCGGTAGCATAAGCCTATGCAAATACAACATACAATACTACTTTTATGAACATCTTAAGACCCAACAAAATGCCCACAAAGGATTTGGGCATTTTTCATGGCTCAACCACCAAGAACCATGCACAATGCCACATGTACATGAAATACCAAGAAAAGGGCTTCCATCCCTTGAATAGGCAATGACAACTTGTCATAGAATCCACCAAAAATAGTGGTCACAAGAGAAGTGTAGGGAATCTGTCATACCAACCTATTTTTGGCATATTCTCTTACACACACCAACCACTCATTCTTGGGTGCCCAAATAGGCCTCATGTCATAAGATGCTCTTACACATGTCATAGCTCATTCCTTAAATAGCTCTTATGCGTCATAGGAATCTGTCATAACCATTTCAGTCATGATCTCCTTCACACACTTCAAGATGCTGACACATGTAAGTGATCAACATGCCAACTAGACATGTACACTCACATTTACATATTATTTGCAAAAATACATTTACAAAAAATAATAATAATAAGAATAGGAATTATACAAGGTTGAGACACCTTATTCCTAACATTCTCCCACTTGTTGAACACCTTGTAAGAGCAATATAACAGGAACTAACCGCTATAGGCCAAAAAGGCCCATAGACTCCAAACACCATTTGAACTTCTCAGTACCCACTGGTTTTGTTAATGCATCTAAAAAATTCTTCATAGTATCTACCTTCTCCAAATTTACCTTTCCATCTTCCACCATATCTCTCAGAAAGTGAAACTGCACATCAATGTGCTTCGTTCTAGCATGGAAAGTTGGATTCTTCACAAGGCAAATAGTACTCTGACTGTCACACCAAATAGTAATCTGTTTTGCATCAACACCAACATCAGAACACAATCTCTTAAGCCAAATGGCTTCCTTACAAGCATGAGTAGCAGCCATGTACTCAGCTTCTGTAGTGGACAAAGAAACCACAGGTTGTTGTTTACTCATCCAACTGATGGCACCACCAAACATAGTGAACACATAAGCACTAGTGGATCTCCTGCAGTCAATATCACCTGCCCAATCTAAATCCACAAACCCATGAATACAAACTAAATGCAGAGATCTAAAAGAGTTACCATGATAACATATGGAGTAGTCTGATGTACCCCTCAAATATCTGAATACTCGCTTAACTGCATACCAATGTACCCATCTAGGATTAGCCATAAACTGACTCAGGACTCCCACTGCTTGGGCAATGTCTGGTCTAGTACAGACCATAGCATACATAAGACTACCACCACTCAACTGTGCTCATGAGCTACACAGAAGCATCAAAAATATCAACTTCTTAGCCCAACAAAATTGTGAAGTCATCCTCCAGAAAACAAGATAAAACATCAGCCAGAACAATAACCAAACTGATTTGTCCAATCCAACTGATAAACCCACAAGATTGAAAATAGCATCCACAATAAATGCTAACTCATCCAATCACCCATACCTCAAAGGTATCGAACACCAAAAAACTCATGCCAACAACATAGCCAACCCATAACCTGCAACCTCAAATTCTATGTGCAAACCAATCGATGAAGACCAAACACATACAAGAACTCCCATTGCATGGATAATGTTGAATTTGAAAAATCAAAAGTATACTGAGTCTACTGATAAGAACAAAAATAAAGTAAAACCATGTAGTACCAAGGACCATCCACAAAGATATGCAAAACCTGTAGCAAAAACACTGCAAGAAACATCTCTCTCATCCAGTCTCCACAAATCTCCTATGTTCTCCACATCCAACAAAGACAAGAGATAAAGGAACTAGCTTGTCATCACCAAAAAATACTGAAGTACAAGTGATAAAAATTTACCACAAAGGAGTGACCACATAGCTCCAACAAATCTCAAAAAACAATGTTATGTGAATCCAAACATTCAAGAAGATAACCAAGACCAAAGAAAGAAGCTGCAAACCATAAGCATGTAGCATGTCCTTCTACAAACACTTCTAAGTGTCAACTGTGCCATGTATGATCCCCTTCAAAACCCTAATAGAAAAGCCACAACAACATCCAAAACCGTTCAACCTCAAGAGATCAAACATAACATGATATCATGAATCTACATGGATGTAAGCCTCTCAAAGAAGATCAATCAACTCTATTTCCCATTTTAGGAAATCAGCCCACTAACATCTCCTATTGTCATCATAAAGGAAAGTACACCTCAAGGAGATAATCATGTTATCCATCTCTCATAATGAATCCTCCAGAACCATCTAACTGCAGCTCAAGATCCAAAAATATGAAAGAAAAGATAAAGCACCTGAAAGTAACATTGGGCAATACCTCTCAAGTGATAAACTACCAAGTAGACCAAGAGTGGGGAATGAGAAAGCTCCTCCAAGATATGCAAGTCACCCTATGACTTATCAAAGAACAATCTCCTCATTGGTCTCTATTGAACTCACGTCCAACACAAGTGTAGGCTCCTCGGACTTTCTGCTGAAATCTCATCAAGAGTATACATCTCAACAACATGTCTCTCATCTCAAGAGAACTCTAGCCTCACCTAAGTCTCCAAGTATCCAAAAGCACCTGTAATCAATCACTCCATGCAAAACTCCACTAAAACATAGCATTGTCATGAAGTATCAAGAAAATGATCAAAGTACTTAATACTAAGAAACCAAAACAAGATCAATCTCAAAGCTCCAACCATGGAATCAGGAACATAATCATGACATCATGATCTAAACCATCTCCTCCAAAGAGATAACATGCTTCATGTGATCATATCAAATAATTGTATCATGTCACAACTCTAAACTAGTAATAAAGAAAGAACCATGATATAAAAGCTACCATGATAACATATCAAATAAAAGCATAAACAACATCTATACCAAGGACCCCTTGAATCCTAAAGATGTCAACATCTCCAATCGCATGAAGATACCATCTCCAACTAGTGAACCAAAAAATATGAAAGACCCTTTTGCAACAATAGGATCTAAGGCATCCTCCAACATCTGCAACACTAAAGAAGGTCATCCAGCACCATATGATGGAAAAAATACAGCCACTGCTAAAGCTCCCACTGATGCGTGATACCAAGCTCTCCAAGCATATGACACACCATCCTCCAAAACTAAAAATCATCCAGGTCCACACATCACATTGGGTGAAACCAAGATCTCCACACTAAGGAAATTCACCATGCTTTAGGACTCCATAACTGACTATCCAAGTATTCAAATATCATCCATCCTCTCATCTCAAATCAACCACACAAATGCACAAGTGACCACAAACAAGGTTAGCTAACAAGTCTGTACCAACACTGAATCAAATCTAGTGGATATAGATATTCCACATCCAAGTTATCCCACTACAACTAAATGGGTGACCTACCCACCTAACTGCATAACTTGTAGATCCAATCATTGCAACATGCAAAACCACTATCACATTAGTGACATATACAAATGAGATTAAAGAGAATAATCACGTAGAAAACATGACTTAAACACCAGATCAAGCAAAAATCTGATTTGCCAATTATGTCCACATCAAGCACCATAGTCCAGGAATCCAACAAAGAATCACCACAGAAATGCTGAGTGACTAATCACGTACCATCATCTCTATGCAGAGAAAGAAAAACATCTCCTCTCACCATGCACAAAGAATGCATGCATGTAGAACTAGAAACCATCTCATTTGGTACCACTCTAAAGGAACAAGAGTCCAGGAAATAGCTCTTTAGTAGATCTACAAAAAACCACAAGCTTTTTATTTCAGCATGCAAAACTTGAAAAAAACATTGTGTTTAAGAACACCTCTGCACATCCACACCCACTTCTCACCTAGAAGACTCAAAGTTTGAATAAAATACAAAACAACTAAACCTAGAATAATGGATTATCATAGATGAACATCACCATAGATTTTTTTAGGAAAATCTATAAACCCGTCGAATCCAATGAACAAGAATCCAAGACATGCATGTATAAACATTCAAGAGGAAAACATAGTACTAGAACTTCAGGCCCACTTGTAGACCAATCCCACAACCACTACTAATACATGCATCTGAGAGAGAGAGACTATCCAGAAGCTTCCAAATCATCCAATGATCAACTCCATAGTCTCAATGCATTCTAGGTAACAAAAGAGACACCTTCAAATACCCATGCATCAAGAGTTATTTTGCTATCAACCAAGAGCTCCAGATCAATGTCATTTCAACATGACCAACTCTATTTTCTCTATCTTCACCATCCTTCGAGAAATGTCTACTGTCTCCTGAAAGAATAAATCAACTGCAAGACTTCCACTCATCAAAGGATTAATTATCAGTTAATTTCTTCAAAACAAACTTCTTCAAGCTTTGCAAGCTAAGAAATCTTAAAAGAAGAAATACCCAGAACCAAAAAAATCTGTGAATCCTCCCATGCAAACAACATGCAATTCACAAAAATGGGCTCTGATACCAATTGAAGGGAAATGAGAGCATCCCAAAAATTCATCTGAGATCAGTATGCACATCTTGTATACAATAGTTTCTAGTACAACTTCTAATCAGCAAATACAAGTGCATACTACTATGCCATAAAAGCGAAAACAAACATAGTTGATTTCCCACAATTAAAAACTTTAAAGGAAAGTGATTGCAATTTACTGATCTAAATAAAATTCAGTAGCATTATGACATACAAATTATTACTCTACAATCATAGAACTAGAATAATTAGACAGAATAGAGAACACAAATATACGTGGGGAAAACCTTTTCAGGTAAAAAACCCCACCCTCCAAACCATCAAGCTAATGTATTATTCAGTAACAAGTTACAATACATTTTTAGCCTTCACATGGAGATTTACATCTTGCTCCATTCTGGCAGCATAACCCTATGCAAATAACTTCTCATCTCTCTCTTCCACTCTATTGCATTTACAACATGCAATACTACTTTTATGAACATCTTAAGACCCAACAAAATGCCCACAAGGGATTTGGGTATTTTTCATGGCTCAACTACAAAGAACCATGCACAATGACACATGTACATGCAATACCAAGAAAAGGGCTTCCATCCCTAAAATAGGCAATGACAGCTTGTCATAGAATTTGCCAAAAATAGTGGTCACAAGAGAAGTGTAAGGGAATCCGTCATACCAACCTATTTTTGGCATATTCTCTTACACACACCAACCACTCATTCTTGGGCACCCAAATAGGTCTCATGTCATAAGATGCTCTTACACCTGTCATAGCTCATTCCTTAAATAGCTCTTACGCATCATAGGAATTTGTCATAACCATTTCAGTCATGATCTCCTTTACATACTTCAAGATGCCGACACATGTAAGTGATCAACATGCCAACAAGACATGTACACTAACATTTACATATTATTTGAAAAAATACATTTACAAAAAATAATAATAATAAGAATAGGAATTATACAAGGTTGAGACACCTTATTCCTAACACTACGGGCTTGAATGCCCCTAGCAAAAAAAGATTACTAAAAAAAATATAAAAGTGTTTGAATCTAAAATAATTCTATTACAAGAAACAAAGTTAAATAAGGAAGAACGAACCAAGCTAGAAAAGAAATTAGGTAGCTAGAATATTAATCTGCATGAATCTAGAGGAGCATCGAGAGGTTTAGGCCTCATATGGAACCCTAGGAAATTATCTTTAGATATTTTAAACTCAAATAACAATTGCATTAGCAATATAGTCAAAAGCATTAAAACCAATCTTTAGTTTATTTTAGTAAACATATATGGGCCAATTTATAATTCAGATAAAAAATTTTTATGGAAAAAAATTAGTTTATTCATCAACAATCATACAAATGATCTTATCCTATTAGGTGGAGACTTTAACACTATATTAGACATAAATGAAAAATTTGGAGGTATCCAACAGTCCTCCCAAGCAACTAAAGACTTTAAAAATTGGTGTGATCTTAACAACTTGATTGACATCCCACTTAATAATGGGAATTACACATGGAACAATAAAAGGAAGGATTTTGCTTATATAGCTGAGAAACTGATGGGACACAACCCAACAACCAGAATAGACACAATAGAAAGGGGAAATTATATTAACTGAGAAAATAAGCTGGTACAAATAGTGCAGAGAAAATAAACTCAAAACATGCCCTGCGGGCTTACAATAGCATAAATCTGGAGAATATTTCTCCTTTTAGCACCCCCTCTCAAGCTCCAATCCGAACTGCCTTTTACAATGCCATAAACCTCCTTAAATAGACCCCGGAGGGTTAAGGACTAGGAGTACATTCTAGAAAGTGCTAGTGGGCATCCACCGACAAAATAGAAGGTTCCGGAAGCTGCGTTAGAAGTCGGTGCAATTCTAGAAGAATCCAGAAACGGTAGCCGAAGTTCCGGGAGGCATAACTTTTGAACTGTAACTCCGATTGACGAACCGTTTACATTTTCGGAAAGCTCTCGAAGCGCTCTATAGCCCTATGGACCAGCTTCGCTCGTCCCCCATTTTTCGACCCTTTTCGAGGCCATTTAATGCCCCAAACTTGACTCTGAAGCATTCTTAGGGGGTCTCCAAAACCCGAAAAATTGCAATAACTTTCAAACCGTGGGGCCTTTTGACCTGATTCTTTTTCTGGAATGCTCTAAATTTTGATTACATTCATCTGGCCAAGTCACACCTTCTAGGTCACCAAAATGATGGTCAAATTGCATGCTCCTATTTTTTCGGGATTTTTAAATGAACTGATAGTTGAAGTATGAGAGTTGGAACCTTTATTTGAGCCAAATGGGTATCCAAAAATGCAAAGACATAAAATAGAAACTAAGTCTAAGTACATTTTTTTGGGTGACACAGGATTGCCCTTATACCTCTGGATGCTCCTGCATCAGACACCCAGGGTAGATTGAAAAGTGACCCTGTCACTTTATGGATGGTAGAGGAAATCCCAAATGGGAAACCTCAGCTGCTGAAATCCAAGTTGAGTCTTCGATTGGTCGTCCTTTCCATTTGACCAAATACTCTTCATACTGCCTGTTTCTGGTACTCCTACCCACATGATGATCTAGAATGTCTTCTATCTCCTCCTTCTTAGAAGCAGGAATTGGACATGGCTCTAAAACCAGCTCCTCATCTGCACCATCATCATGATACTCTGTCAAGTCTGCAATGTTGAAAATGGGAGAAATGTGAATACCATCTGGCAGCTCCACCTCATATGCATTTCCTGAGTTATGTTTCTTCAAAATTTTGCAGGGGCCAAATTTCTTCATTTTCAGCTTGTTGTAGGTACCAACTGGAAATCTTTCTTTTCGTAAGTGCACCATGACAAGATCCCCTACTTGGAATTCCTTATGTCTTCTCCTTTGATCAGCCCTAGCTTTATACTCTTGATTCATCTTGATAATGTGTGCCTGAACCTCCTCATGTAGACGCTTGATGTGTTCAGAAAATTCCTCAGCTTCAGCACTTGTTCTCTCCCCTTGTTCTATCTTCCTCAATTCTGGTGCAGTCCTTGGGCTATTCCCATATACAATTTGAAATGGTGATTTTCCAGTACTCCTATTTACAGAGTTATTAAAAGCAAACTCTGCCTGTGGTAGAATCAAATCCCATCCCTTAGGCTTATCTCCAACTAAACATCTCAGCAAATTGCCCAGACTTCTATTTACCACTTCTGTTTGGCCATCAGTCTGTGGGTGATGCGTGGAACTGAATTTCAAGTCTGTTCTCAACTTCTTCCACAATGTCCTCCAGAAATACCCCACAAATTTAGTATCTCGGTCAGAAACTATACTTCTTGGAAGACCATGTAGTCTCACCACCTCTTTGAAAAACAAGTCTGCAATATGGACAGCATCATGAGTTTTATGGCATGGAATGAAATGTGCCATTTTGGAGAACCTATCAACCACCACAAATATTGAGTCATTACCCCTTTGTGTCCTTGGCAATCCAAGAACAAAATCCATACTTATGTCCTCCCATGGCCTTGATGGAACAGGCAATGGCTGATATAGGCCAGTATTTTGACTAAACCCCTTGGCAACTTGACAAACCTGGCAACTCTGTACAAACTTCTTCACATCCTGTGTAATTTGAGGCCAAAAATAATGTTCTCTAAGAATGGCAATGGTCTTATCCCGACCAAAATGTCCTGCCATCCCTCCACTGTGTTTCTCCTTAATCAGATTTTCCCTCATGGAACTCCTTGGAATGCACAATTGACTTCCTTTGAACAACATGCCATCCTGAATCAAATAGTCTAACCACTTGGTTCTATCTACAGCAACAGGTTCTTTACAAGCTTTCCATGCTTCAGCAAAATCAGGATCCTCAAGGTACAAATTCTTGAGTTCATCAAACCCAACTACTTCAACCTGCATTGTTGTAAGCAACAACTGTCTCCTACTTAATGCATCTGCAACCCTGTTAGATTTTCCACTTCTATGCTTTAACACAAATGTATAACTCTGCAAGAATTCTACCCACTTCATATGCCTCTGATTCAATTTACCTTGGCTATTTAGGTACTGTAATGCCTGATGATCGGTATACAAAACAAATTCCTTTGGCAACAAATAATGCCTCCATTTCTTTAAGGCCTGAACTATCGCATAGAACTCTTGATCATAAACAGAATACTTCTTCTTTGCATCATTCAATTTTTCGCTAAAATATGCAATAGGCTTACCTTCTTGGCTTAATATAGCCCCAATAGCACTACCACTAGCATCATAGTCCACCTGGAATACTTTTCTGAAATCTGGAAGTGCCAACACAGGCTGTTCAGTCACCTTCTTCTTTAGCAATTCAAAACTTGTCGCAGATGCTGCAGTCCATTTGAACTCTTTTCTATCCCCTCTTATTGTATCAGTTAGGGGTGCACATATGCCACTGAAATTCTTAATAAACTTCCTGTAAAAACTAACCAGACCATGAAATGATCTTACCTCAGTAGCAGACCTTGGAGTAGGCCATTCCAAGATGGCTTTTACCTTCTTTGGATCCATTTTGAGACCTTCAGGTGATATAACAAATCCCAAATAGACTAACTCCCTTTTTGCAAAGACACACTTCTTTAGATTAATTAACAATTTCTCTTCCCTTAGCCTTTCAAGGACACTACGAATGTGCAGTAAATGTTCTTCCAAAGTCTTGCTGAAAATTAAAATATCATCCAAATAGACAATAACAAATTTTCCCAAGAACTTCTTAAGTACCTCATTCATGAGCCGCATGAAGGTGCTTGGGGCGTTCGTCAATCCAAAGGGCATGACTAACCACTCATAAAGACCTTCCTTGGTCTTGAAGGCTGTTTTCCACTCATCTCCTTCTCGAATCCGTATCTGATGATAGCCACTCTTCAGATCTATCTTTGTGAAGTACTGAGCTCCACTCAAGCAGTCCATAAGATCATCCATCCTTGGTAAAGGAAACCGGTACTTGATGGTTATCCTATTTATAGCTCGAGAATCTGTACACATCCTCCACTCTCCATCCTTCTTTGGTGCAAGTACTGCAGGTACTGCACATGGACTCAGGCTCTCTCGAATCAAGCCCTTCCTCAACAGCTCCTGAACCTGTCTATTTAGCTCCTCTGTTTCAGTAGGAGTCATCCTGTGAGCAGCCTTATTAGGCAAACTAGCTCCTGGAATCAGATCTATTTGATGACTGATTTGCCTTACTGGTGGCAATCCATCTGGAACATTATCAGAGATAATATCTCCAAATTCTCCTAGTAAATCTGAAACTTCAAATGGTATTTCACTACTACCTTCTTTATCTTTTCTAGGAATCAAAGCATAGCACATGCGCTGATGTTTCATGCCATCTAAAAACTTCCTTCCATCAACAAGACAAATCCTAGCACTGCTACATACCTTTTCACCTTCCTTTTTCATGGGCTTCAATTTGTGGCGAACTCCATCCTTTGTCAGAGAGTATGTGTTTGCATGTCCATCATGTATTGCATGTCTATCAAACTGCCATGGTCTACCCAACAATAGATGGCAAACATCCATCGAAATAACATCACAGAGGACTTCATCATGGTAACTACCAATTTTGAATTTTACTAAACATTGTTCACTTACCAGGACCTTATGATCATCTTTTATCCAAGAAATTCGATAGGGCTGGGGATGTTTCTCCCTCTTGAGCTTCAGCTTAGAGACCATCTCTTCGGATACCAAGTTATCAGTGCTACCACCATCAATGATCACATCACAACATTTATCCTCACACTTGCACCTGGTATGGAACAAACTCCTTCGTTGTCCTGGTTCATTTTCACCACTTAGTAGGACTCTTTCATTTACCAAGGTCTCTCCTCTTTCTGCATCCTCTGAATGTGATGATTGTGCATCCTCATCCACATGAGCAACCCTAGCTTGGCCCTCAGTTCTCCTATCTGTCCTTCCTTGTCGTTGAGGGCATTCAAAGGCACGATGACCTTCTTCATTGCAATGGAAACAGGTACCACGGAAGCCTCCTCTTCCTTGCCCACGTCCTCTACCTCTTCCTCTTTGATTTCCAAAATCTTGATCACGGGAGCGATTGAAACCCTCATTCCTTTGGTTCCTGCTAGTACCCTCATCTTCATTTTTCTTTTGAGTTTCATTGCGGCCTCCAGATGATCTACCGCTTCCCCTTCCTCCTTGACCGCGCCCTCTTTGTCTTCCTTCAAACCTTTTACTCAGCTTCTCTTCAACTCGTAGGGCAAACTGGTATGCTTCTTCAACGCTGGTCATTCTTACCAGACTTAATTCCTCCTGGATGCTAGGTCGTAACCCACTAATATAACGAGCAACCTTCTCCTTATTTGCTTCTGCATGCCCCGCTCTAATCAGGAGTCGGTAAAACTCCTCTGTATATTCTTGGACGGATCTTCCTGCTTGCTTTAACCCATGCATTTTCTTAAACAGATCAAGCTCGTAGTCCACAGGAATGAACTGCTTCTTCAATTTGTCCACCATGCGATCCCATCTTGTGATCTTCTCCTTTCCTCTTCTAAGTCTTTCCAGTTGAACCTCTTGCCACCAGATTTTGGCATGGCCTTTTAGTTTGGCCTTTGCAAACTTAACCCTATCTGGGTCCCTTATATCCTCATATTCAAAGTATTCGTCCAGTTCATTGATCCAATCGATCAACTCATCTGGTTTCAAATTTCCCGAAAATATACCCACTTCAATTGTAGGTCTTTTCCCAAACCTAGAAATGGCCCTAAAAAGCCTTTCCTCTACAGGATTCAGAACTTCCCCATCAACTTCCATTACTTCCTCTTCATTGTCATCCTCACTATTGTCATCTGCGGCAATATTTGCTCCTCTACAAAGCTCCTCTTGCAATGCTTGTACCTGTCTCTGGAGGGCTCTAACCTCCTAAGGATCAACAGCTCTGGCCCTTCCACCATGCTCTCTTCGTGGAGGCATCTTCTAACTCGAACCCACAACCACACAGTCCTGGTGCAAACTGCCTCACAGTCGGCGCTCTGTCTACACACTCAGGAAAACTCGCTCTGATACCACTTGATGGGACACAAACCAACAACCAGAATAGACACAATAGAAAGGGGAAATTATATTAACTGAGAAAATAAGCTGGTACAAATAGTGCAGAGAAAATAAACTCAAAACATGCCCTGCGGGCTTACAATAGCATAAATCTGGAGAATATTTCTCCTTTTAGCACCCCCTCTCAAGCTCCAATCCGAACTGCCTTTTACAATGCCATAAACCTCCTTAAATAGACCCCGGAGGGTTAAGGACTAGGAGTACATTCTAGAAAGTGCTAGTGGGCATCCACCGACAAAATAGAAGGTTCCGGAAGCTGCGTTAGAAGTCGGTGCAATTCTAGAAGAATCCAGAAACGGTAGCCGAACTTTCGGGAGGCATAACTTTTGAACCGTAACTCCGATTGACGAACCGTTTACATTTTCGGAAAGCTCTCGAAGCGCTCTATAGCCCTATGGACAAGCTTCACTCGTCCCCCATTTTTCGACCCTTTTTGAGGCCATTTAATGCCCCAAACTTGACTCTGAAGCATTCTTAGGGGGTCTCCAAAACCTGAAAAATTGCAATAAATTTCAAACCGTGGGGCCTTTTGACCTGATTCTTTTTCTGGAATGCTCTAAATCTTGATTACATTCATCTGGCCAAGTCACACCTTCTAGGTCACCAAAATGATAGTCAAATTGCATGCTCCTATTTTTTCGGGATTTTTAAATGAACTGATAGTTGAAGTATGAGAGTTGGAACCTTTATTTGAGCCAAATGGGTATCCAAAAATGCAAAGACATAAAATAGAAACTAAGTCTAAGTACATTTTTTTGGGTGACACAGGATTGCCCTTATACCTCTGGATGCTCCTGCATCAGAAACTGGATAGGCTTTTCCTCAAAGGAGACTTAGGTGAAATCAATATTAATATTCAATCTTCTATTCTTCCAATAGTTGGATCTGATCATTTCCCAGTTAGAATTGAATTCTCTAAACCTTGTAAACTAGTGAGAAATCCTTTCAAGTGCAAAAAAATGTGGTCTTTAGACTCAATTTTTTTAGAATGCATTTAAGAGTGGTGGAATCAAGGCAATTTTAAAGGATCTAGAATGTTTTTTTTGTCTCAAAAATGAAAATGCTCAAAGAAAACATACTCAAATGAAATAATGAACACTTCAATAATAAATTCAAAGAAAAATTAGAAATTGAGGAAAGACTAAAGGAACTAAATGTAGAAGTAATTAAGAAGGGTATGAATAATGATAGCTTTCTTCTAGAAAAAGAATTACTTGCTAAACAAGAGAATATATTGGCTAAAGAAGAAGTCTTTTGGAGACAATAGTCAAGAGAGAAATGGATAGATGAGGAAGATTAGAATATGAAATTCTTCAACAATTCCACCCTCCACAACAGAGCTAAAAGAAAAATAGTTAAAATTAAGGATCCTCTGGGCACTACCACTGAAAATACAGATAAAATATCTGAGATTTTTGTGAGTCATTTTTAAAATAAATTAAATAACTATAACTATACGAATAGGGTATCTTAGTCTAAAATGCTTGAAGTTATTCCTAAAATAGTCTCATTAGAAGATAATATATCTCTAAATTGGAAGAAGTCAGATTGATGCTATTCAATATGAATCTTGACAAGTCTCTAGGTCTCGATGGATTCTAGACTTTTTTAATTTAAAGTGTTGGGACATTATTGGTATAGATCTTTGGAAAGTGATTGAAGCATCAAGAAATGGTGGTTCATTGTTATCTAAAACCAACTATACCTTTCTCTCTTTGATCCCTAAAAAGGAGGATCCTGAAAACCTAGGGATTTTAGACCTATGGCTTTATGTAACACTATTTATAAAATCTTATATAAAATTTCAGCAAATAGACTCAAATTAATTCTCCCTAAACTTATATCTGAAGAACGAACTAGTTTTGTTCCAAGTAGATCAATTCTAGATGGAATACTTATTATCCAAGAAACAATACATTCAACTTACAAGAACAAAGGGGCAAGCATGTTCATGAAATTAGACATCCAAAAAGCATATGCCATGGTTGATTAGAGGGTCCTATGCAAAACCTTAGAAGCTTTTGGTTTTTTCCATCAATGGATCAACCTCATATATCAATGCATTTCTACAAGAAAAAAAATTCAGTTCTTATTAATGGGACCCCCAAAGGCTTCTTCAAAACATCAAGAGGTATTAGATAGGGAGACCCCTTATCCCCATTTCTTTATATCATTATGGTAGAATCCTTTGGGAGAGCACTCAATGAGGCTTACAATAAAAGGAAAATAAAAGGTATAACTGTAATAGAAAACATTCCCAACATTACCCACCCACAATATGAAAATGACACCATTCTGCCTAGTGAAAGTACAGCTAAAGAGGTGCTAAACATCAGGACTATCATCTAGCAATATATGGCAGCATCGGGTCAAAAAGTAAATGCAACAAAATTAGAGATCTTTTTTATTAACACTAAACTGGAAATGGAAAAGTAGATTTGTCATATCATGGGGTATAATAAAGGTACATTTCCATGTAAATACCTTGGTATTGAGTTAGAAAAAGGTAGTAAATCCAATAAGGCATGGCAGAGTATTCTGAATAGATTGGAAGCCAGGATAGGTGCTGGAAAGATAAATGGCTCACACAAGCTGGTAAAATCACCAAGATAAAATTGGTATTGTTTTCTATTCCAACTTATCCACTTTCCTATCTTTCCCATCTGTGCATATCAATAAGAAGCTTGAGGAAAAACTCAGAAACTTCCACTAGAATGATTGTGAGGATTCTAAAATATTGGCCCACATAAGATGGGAAAAAATTTGTAAACCTATGGACTCTGGAGAATTAGGTATAAAAAACTTATATTGGCAAAATTAAGCATTAGGGGCCAAGCTAATATGGTGCCTCTTTGTTGAAAGGGATAACAAATGGGCTAAAATTATGTATAACAAGTACCTTAATAGTAGAGATCCTTTCTCCATTTTTGAGATGAAGTCTCTTACCAAAGGTTTTGAGAGTTGGAATTTTATTGTTAGATGTCATTCCCTAGTTAGTAAATATCTTTCTTGGGACATTGGTAAGGGTGATAAAGCCTTATTTTGGGAAGATTCATGGGATGGGCATCTCCCAATACATAACTTGGAGATTCCTACAAATTTCAAAGAGAAATTAGTCAAACTATGGGGTAGCAAGGTCAATGATTATTAAACAAAAACAATGTTGAATGGAAGCATCAGTTGGGAATGGAAACCTTTGAATGATATAGAAGTGGAACCAACAGAAAAAAAAAAAGGTATATGAAAAGATAATCCAAAATAGGAAAATTAAGTAGTTAGAAAGAAACGATAAGCTCATTTGGGCTACATAAAAAGATGGCAAGTATAGTGTGAAAAATGGATATAAAGCTCCCATTTATTCTGAAAGATGGGATGAAATGGAAATCCCACTTAAAATTTGTTGGGATCCCCCTTGTCTACCAAAGGTAGGTTTCTTTTTATGGATGAAATTTCAAAATATGATCCGGACGACTGACAGATTCCACAAATTGGGTTTTGAAGGCCCCTCCAAATGTGTGTTATGCAAAAAAAATAGTGAAGATTTTAATCACATCTTATATAGATGTCCCTATACTCAATATTATTGGGATTGGCTCAGAAAGATGTTAGGTTGGAACTCCCCCATGCCTAATTCATTAGCTAATCTTCTCAAAAGTTGGCCCACAAATATTTATAAAGGTATCTACAGTAGAATTTGGAACATTTTCCCATCTATCCTCATGTGGGAGGTTTGGAAAGAAAGGAATAGAAGAATATTCTATGACCAGGATATGCAGCTAGAAGAGATAGTTAAAAAAAATGGAAGCAAGTATAGTTGAGACTTTAAATTCCCACCTTAGGAATTCCAAGAAAGAAGAAGGATCATTCTCAAGATGTGATGGATATAGTAAAAAGAAATGGACTAACCTGATTAATCCCCCTCTTACCTATAACAAGAGGAATAAAGAGGCAAGGGAAAGCTATAGATGGATTCCCCCTCCGAAGGGATGGGCTAAGCTAAACTTTGATGGAGAAACTAAAGGCAATCTAGGTGTAGTAGGTATCGGTTGCATCATTACCAATAAGTCAAGTAATTGGATTGCTAAAAGGGATAAATCTATTAACCCAACAACTAATAATTTGGGCAAGGCAGAAGCCTTGGAAGAAGGACTTTAACTTTGCCTAAATTTAGGATTATCCAAAATCATCATTGAAGGAGACTCTCAGATTGTATTAAACACAATAAGAAAAAAAACAATGCCCACTTGGGTTTTAAACTCAATGTTAGAAGAAGTTCTCAGTATTCTAGATTGGTTTGTGAATACCCAGATTTGTCATATTTTTTGGGAAGGTAATAGGAAGATAGACTAGCTGGAAAATAAGGGGACTGATGGTGGAAATTCTTTGGTTATTAATGATTGATAGTCATAAAAAGAGCCATCAACATTTATGATATATATCTTTAATTTAAAGTTTCTAAAATCAACTCTATTAAGTTGTCGGTTATTACTGGATTATGTTTTATTCCAACCTCTAGGAAGTGTCGGCCTCTTGGATCCTATTTTAAGTATCACTGGGCTAGTATATTTTTTTAGAAAGCAATATATCCTATGGGGAAATGTTTGCCCCTATTGTAAGACTAGAAGGAGTAAGAACACTACTTGCATATGCTGCTTACAAAGGTTTCAAAGTTTACCAAATGGATGTAAAGTCTACTTTTTTGAATGGTATATTGGAAGAGGAAGTCTACATAGAACAACTAGAGGGATTTGTTGATGAAAAAAACAAGGATATGGTTTTCAAACTGCACAAAGCACTCTATGGTTTGAAGCAAGCACCTAGAGCATGGTATAAAAGACTGCACAAATATCTTCTGAAGATACGATTTGAGAGAATAGATGACAACAACAAGCTATATATCAAGATGGAAAAAGGTAAAGAAATTTTGATATCTAAGATCTTGGTTTATGATATAATATTTGGAGGAAAAGATGTCCTATGCAAAGATTTTGCTGACCAAATGAAGCATGAGTTTGAGATTTCAATGTCTGGAGAAATCAAATTCTTTGTTGGATTGCAAGTACATCAACTGAAGCATGATATATTTGTGACTCAATCAAAATATATCAAGGATACACTCAAGACATTTGGTTTAGAAGACTCAAAACTAGTTAGTACACCAAGAATAATGAATCTACTAAAGTGAAACAAACAGTGTATAGATCAATGATTGGAAAGTTGCAGTATGTTGTGCATAGTAGACTAGACATTGCATTAGCTATTGGAATAGTGGCAAGATTTTCTTCAAATCCAAGAGAAAATCATCTTATGGCAATGAAAAGAATATTGAGGTACTTAAAATGAACTGATGAGTTTGGCTTATACTAAATAAGGAGTAAAAAGTTTGAGTTGAAAGCCTACGCTAATGTAGACTAGGGAGGTAATGTTGATGACAGAAAGAGCACTAGTGGAGGAGCACCTTCCTTAGGCAAAAGATTGGTCATTTGGACCAGCAAAAAGAAGAGTTGCACCTCACAGTCCACAATAGAAGCTGAGTATGTTGTTGCTACTATCAACTGCACCAATATTGTATGGATCAAACATCTACTACAAGGTATGAAGGAAGAGGTAACTAAACCTATGATACTCTATTGTGATAACAAAAGTGCCATCAACATATCAAAGAATCTTGTGATGCATGCAAAAACAAAGCATATTGCAATTAAGTATCACTATGTACGATAATTGGTGGAAGACAAGAAATTGACAATGGAATATGTCAGTTCAAAGGAACAAATTACTGACATCTTCACCAAAGCATTACCTAAATATGCATTTGAGTATCTTAGGGGTAAGTTAGGGGTGATACTCCTATCCAAGGCTATTTGAACAACAACAAAGTTTTCCTTGCATCAAATGAATTGATTGTTGAAATGTTGTGAATTGATGTAGATAATACTTACTTTAAGATTTTTTCCTAAAGTATTCAAAGTGCTGAAGTTCCAAATTAGTCACAAAGCAAGGTGATAGAGGGAGAAATTGAAAGTTCTAGAAAATTCTATACTTGCATAATAAGATGCTAAAATAATATGTCTTTGGCATTGTTGTCAAAGGGGGAGAAGTAGCAAGAAACTGATCAACAACATTCAATTGGATAAAGGGAGAAGTAGCAAGAAACTGATCAAATCTATAGGATCAAAGGGAGTAGTTGATACCAAAATAGTAGAACATGATCAATGCATATGAAGGGAGAATAGTAGTTAAAAAGAGAAGAATGATCACATAGATAAGCTATAGAAAAGAAGGAGTCATATAGGAATTGACCAGACAAGTAGAAGGATAAGTAGTAGAAAGGAAAAAGTAAGAAAACAATAGCTAAGAGGGAGAAGTAGAAGTAAAGTAATTAGGATAACATATCAGAGAGGGAGATGTGAAAATTGATGGTAACACATTTTTCTTTTTTGCATTTGATTTACTATTTTAACCTAGTTAGCATTTTGATAAGTTGGTTGATTAGTTTGGTCTGCCATCAATGCCAAAGAGGGAGATTATTGAAAATTTGATTGAAAAAGAGTACTATCAAAGAGGGAGATTGTTGGAAATCTGATTGAAAAGATCATTGTTGAAGAAGATTGATTGCAGAAAAGGAGATTGTTGATGAAGAACATTTTCAATCATTATTTTGTCACTGATGTCAAACCTGCTATTTGTTGGAATGTCATTTCCTTATAAGATCCAAGTACTATCACTTAGTTGATTGATGAAGAGGATTTAATCAAAAAGATGTAACAAAAGTACCTAAGGGAAAGGCTAAGTTATGGTTTTGTAATGAAGTACAAGGATTAGTTAAGACAATGGTAAAATGATGTATTGATAATATACTTGAATATACAGATGTTGGCCACACTTAGAAACATTGGAAGAATAATTTGTAACAAGGCTATCTGCAAGGCTTAACTAAGTTCATTAGTGAGTGCCGAGTAAGCTAGTTCATGTAGAGTAGATTTTCAATAAGTGCCAAGAAAATGAAAAATCTAGTGTGTGCCAAGTGATACAGAAGGAGCCAAGAAAATTTTAGGTGCTAAGCATCAGAAAAACCTAGTGTGTTCCGAGCATCAGAAAAATTTAGTTGGTGCCGAGCAACACGGTATGTGTCAAGCACTAGAATTTCAATAGTGTTAAGCTGCTGCATTATGTGAAAAGTCAAAGATTTTCCAAATTTGAGCTGACAAGGCATAGTAGGTGCCAAGCATTAGTAAAATTTAGTTGGTGTTGAGCAACAAAATATGCATTGAGCACCAAAATTTCAATAGTGTTGACCTGTTGCATTATGTGAAAAGTCAAAGATTTACCAAATCTGAGCTGACAAGGTTGTTACCTTGAATTTTGTGAACCAAATGGAGGATAAGGATGATGAGCTGGAGGCATAGAATTTTAGATAAACTATTTTTAGGATAATTCAAGAGGATTCTTCATGATATTTCTAGAAGGAACAAGATATGGGTTAGATTCAATGAATTCTACCTAATCCATTAGAACTAAAATTAAGGGAAGCAATAATCAAGTGGAAAGAGGAATTTTAGACTTCTATTTAAGGAGTCACAAGCTAAGGATCTAGAGTTGCTGGTGTGCCAAACCATGAAGTGGTTGAAGGGTGTCAAGAGGAGGGTATCAAGGTGAAGAAAGAACAGATCACAAAGACTTTGCTTCAATAAGTGGTCATATAGGATATTGTATTGGTATATCAAGCATAGAGATTCAAGGAGACAAAGCTTGAAAGGAGGACAAGCTATCAGAGCTACAAAGATTGAAAGCCAATAAATGTTATGAGCTAAACAGAGATCTAAAATCTACAAGATAAGTTGTGAGTTGTATCAGGTCAAAAGCCCTTGTTGTTACTCTCTAATAATTGTGTCAGCTAAGGTAAAATCCTATGGACTTAGTTGGTTTGATAGCCATTTGTAAATCCTTTAACAAGGTGGTATTTCAAGTGAATGTTGTAAATTCCTCTAACTAGGCCCACTTCTAACAAGGTGTTTAAATCCTTTAACCAGGTCACATTTAACAGTGTGTTGTAGCCTTTAACATGGCAGGCCTTTCACAGGGCATCACTTCAGAAGAATGAGAATTGAGTAGCATGTTACTAGTGGTTTTTCCCAAATCGGGTTTCCACATAAATCATTGTGTTATGTGTTGATTCTTCATGTTATTCTTACATGTTGATTTTCAGTAACTTGCTAAGTAGGAAAGTTTAAGCTTGGATGAATGAATAGTTTAATGGACTTATTTTACTTGTTAAAAGTTTTATTAAGACATTTGGACCTTGAATAATTGATTCACCCCCCCTCTCAATTATTCTAAAGCATTTCTAACATTCCATGCTTTCAAACTACATACTATGGCTTTCCATAATAATGTGAAGCCAGAAAGGTGGAATCATGTGTTAGAACTAGTAGATAGCTTGAAAAGAATTATGGTGAGCCATGCCCAAGGTGAAGGATTTTTTAAATATGATTTTACATGGAGGACAAAAAACAATATTATAAGGTTATTTATTGGGTGTATGGCTAGAGCTAGAATAGACAAATGGGATATGGTAAGACTCTATCGAAATATATTTGACCCTGTTTGGTGTGGAGGCCTGGAAGAAGCCATCATGAGCTTAGATGAGAAGCTTAGAGTCCCCCTCCCTAAAATGTATATGGATCATCTCCTAGGAAGCTTTGATTTGGTTATAGTACCAAGGGGACCTTCACTAATAATTCATGATCTTATAGCTTTTAACCTAGTGTGGAAAAAAATTGAATCGAGCATACAATTCATCATTAGATGGAGATGGATAGTGGTAGATGATGAAAAGGAATAACTCAAAAATTATCTTGGTTTGTTCAAATCTTACATTCACCTGAGTGTGGAACTAGGTAATTTGGATGCTCTAGATTTTGGTACCCCCAAAATTGAAAAGTTAAGTAAGGAAAAGAATTATTTTGAATTCCCTCCACACTTCTAGTCTAAAAACCCCAATGATATCGCCAAGGTGATTATGGTCTTTTAGAAATAGCAGTGTGTGTAAGGATCTTGGTTCTTATTTTCCTGCAATCTAGTCGATGCTTTCCCTTATTCTGCCTATGGCTTGGTGTCCTTGCTCAAGTTCTTCTTGTCTCTTTCTATAGTTGATGTTGAGCCATCATTTTGCATGATGCTTAATGACAATAATCCTTTTGAACTCCTCTCTTGAAAAGTTGATCTTTGTGGATCAACTCCAAGGTTCTAGGTGATCTTCCAACCTACTAGAATCCACTCAGTTGAAGATAAATGTGAATGTTCACAAGGAGGCCTTTGCTAGTTCTAATAACTTTAGATAAGATGTGAAATTTGTATGCCGCTTCAAAAAGAATGAAACATACAAATGAAAACTATGTTTTTTTAATTTTGTTTTTGTTTTTTAATGAATGCAATCTAAAAATGCAACTAATATGAATTCCTAATCTAAAAATGGGTTAATAAAGCAAATAAAAAAGATAAGGTAACTAAAAACTTTAAGAAAATAATATGAAAGTAAAATCCTAATAGACATAAGCTACATAAACAACATGTCTATGAGTTAAGCTTTCAAAGAAATCGGTGGCTAACTAACGAAAGTAGGAGTAGTGCTTCCTTAATTCCACTAATGCAATTGTTGATGGGAAGTTTAGTAATAGTATGATGTTTCACTTTTCATCAAATCACAAGGCCAAAGAAAGTTCACTCATGCAAGACAAAAAGTTATGTAGGAACAATTTGGTGACCTCTTCTCGAGCTAGATACATTAGTGAAATTTGTCAAACCATAACAAACACCAGAATTAAAAGATTGCACAACTAGAAATAATGCAATAAAGTTTTAGCTCAATCACAATTCCATGAAAATATATTCACAAAAATATGACACATTTAGGAAAGAATCACTAGACTCCAAATGTGAGCACCAATAGTATATATTATTGCAAAATAACGGTGGCCTTGATTGCACATTACAATCTAGTATTTATAATAAATCTTCTCCTCAATTTTTTTTGAGAGTGAGAGATATCTTCATGCAATCATATTCTTTTAATTTAATAAAAAAAACTAATTATGTACAAATTAACTATCTAACTAGTGCTTAGTAGGACTTGCTCCATTTTTATATCATTAATTGGATGGATGAGCCTTTACATGTCATAAAATAAAGAAAATATGAGAAACTAAGAAGAAGATAGCCTTCAGTCAATGTGGAAGTGTCAAAAATAGAAGCTAATCCTTCACTGAGCATCTATCAAAGTTAAGCTATAGTTAGAATGCATTTTTGATGCATGGAAAGCTCTAATTTTGGGAATTGGCAGTCAACTGTTAGCACATCTTTAGAAAAGTACACACTGAAAGAAAGTGCATCAACACACCTATGCACCTGTGACTTCTTGAAAATTCTTCCTACACTTTGTGACAAAAAGTGCACCAGTGCACTAGTGCACCTTAAGGGTCCAAAATTGCAAAAGTTTACTGAGTGTCAAAAATGAAGTTCTGGCTCCTGGGTTTTGTTCCCCTTCATACTAGAGCTATGTCTAGATGTTTTCCCTTGAGCTTCTTAATAATCTCAGTGACCTTTTCTACATACAATAAATCTAAGGAATTAAATTTATCTTTGACCTTTTTCCTATAATTATCTACCTCTATATGGGTCTTAGTAAAATCCCCGAGTTTGGTATCCAACTCTAGCAAGGCTTATTCTATTCTAAAGGCCTGCCGAATGTCTTCATCATTAGAAAATTCTTCAAAATCCTTCCTAAATTTCTGCACTACTACCTCTACCAATATGAATTTCTCCCATGCATTGTCTTCAAAAATGTCTAGACATGCATCACTATAATATTTCTTTGCTTCCAAAATTTTCTCTCAGGCTTGGTCCTTGAGTTGGTGGATCTCTGTGTGTAATAATTCCATTACTTTATTGCTGTTTGGTATCTTTTCTATCCAATCATCAATAAAATCTAACTCTTTTTTAGTATATACATCCATAAGCATTCTATACCTCTGGCCTTTTATCACTTGTAACACCTATAGATCTTTCTGCCAGGTATGTACCTCATCCATAAGAGTGAAATCTTGTTTCAAAATTGCTACCATTTTATCCACATTCTCCTACATAACATGAAGTAGCTTCAGATTTCCTTGGACGATAAGAATGCCCTTCTCCTCAAAAATTTCCCACCACTGCTGACGTGCATTCAAAAATGGATCCAAATGTACCCCTCCCCTATCTCTTCTTTTAATCACTACACTTGAAGTATCTTCAGGGTGTTCAAGATCTAAGGGACCAACAAATTTGGCTAAATATCCTTTTAGGATTTCATTTTGCCTTCAAAGTGTTATTAGTTCTACCCCTTCTTATTCCAAACTTCTAAATACCTGCTTCATCCCCATTGTAACCATTAACTTAGCAGCCTCTAATGTAGGCTTCCCAAGCATAACTTCTCTGATTTGATGATCTTGTGGATCCAAATCTTTTATTTCTGAGTCAGGAGGATGGATAACCACTTATGCAAATAAATCCTAGTTCTAATCACTGTTAATAAATGTTAATGCTCTTGCCTCTTTTGATGGGGACATAGGTTTCCTTAGAACCTCAATCAATTCTATCATGTCCTCTTCATTGACATTGAATTATTGCTTTTTACTCCTTATCATTTCTTTTCACAACCATCTTGGGATTTGCTCCACTGAAGGCTTTCCTTTTGATGATGAAGGATTTGCTCTACTACCCCTTTCCCTTATGACTCTTTTCTAGGGTTTTCTCTCTTTGTGATGGCTCTTCTCCTATAGTCTTTGTTTTAGTGGAGCCCACAGTTCTCACCTCTATGTCTTGGGAGGCTTGCTAAGGATATTTAACCATTTTTCCTTCTCCAAACACTTCATCAGTCGATACTTGTTGAGGCTGTTCCTCCTACTCCTTTTGAACTTTCTTCTTCCATACCTAGTGGCAAAGGAGTAGCAGTCTTTATCTACAACAATCATGACTTATAATGGGGATAAAGGAGGAATCTCAAGACCTTGTGACTTTGGGGGCATCTGAGTCCAATCTTCTTGTTGGGGCTCGTTAGTTGGTGTATCCCTAATTTTATCCCCAATTAATTCAGTTCCTAAAAGCATGAAATCAAAATCCAACATCTTAAATATGTTAGTGCCCTCTACATCCTTCTCATCAATCCATTTTTGCATTTCATCCTCTGATGTGGTTTTTTGCAGAGGTTCTTCTAGGATTGGTAGTGGTGTAGCAATAGAACTTCTTCTCTTTTCCTACTCCATGGCTCTTGCTAGTTGAGTCCTCCCACTCAAAGATACATTGTACTCATCATCCTCTTCTTCATCTTCCTTAGGAATAGGTTTTGAGATTGATGGGACAGGGACTACTTTCCTGATCACCCTTTGCCTCTTCTTGACCGGAGTCTTGACCTTTCTTCCCTTTTTAGGTGCTAAAGGGGATGCTCATTTTGTTTGCTAAGGTGGATATACCTCTTGAATCTCAACTTCTATCTCCATTTGATTAGGTTTAATAGTTGGTGGTAGTTGAGAGTCAATCTAGACTTGTGATGCCCCAGTATCCTCTAGTCCTTGTACATTAACTTTTGCTTGCTGTGTAGGTGCTAAGATTTCACCCTCTTTTGGTTCAATTCTCTAGGGAGAACTTCTTTTCCTCTTACCTTGACCTCCACCCTTTTGAGCTAAATAATAACTCACTGGCCTATCAAGTTCATGTACTATTTTTGGCCTCACCAATGATTGAGCTGCAAAGGTAGGGATAATGACTTTCTTCCCTCTACCTTTGGTTGAGCAAGCTTGTGCATGGAAGATCACTATTTTTGGTATTGGATCAAGTTCAAATGGTTTCTTGATCTAATTCTATGTCATTTTAATGACATGCCTCACCCTATGGTTGATATTTGAATTTTCCTCCCTATCAACCTCAACAATCATAATAGGCCTATTGCCTATCTTATCCCTATTGAATAGAGGATCAAACAACTTCTCAAATCTTGTTGCCATATATTCATTTGAATTTTTATCTTTAGGGTCTTCTCTACCAAGTACAAAGTCATCCTACAATAATCCCTTATTTGGACATCATAGTCATTTGTAGCATTTATCCAATGATCCTCGATGGCTTCTTCATGGGTGAATGTTTTGCCTACTAAATATTGTACTCTCTCGATGTTGTCAAAACATGGCCATGGAGAGTTGTATTCTTCTAAGGGATATTGATCTCATTCAAATTCAAAAGAGGGGATTCCTTGTCTCTGATCTACTAGAAAGGGTCCTATACCCAATGGCCAAGTCCAACATTTTTTTATGTTATTTCCTTACTCTGTCATAAGCAGACAAGATTTGTCGAGAGATTTCCAAGAGAACAAGTCTATCACAAGGATACCTTGGGATCTTCTTGGGGTTAACTATTGTACTTGCTACCCTAGATATGTAAATGTTCTGAATTGACTATAGTATGCTCTGAGTACTAATATTTGTACCATTGCATCATCTGATAACCTCTTTCCATAATCCCCTTCTATGAATTAGATTATGGTAGATATGAAAGCATCATTCACAATTCTGTACTCTTTGATCTACTCTGAGAGTCTCTTGTTCACCAATTGAGGATAAAAAATATAGGGCCATGCATTAGGATCTTCCATGTTGCCTCTCTTGTATAGCCCTAGATAGTCAGTTGCTCTTGCAACTAAAAAGTATACTAGGTATGATGTTATATAAAACTTCCTTTTTCTTTTTGCCACTACCAGCTGCTCACACAAATTTTGACTCAAAGTGGAAGCCAAATCTAATGGTATCTCCACTTTCCTAATTATTTCAATAAAGTGTACCATGAAGATGTTTAGGTGCGTAGCTGCCGATAGACCCATGACTTTGCTCAAAAGTATGATTGAGTACCCAATGTCTTCAATCATATACCCTCTAGTAATGTACAATTTACCAGTCTTCTCTCCTAAAGGAGTCTTCTCTATGAGTTAGGATGACTAAATGAACTCAGAGGCCTCCTTGATATGTTCCCAGTACCACCTTTCTGCTTGTTCATAGGTGAGCCTGATGAACTGGTCTACCCATGATAGATGAAATAATTTCTCAATATTCTTTGGGCATAGATCAAGGACAATTTCTCCTTTTAATACTCTTCACCACCCTTTCCTCAAGGACTAAGTGTTATGCAAGTGTCATAACAAGCTCTAAAGATTGCACTGACACTAGGTGTGAAGTTGTGTTGACCAACCTAGATCAGATGAGCATTGAGACCATTTGTGACCTCTCAGTAGGTTTGTTGCAAATCTTCAAGAATTCCCCCAAATTAGTATGCTCCAAATTTGTATCTTCAATCTCCAAGTAGTCATCTTGGAATGCCAATTTTGTTGGAACACCTTGGAACTTGAAGACTATGGGTTTCAATGCCATTTTCTCACCCAAGGACGTTGAAGAGGATGCCATTATATCTGCACAATAGGACACTTATTAGTTCAAAATTGAGGGAAGGTCATACAACAAAACTAAACATTTGATTGCTTGAAAAATTCAAAAAATACTTAAAACCCTAAGAATGAGGATTAGTGCACTAGGTGCACCTAATAGGTATGCTTGATGTGCAACCTTTTTCAAAATTTATTTATGTTTTTAAAATGTGTAGTAGTGCACCTTACTAGGTGTAATTCTATGCACCAAAAGACAGTTATTTTTCGGAGATACGGGTGCACATCAACGCACCCAAGAAGATACACTTGGTTCCCACCTGTCCCTAGGTGAAAATCATAAAGTTCTAATTATTTTTAAAGGCTTGAGTGAAAGGATTGGTGTGCATCAATGCATCCAAGAAGGTGCACTAGTGTGCACCATCCTTTATATTGATTTTGCTTGCCATGTGTAGGGTTTTCTAAGGAGAGGAAGGTGAAAGAGCTGCACCTTTCTTGGTGCAATGCAATGCTTGAAGGGTGTGGAGAGTAGCACCTATTTAAGTGTAGATCTATGTGAAGGATGCTGGTGTAGAGTGAAGGTGAGATGATGCAAATGAAAGAAGTAAGGAATGGAGACCCCACTCCCATTTAAATAGGTTGCCAAACCTTTAGCACAACTACGTAGGTGCACTAGTTGTGCTACTATGTAGCTGTGCATTGATAATGCATAAAAGCCCTCTTCAAATTTTGGGTGCACTAGCGCACCTTGAGAGGTGTGCCTAGTGTGCCAAATTCTTTAATTCTAAGCTTTTCTTTGAATTCTCTTAAATTTTTGACCTCTAGGCTCTTCTGTCAAGACCTGTACACAACTTTGGGGACTAGGGGAGACCTCAAAATGGCTCAGATCCTAAATTAGGAGTCCAAAAGGCCAAAATTCAAAGTAGGGGGTCCCCATTTCTATTAGAAAATGGGGCATGCATTGTGGAACCACAAAAAATAGCTCCAAAAAAGGAAGAAATGATAAAGGAATTTCTTCATCAGCGAAAATTCCTTCAACATGTATCAAACACCAACTAAATCTTGAACATTCCAAGCATATTTTGGGTCACTCTGCAGTCAAAAATTCAAGATCAAAGACCTTCAAGCTTAGTGTGTGCTTCATGTATTCATTCCCTTTGACATCTCAGGATGTAGTCTATCAAAATTTTCTAACAACATGTAAACAATCTTCCACCCCATTTGGCTCATCCATTGGGAATCTCCATGAAGGTCATTTATTGATATTTTGCCTGACCAGATGAGAGAATTAGTTCGAGGACTCTTAGCAGGTTGTCACTTTTCTTTTAAATTTCTTGGCAATCCTTTGAATAATTTCTCCATATAGCTCATAATGTCACCACTTGATTCTTCAATGAAGCAATTTTTTGGTACTAGATAACTAATTTTGTATCTATTTATCAGATTATGATTTTAGATCTTTTAGAATCCTTCATTCTTAACACCATTCTTTCCTTTTATTTTTCTTCTATATCCTAACTATGCTTAGACTGTGTAGCAAAGACATCGGCGTCATTTCTTAGATTTGATCTTTTGTGAACATCCCTTGTGTTCCTCTTTTAGAAATTTTGGAAACTCTCATGTCAAATAATGATCTTAGCAACCCCTTCAAGAAGACCCTTCTATTTGAACTAATTGGGGTTTGGATCTTCCTTTGCTATCTTCAACCTTAATTCGATAATACTTGAGACAATCGATCATTAAATTTGCAAAGTGTTGAGGACTTGTTGATATACAATCCTAAATTCAAGATTGTAACTAATTTTTTTTGGTTCTTCTAGGCTTCAAAAAAATGTCTCAAAAATTTCCCATTGCTTGGCAATAGAACTAATTCCCCCTGTAAGGAACTGAGCCTAAAAGTATTTTCTTTGAGAATCTTCACAATCTAATAAGGACCAATCCACAAGCGTTGAAACTTAGTGTGGTTTCTTGGCTTTTCTTTTGCCTTATCTCAAAGTAGAACAAGGTCAGAAATTCTAAAGGATTTTTATCATGGCCCTCTTGTCAAACCATCTCTTTATGATAGCTTGATGTTTAGCCATGTGTTCCAATGCAACTATTCATTTCTCATCCATCTCTAAAAGATTTATCTATCTGTTCTGTACTTTGTCAGCATCTTCAACGTACCCATTCATGAATTTCAAAATAGGAATACTGAGATTAAGTGGAAATACTAGCTCTTGTCCATAGATAAGTAGATATGAAGATGTCCCCAAAGCATTCTTGACCCTTACTCAGTCTATCCATAGAACATATTTGAGTTGCACATGCCAATCTTTAGGATTCTCCTTTAGTAAGCACCTTATTATTGTGATCAAGTTCTTGTTTGTTGATTTAGCTATCCCATTTCCTTGCGGGTAATAATTCAAAGAGAACTTGATAAAAACCTAATTTTCAAATTCCCATTGGGTCAAGAATATTGATGCAAAAGTTGATCCATTATCACATACTAAGTTGAATGGCATCTCGAGTCTTCTAACAATGTGTTCCTCCAAGAAGTCTATTACTACCTTAGCAATGCAATTTCTAAAAGTTTCTACTTTAGTCCATCATGTAAAGCAATCATTGGGTATGAGAATAAAATTGTGTCTAGTTGACAATGTTGGATTGATAGGACCAATGAAATCTAGCCCCCACTTTGTGAAGGGGCACACCTCATACACTAGTTGTAACAACATTGCTAGGTGTCTTTCTTTGCTAGCACTAGTTTGACAAATATGATATGAATGTACCTGCTTAGAAGTATCTTTGAATATCATGGGCCAAAAATAACCTGATCTTAAAATTAGATGAGCAGTTGCTTCTATTGAACCATGCCATGTAACATACTTATTGTGAAAATGTTCCAAAACTTCCTTTGCTTCCTCATGTCCTAAGCACTTTAGTTAGATTCCTTCATAGTTCCTTTTGTACAACTTGCTATCATATAGCATATAGGATTCACACTTCATTTTAAGTCCTTTACATTGTGAACTATTCATCTAGTTGGGGAATTAATAGTAAACAATATCCTGGTACCATACATCTATTACTACACCTTAACAAATCTCAACTTGAGATACTATTAGTTTCTTTTGGTCATTGTCATTTGTTTCACTGTCAAACTTGAATTTCTTTTCATCTCCAATTTGGACATCAGCTATCATTCTTGATAACCTTTGATCCCTGACTAACTTCATGGGTTGGATCTCTAAATCAAATTCTTGTAACATCGCCATCCATTTACCTTGTCTTTTGTTGAGTTCATTTTGCATCAATAATGTCTTTATTGCTAGATTAGGAACAATAGAATACACCTTGCTTCTTAGTATGTAATGGTAGAACTTCTTTACTACTTTAATCAAAGAAAAAGATTGTTTATCAAGGTTGGAATAATTCAACTCAGCATTTCTTAGGGGGCAGCTCATAAAAGCAATAGGTCTTTCATCTTCCTTTTCTTTCTTATGTGTTAGGATCCCAACACATGAATGTTCTAAAGAAAAGGAATATATCTTAAAGGGAAGCTCATAATCAGGACTATAGTTCTTCATAAGCCGTTTAGCCTATAGATACATCTAATAGGTAACACATTTTTGTGGTATGTTCTCTTCTTGACACCTCTTTTTTGGTATGTCAAAGTTAACACATTTAATCCAATTATACACGATCTTGTAGGTCTTCAGACAAAGAGTAAATTTGCATGTCTAGTTTGTGGTCCAAAGATGAAATCTCATCATTCAAAAAGTTTAAGAAAGTAGGTGTTTGATGAGAATAGACACTTTCTGTACAAAAAATCATAAGTACCAAATTATCGAAAAGCATCTTTTCAATGGTCTAGAAGAGACTACGTCAAAGCCACAGAGAATGACACCTCACCTATGGAAGTTGGCATACAATAAAACAAATTGTCGAGGTAATGTCATTCCATTTGATGGTTTTTGTTTCAAATTTATATTTTGATATTGTGTTTTGTTTACTGATGATGTGATTGATGCTTGTGAAGGTCATCAAGACATCAATGACCAACTTCCAAAAGGACTAAAAATTTATGCTACGCAATTTACTAGGTTTTTGTACTATGAGAAACTCCGAATTGTGCATTTGTTTAATCCTATGCATATTGGAAAGAATGTAGCAGAGACATTATGGAAAATCTTGGATGGAAGGTGTGACAAAGATCAAATTGTCAAAACTTGTAGTGACATTGAAGAATCCAACCATGCAATGAAAAATGGCATTCGATCAAATAACAATGGAGACCAGATTAATACAAGTGCCCTTAGTTGGTTATTGTCAGAGCAATGCTATAAAAGAAGTCATAAAAAAAATACGATTTCCCACAGGATTTGCTGCGAACATAAACAATGTCATATCAAATAAAAGTGAATTTGGGCTAGGGTTGAAAACACACAATTAGCATACATTTATTAAGGTAATTCATGTTATTTTGTATTCACTATATATTTATATACTGTATGTAGTTTCAATTGCATTCTTTTATAAAATATTGACAAGATCCTTTTACAAATATTGTAGTACATTCTACCTCTATCTCTCCCACGCCACTTTGCCAACAATGTCAAATAGGTTATATATGATCTTGGAAAATACATGAGGTGGTTGTCATCTAAAGAAATCAATAAAGAAGATATAAAATATTGGAAGAGAAAAATTCCTCTTCTGATGTGTGAAATGCAAAAGTGGCTACCTCCAAGTTTTTTCAATGCACAAGAACACTACCTCATACATCAAGTTGAGGAGATTGAATTGTGTGGACCTATACCAACCAGGTCAATGTGGATGGTTGAAAGGCACTTGAAATTTTTGAAAGCCTTGTTTTGATAGAGAGCACATCCTGAGGGTTCTATGATGGAGGGATATATGGTATACCAAACCATGGTGTACATTAGTGAATATCTTCTTAAGTTTGCAGCAAAGATCCATGTAGATCGTATTTGGGATCCCAACTCAATTAACAAATTTGAAGGGGAGTACTTGATGGGAAAAGGTAGATCAAGGAAAGTGAGAGGTAAATCTAAGATGTTATTGTAATTAATTAATTCTTATAAATCTTCAATATTAGTTATTTTTAATTGGTGTATTTTTTTGAAACAGGTGGTCGAGAATGGGATGCAATACAATTGTATATTGTGAACAATCTTGATTGGATGATGGAATGGATTGAACAATAACAAAAAAATGGTTTCTCATTAACATGGGAAGGTGTTGCTTCATTGGCTACAGAAGCTCATCATAATAGAGATTCCAATGTTATGCCGATGGTAGTTGATCTAGTAAAGGGTTTAAGAGGTGGAGAGGTACATAGAAATTTATTAATGATCATAACTCGACGTATGTTTTGTATCAACTCACGATGCAAATAATTTACACACACTTCAAAAATTATAGGTCAAGCACCACAAAGCTATGTACTATCATGGCCAAAAATTTTGCACAAAAAGGTTGGATGACACAAAGAAAGCCTATGATTCTGGGATAACTGCAGTCTTTGAGGTCACCAATATATCATCTAGAAATGACATACATCCTCAACAATCTCAAAATAAATACTATGGCATCTTGGATGATATAATTGAGTGTGAATTTAACACCTTAAAAGTAGTTCTATTCGTCGTCAAATGGTATAGGTTATGATTAAATCAAAATGATCCAGATAGAAGGGTTATTCAACATGATAATGGATTTACAATGATCAATACAAGGTCATTTGAGCCAGTTGGAGATGAGCCCTATGTTCTTCCAAGCCAATGTGAGCAAGTATTTTCCTTAGAGGTTCCACATAAACAGGGTTGGTCATTTGTTGTTAGACATGATCCAACAGGAAGGCCGATAAAGTATAATGTTATGGAAGAAGAAGATATTGAAGATGATGAAGAAGCAGATGATGAAGATCAAGATGATGATGATGACGATCATGGTGATGGTGATGATGACGATGACGATGATGGTGATGATGATGATGATGATGATGATGATGATGATGGTGATGGTGATGATGGTGATGATGATGGTGATGGTGATGATGGTGATGATGATGGTGATGATGGCGATGATGGCGATGATGATGGTGATGATGGCGATGAAGAAGAAGAAGAAGAAGATAATCAATGACTACAAACATCGTCACCCCTTCTATTGATGATCTTGCATTCCATATATAAGGTAAATTTGTTCATGTTTACGATGTTGCATATTATTCATGTTGTCTTCTAAGTTATTTGTAGCATACACGTATCATGTAATTTTTAGCTAACTTAAGATAAATGATTAACATATGCAGGAAATTTGATTACATATTTATTGTATTCATTTCTAATGATTACAACATATGCTATTTATAGTTACCAATGTTTATGTTGTGTTTGATTATGACCCTTTTTGCAAATAGTCAATTGACTACAAGTACATCATCACCCCTTCTGTTGATGATCTTGCATTCCATATATAAGGGAAATTTGTTCATGTTTGAGATGTTGCCTATTGTTCATGTTGTTTTCTAAGTTATTTGTAGCAAACGTGTATCATGTAACTTTTAGCTAACTTAAAGTAAATGATTAACATATTCAGGAAATTTGATTACATATTTATTGTGTTCATTTCTAATGATTACAACATATGTTATTTATAATTACCAATGTTTATATTGTGTCTGATTGTCACCCTTTTTGCAAACATTCAATTGACTACAGGAAATTTGACCTGTTTGGCGTGGATTGTGCACAGTGACATGGATCAACAGGTATAAGTCAATAAATAGACATAATTTTCTTATATTTTTCTTGTTTATCATTGAGCATGTATGTTATAAATAGACATATTATATAACCATATAATGTATATATAGACAAAGAAGCTCCGTATAGAAATATAATTGTATAATCACTTTCAACTTACTACATTTTATATTTGTCACTTTCACTTTCCATTTGATGGATTGCAAGACCCACCAAATAGGGAGATCAACTAGGGAAATGAGGGAAATGAGGAACTGGTAGATGAAATCTCTACATGTAGTATGGCTAAAATAGGGAGATCAACTAGAGGTCAAAAGAATAGAAAAAAAATTGATAAACACATGCAATTTTTCCTTGCTAATGGGGGGTCATGTTCTTATGATGATGAGACCAAAGGCGACATTAAGGTGCCCTTTCAGTACTCACACATTGAGAAAGAATAGGTACCCAATGAGCTACCTCCAATTAACACAGATTTTTATGTTAATGAGAGGATATATTGCATTGCTCCATCCTCATTACATGGTTTGGGCCTATTTTCCATGTATGGGATAAAGGTAGGTTACAAAAAAGTTGTCGAATTGTTCAAGTATGTCGGTCCATGTTACAATTACAATGATTGGATGCAGATTGTTTGGTATAAAAAAGTATGTGTAGCTATGGGATATCAGCTAATTATATACAACGGAAAGAAAATGATCAAAGTAAAAGATTTGCTATGTACATTGATGGGAGACCAAAAGCAATAGGTAATATTGCAAGTTTTATAAATAGTATGTGACCTTCTTCAACTAGTAAGCAACCCAATTGCATATTTGAGGCGCGTGAGGGGAATAAAGTTTTTGTTTGTGCAATAAAATCAATAAGTGCAGGGGAAGAACTGCTAATTGATTACCATTTAAATCATATAGATACAAACAAAGTTACTATCACGAGGGCTGTAAGTACTCTTTACCATTTTGTTAATAAGTTTTTTTTTTGCTATCTATTGCTTTCAGTTAGCTGAATTTTTTATGTTTAATCTTTATGACAGGATGATATGGATCTGACAGATGATAGAGGTCACCAGGATGCTACTTCCACCCCTTCTTCAGCAAGGGTAAACCTTTTTGAAATTGTACAAATTAGATAGTTGAAAAATGTTATATTATTACATTATTTTATTTATGGTGTAAGTACTATTTACCATTTTTTTAATAAGTTTTTTTTGGCTGTCTATTGCTTTCAGTTAGCTGAATTTTTTATGTTTAATCTTTGTGACAGGACAATATGGATCTGACAGATGATAGAGGTCACCAAGATGCTACTCCCACCCTTTCTTCAGCAAGGGTAAACCTTTTTGAAATTGTACAAATTAGATAGTTGAAAAATGTTATATTATTATGTTATTTTATTTATGGTTTTTTAGTTTTTATGATAGTTTTACTGATATTTCTCTCACAATTTGATGTTCAAGATAAGGGTAAAGCAACATCAATAAGTGCCAAGCCACTAGCTACACCTTCTAATGAGGATATTGCTGAAACTCCCGATTTCATAAAAATGTTGAAGAAAAAATTTAAAAAAATTAATTTAGAAGCAATGAAAATTTTGGATGAGGCAAATATGGAATCTGAGGAGATGATGAAGAGGCTATCAGATTTGAGAGCGCAAGCTCATCATTATGAAGTAAGCTCCAATGAATATTTAGTTATAAGAAAAGTTTAATAAAGATTTGTATTTTATAATCTTTTATGTTGTGAAGTAAAATATGTAATGTTGGCAAAAATACTTTATTGATGAAATTTTTTTAAAGAGTTGTAAGAAACTTTAACTACTAAATTCTTGTTATACAGGAATTTTTGGCAACCGGTCCACAAGTTGGTCAAGGACAATGCGGTGAGGCTGGTAGTAGCAGAGCTCCGACTGCTACTGGTAAAATAATCTTTTAGTTGACAAGTTAGAAGGAATTTTTTATTTCAAACATTCAAAACTTCTTAACTCTTACTTTTATTATTTCAGAATGTCTTTGCTAACAATGTATTGTTCAAGTCATCCAGTGCAAGAGACTCCTAAGAGGTTGACAGATGCTTGTACGAGATTCTTGACTGCAATGTTGGCAACAAGTTGACGTCTAGCTAGTAAATCCTTGCTTTTCTATATTTGGTTTTGTGTTAATTATGAGTTGATAATATGTACTTTAATCTTGGGTGCATCACATAGTGTATTATTTTTTTGTGGTAGGAGATGCACCATCTGGTACTCTGCCAAATGCAGATCATAGTGCATGTATTGGTGATAATTCACCATCATTTCTTAGAGCTACCTGTATTTCTAGCATGAGAGCTATGCAGACATCATTGTTGATTGACAATGATGAATCAATGCCTTTGAAATGTCCTAAGATTCTAGGCACTTTAAATAATATTGTTTTATATTGTAATAAGGATTTTCTTGCAAGACGTAAACATGATAGGAAGTGGTTTGGTAGGATCATCTGAATTATTAATGACCTTTTGTCTATACTAGTAATTCTCTAGTTTAGTAATTTGGTACATTTCAATTTCATGCTTTCAGTAGAAGATACTAACCAATTTTTGTATAGAGAACCAAAAGTGGGAGTCTTCTTTCATATTCAATGTTCAGTTTTCAATGATTTCCCACATCATTGCTATTGCCTGTTAGAGTTTTAGAGTGCTCACTTTTAGCTTCACTATCTATTTTAGCAATATTTTTTTTCCATAATATCCAAGTATGATCAGTGACAATATCAATTAAGAATGACAAAAAATGAAGGTCATGGCAAGTTATATGTATTATGCACTATATTTTTTTTTCAAGGTATACAAATTAATATAGTCACAGTACATTTTTTAGTTTTAGAACATCAGCAACATAACCCTGGTAGAGTTTGACTAGTTTTAGACATTTTAAATTTTTTTGCAAACTTCTTTTTTGGTTAATTTTGGTCAAGTTGATCCTCCAACCCTGAAATAGATCACTAAAAAGATGAAATGTATCTCATTTTATGTATTTATTATTCACTATAAAAAGTATTCTTCGAATGATTCATTTTAATGGTTCTTACTATTAATTATCCCATGACATTTTTTGCAAGAAACGATACATTTTATAAGAGGCTTTATGACCTCACGTTGCGAAGATTTGGGCCCACCATATGTAAAAGGTGGAACATCATAACTGAACTAATTTTATCCCACTATTTTTTTCATATCATTAATTGGTGCAACATTTTTCCTTTCATTTGGGTCTTTTCTTATACTAGCTATATCTAACAATCTTGTGTTTTTTCTTAAAAGGTGGAACTACCAAGATCAAAAATTAAAAGATGAGCTCATCAAAGATATAGAGCATGAGTTTGGTAGTAATATTTTTGATCATAATAAATTGTTACAAAAAGCTTCCAAACATCTTAATGTTGTGAGGGACACATATAGAAAGAGCCTCGTCCTAAACTCGAAGTACGAGCATCCTCCCTTTGTTTCAGTGAGGGACTAGAATGAGTTCATTTTGGATGCAAAGGAGAAAAGGGAAAGTCAAAAGAAAGTACACCAACAAATCTAGAAGAAAGTACACCAACAAATCCAAAAAGGTATGCAATAGTATTAACTACTAGTACATTAATGAGAAAATTTAGGGTTCAACTTTAGTATCAACAATTTCAACTAGCTCAATTTAATCTATCTATTGATGAAAGGTATGTAATTCATATGCTAACACAATTACTTATAAATATCATCTCAATCTGGGCATAAATAATATACAAGATATAATTGACACAACTGCTTATAAATCCTAAATTCATATGCTGACACAATTGCTTATAAATCTCAATCTCAATGCTAACACAACTGTATGTATCTCAATCTAGGCATAAATCCTACATAAGATATAAATAGTGCACTTATAACTTCACATATAGCTATATTATGTCTTGAAAATATAGTAATTCTCAATATCATTTACCATAGTTGTATGTGTTAGTAGTATAGGTGATAAATGATATTTAGTAATTGTAATGACAAGTACAATTTTTTTGAAAAACTTTGCAAGAATTTTACTAATGGTTAGTCTCATAAAAGTAATAAGCATCATGTTCAATGACAAAAATACAAGTTAATGACAACAATCACATTCCTATCCTTGAGGACTGACAACAACCCTTGTAGATTTATATTTATTGGTATTGTGGAGAGATGATCCAGCCTACACTAGGTAAGACAAACTATTTGAGACTTCATTTGGATGACATGATGTATGTTACCTATAGACCATGGCTAGGCATAGAGCCATAAGATGATGTCTTCTCCTAGCTAGGATTCATGTTGGTATCTTAGCCACTGAATGGCAATTCTTCATTGAAGATAGAGAGATTTCCACTAACCCATGTCTAGAGATAGTTCAACTATCAATACAATATATCACATGAGTACTATAGTTACAACTGCTTCACCAAGGAGGTAAAGAAAGGTTGTTCTCCTAGATTGGACCCAATTAGATGTATGGAAGATGTTAGTGGCCTTACCATTTATAGGTGGGACTACTTTCTAGATGTAGTGAATGATGGTGTCACTCCCTAGTACATAGAGCATTTAGCCACACATTCATTTCCTCATTTAACTGATCCTATAGGGGTAGTTAGTTAGGCACCACACCTTGATGTTTAGCAACCACAAGAACATCCTTTGAGGGAGGAGAGCCCATTATAATGGCCACTGGTAGTTCTTGTTACAATTCCTTCTCATACTATTAGATTGGATCTTAGATTGAGCAACAATGAATACACACATAGGCCTACTCATGTGAGAACTCACATAGAGATGAGCACCATGGGTGTAGTAGGAGGTGATGCTAGGAGACATAGGGTAGAGGAGCCACCACAATAGGATGTGGGTGGAGGAGGGGATGATGACATGCCAAATTAGCCTCCAAAAGTTTCACCCATAGGAGATGTATTAGCACAAACTCAAGATTCTCTATGACATGTGAGGGAGAGATTAAGGACTTCTCAGAGGTAGGTGGGCAAGTTACAGGTGCAAGTTATAGTTAGAGATGCATGACTAGCTAGAAGACGGGAACTGTGAGATAGTAGATCTATGGTCTAAGATCATAGAGCTAAAGAGATAGATAGAGTTAGAGCAATATGAGACCTATCATCATACCTCTTGGGCTGCTCATGTCAATGATATATATATGACACTGGATGTGAATTTTCAATGATATATAACTTCACATATAGCTATATTATGTCTTGAAAATATAGTAATGCTCAACTACGTGTACCATAGTTGTATGTGTTAGTAGTATAGGTGATAAATGATATTCAGTAATTGTAATATATAATGATATATAATAATTGTAATATAATATAGTAATCATACCTAAGACCTATAGTTAGAGCGAGATGAGACCTGCCATCATACCTCTCGGGCTGCTCATTATTATGTAGTATATGAAAATGCAGTACCTCTAGCTCAACATGTCTCAAGGTTCTTTGATTATGCTTGAGCTTCTAATGGTGTAGTGCCTCCTGCACATGTAGATGTTACTCCTCCTCCTCCTCCTTGTGATGAGGGGGAAGGCTATAGTTAGGTCCATGCTATCTTTTTTTCCTTTTTGTATCTTTATATTGATCATGAGATTCATTGTATATTTGATGTATCATTTTGAGACTTGAGATATTGATAGTGCTTTGATTAGCACTTAGTTTTGATCTTTTAATTGTATCACCCCTTCGACACGTCAATGATATATATATGACACTAGATATGAATTGTCCATTCTTAGAAAGCATTAGAATTATTGATTTCAGTTTGCCTAGTAAGATAATGGTGAGCTTTTGTTTACCTAAATGTCTCTATTTGGAAACTAACACTCAACTTTTGGAACATTTTGAAAAAGTGAAATCGATCAAGAAAATCACCTGTTTTAATGATGAAGATTTTGCTAATGACAAAGTTCTACAATGCTTTCCTTATTTGGAGGAGTTGTGCATGTATTCTCCATTATTGGCCGTGTCCGCTACAAGTGTAAGCATTTATGTTATTTTAATCTGTATGAAAGCATTTGTTTGCAAGCATTTAAAGTTATGAATTTTTTTTTGGAAAACTCTAACCCAAATTTCATTCTTATAAATAATGCTGATAATGTTTGCTATTTCTTTCCACTCTATGAAATTTACTATTTCTTAAACTCTTATACCTTATTTATAGGATCAAAATTATGTGGCATTATTAAAGAGAATGGTTTAAACATGATCACATACTAGTTTTCTTAATTTCTACAATAAAAGTGTTAAAGTTGAATTTTTATTTTTTTCTATCCTTAATTCTTCTTTTACTGTGTGACTTTTAAGAATACTTGAAGCTTATCTAAACAATTTTCTATCCAAGTGTCAGCTTTGAAATTGTTTGTTGTGGATGTAGACTATATGAAACATCCTCCAAACTATGATGTAATGTTTCTAATCTTCTCAAACATTCTGAATGGTGCTCCACTACTAGAAGCAATCAAAATGAACATAGATTAAGACAAATCTTAAGTCGTGAGTCTTCTATTGGAACAATGCTAGGTAGTTCCTGTTAGTTGCTAGTTATCTTAGCAAATTAGTGGGGATTTTGTTTTAGTTACAACCACCATTTATAAAATCAGTTCCATGCAGTGTGGAGGCTAAAGAAGCACTTGATGCACAAAGGCGATGTCTTTTAAATTGAAAACAAAAAAATACTTACTTTTTAGCTACGGGTAAAAAGGAATGCTACTAAAACAATCTAAAATATGACATTTGCCCTGAAGTTTATACCTATTGCAGCCTTGGGGATAAAAACACTTTGAGTGTGGAATGTAGGGATACAAATTTAATCTATAAAATCTACTACCTATTTCAACTTTTGGCTTATCATTTACTTTGTGTGACAATGGATAATATAGATTGTCAAAATTGATGTGTAATTTTATGGAGAGGCATGTCAGAATATGGATAAATACTTAGCATGAACTCCATGGATAAATAGCATGATTACACATGTCAATTAAAGGTATGATGCTATAATTTCTTCCCTTTTTTCATATTTTTGGTGGAACATGCTACTTTATGCTAAAACCTTCATACCATATAATAATCCACTATTTAGTACTGATATTTATATCTATATCATCTAACATATTTCACACTTTTCATAGGTTGTAGGACACATCAAAGGCAACAAAGGTGAGGCTGGAAAAGGTTGGGTAGCACAGACTTGGCTCTAGGGGATATTCAAAAATCAAAGCACGCATTGTAAGTAGCAATAAATAAATTGCAAAGAAAAATGATTTATAAAATAAAAATAATTTTGTTAATTAATAAAAACATGTAGGGAGATGATTTTAATTTGGAGGCCACAGAAGAACACAAAAAAAATTGCCTTCAAGCAAGGCTATGCAGCGGTGGCTAAATGCCTACGGAAAACTTCCATTGCCCCAATCGAACAGTCTCCTGCATCATGTGCATAGGTAAATATTCCAACATATATATTAGAAATTGAATACTTGAGCAACAATTTATTTGATAATAATGTGCATGACATTGCAATGTAGCCTGTTAATCGTGACATAGATCATATGCAGCATCATGAAGCCCCTGATGTGCATTGTACTATTGATGGAGGTGCTCATTTGTTATTTAAAACTAATTATATAATTATTAATACAATTTAACATCTTTAATTGAACTTGGTGTAACCTTTTTGTGTTGAGGATATAGAATCATGTCATGTTGAATGAGTGCCGGAGGATGTTCAGACTGATCATCAGGTAGATCATGTCGCACATTCAGGTAAAAAAAATCTATCTTTTGTTCTTTTAAATTAATTTATTGATTTATAGTTCTTTTACTTAAATAAAAAATTGTAATTCACTAATATAAAATGGTGCGAATTTAACTCATGGAATACTTGTTATTGCAATGGACCCCCCTGTGGTACAACAGCCTCATGATGTTCCTGAACGGATGAGGAGGAGACATGTGTTAGAACCAATATAGGAGGGGGATGACGAGGACATTGATATTCCTCTTAGAAATTTTACGAAAAAAAGAAATGGCAAGAGAGAAAAAAAGAAATGATTATTCATGAATGACTTACTCTTGAATATTGTTAATGAATATTATTCATTAATGTTGGGTGCTAATGAATTATTTAGGAATGACTTACTCTTGAATGTTGCGTGTTAATGAATTATTCATGAATGTTACGTGTTTATGAATTTTATGTGTTAATGAATGCTATCATGTGATTATAATGATTGAATGTTATATTTCAAAAATGGATGAATTGAATGTTATTAAATGTTAATGGGGATGACGAGGACATTGATAATGTTATGAAAAAAAGAAACGACAAGAAAGCAAAAAAGATATGATTATTCATGAATGACTTACTTTTGAATATTGTTAATGAATATTGTGTTAATGAATATTATTCATTAATATCAGGTGTTAATGAATATTGTGTTAATGAATTATTCATGAATGACTTACTTTTGAATTATTCATGAATGTTGTGTGTTTATGAATTTTACGTGTTAATGAATGTTATCATGTGATTATAATGATTGAATGTTATATTTAAAAAATGGATGAATTTAATGTTATTAAATGTTAATAGGGAATTTAGAGTGATGTTGGGGGGGGGGGAGGGGGAAAATGAGCTTCCACCTTCACGTGGTTGGCCCTATTAAGTAGAGAATATTTAACTATTCTCGAAACCAAGTGAAGCTCAAACTTTAAAGATAAGCTTATAGTTAATAGTGACAACAATTAGCAAGTCAAAATGAAGTTTTTTGTTACAGGTGTAACACTACCACTATCCACAAAACCAATAAAAAGGAATTCCAAAAATAAGTACAAAGTACACAATATTTTTATTATTTAACTCCTCTTATTACAAGTACAAGTACATAGATTGAAACATTCTCAAACTGAAAACCTCAAAATACATGAAAACATCATCCAAATATGATTCCATAAAGATTCTAAAACATATTGAGTTTAGTACAATCTCATCCTTAAATGCCTATGTCTAAATATGGACCCTACAAGAAAATGAATAATGATTCAGGAAGAACTTCATTAAGCATCTTTAGCTACTTATAAACTCAAAGCACCTGGAAACACACAGGAAGCAACACAAAAAAAAAGAGGGCTTAGTACACACAGAGTTGAATAGCGTAATCCACCTGCATGCATGTTAGACCAAACATATACATAACCATAATGCAAATATCCATTTTACTACAACATAGTGTAGTTCCAAAATTAATATGCAAGAAGTAAACCTTTACTTATTATTGCAAAATTAAACTCGCACTAAGAATAACACATAAATGAAACATATATATACTGAGGTGTCATCGTTATGGCACTAAGATACTGCATCCCTGTATGGTATGCTCATAGTCAACACATAATGGGTTTCTCTATTATACTTGTCAATGAAAGAATAGAGATATGCCTTGTTCTCCGTACTTAACCATAAAGGTCTAAGTCATAGGTAAGGCCAACTATCTTTTATATATGTAATTAACCCACCCAATTCATTTTATAGTTATCACTGAATTAATTAACTGAATAAGATAAACCAAATCCAGCCACCTCGATATACGTTCATCACAACTATTCTTAAAATACACATCAAATTGATTTTCTAAGAATGTTCATGTTACAAATATAATTCAGTATTCAACATGTTACTACATCCTTTAATCTATTCGAACATATCTTAACATTGCCTAATTCCAAGGTAAATTTAGACTACTACAAAAGATACCTTTGTTTTGAAACTGAATTCCATCAACATATTTCATAATTGAAACTTAAAATGAATCAACTTTCCATTTCAATAAAATCTAGAAAACAGCTCTGACTCTCATTAAAATAGAGTATAAACTTTAATATAAATTATTTTTTTTGTGTTTCAACATTATGATTGAATTGTAATACAACATTCTAATACCATTGACAATTTTCTTACAAGTTCAGATCCCATCATTGTTTGAACAAATGACCAATAACAATGTTGTCATTACGTTTTTGGCTATCCAATGAAAACAATATGACTTCTTTTCTAATCATAGTCAAATTTCTAAGTTTATAAAAACTGTTATTGCAGTATTCTAAGCAATTGTCAACTAAGACCATATTTTCCAAATATAAAAAATGATCTCTTTTGACATTTACAACTCCATTATTCAACAATACCTGCTGATTCTCAAAATCTAATTTATATTATTTTATTTTTTTGTTCTGTCTTTTACAATACTATCCAATCTACTGTGAATAAAAGAATAAAATAAAAATATCCAAAGAATTGCTAATATTAAATTAAACAAAATCTATTGTTTTATCAAAGTGAATCGATTATCAACTTATTATCATTTGTTCTCAAAAATTCGCAGTCAACTTGGGGTTTTCCCATTATGATACGACAATCATTTATGAACATAAACTGTTTTCTATCTTATCTAATATAGATAATGTTTGGCTATCAGCTCATGATTGAAGAACAAAGAAACACTACAGATAAGCTATTACGACAGCAAGTTCAAACAATTAAATCGATAGTTTCTTGCATCTATCACAACCAAATCACAAGTTTCCTTATTACAGAGATAAACTATAAATCCTAATTTAAAACCTCATATATCGAATGAGATTGAACTGTTCATCAAAACCCAAGAACTTACAATATATGCCAACTGTTTAACAAAATGACAACGACAAGTCCTTACTATCGACTGTCAACTTTCTATGAATTAATGCAACCAAAAATTGATAGTATGCTGTTAACCATCCAAAGTATGGATTATGACAATCAAAAGATTGAAAACTTAAGATATTCCAAATTTTCCAAATTTGACATCTCTATGTTGCCCCCTATACTTTACTTCACGCAAACTGTTTGACAAAAAGACTACGCCCCAAATTTTATAGACATCCCTTTTGAATTAAATCTTAACCCTCGGTCAAGAAAGGTTATACATTCACAAGTATAAAACATACAAAAAAACTCAAAATATAGCACCATACCTCACATTTAAGTATGGATACATACAGAGCTGCAAGATGCATATAACCCAACTTTGTATATACCCATGCTTAAGTGTTAGATACTCAACATATCGCTGTTAATCCATATTTAAACAAACATATTGAAATACATGCAATTATAAAGAGAGGGAGATTAGGGTAAGAAATCGCCCCTACTTGAGAAATAGTAGAGGGTAATTGCTCAGCTCCAAGAACTTTAGCAACTCACTGAGAAAGCCAAAGCTTAAAATAAATACCACACTTCCAAAATGTAGAGACCCAAATACTGGCTTGCAATGGTGGATACGATGATCAACAACATAATCCAAGAGAAGTTTATCAAAATAATAGGCTAAGAGCAACACCACAATGCTCGACCTTAAAAACTCAAGATCATTTTCAACAAATTCCTCCATGAACCTGATTACATAGCATCAAGGGTTACAAATGTTCTTCAATCAAAGCAATGCGGCCAAATTTCTGGCCCTTACTCAACAGATAACTCAACTATCAACACGAAATGGCTGACTATACTAACAGTGCCATAAAACCCCATAACTTCTGCATTCAATGATCTTTCATTCAAAACAGGGCCATGTATACGGCAAGTCCACTACCTCTGCCATATTTTGGCTAAGATAAAAGAAAATATCCCTTGGATAAATAAGCATGTGAATCCCATTATGTTTGTGTTATTCAAACCTCATTTCAAACATCTATAAAACCATATGATGTGAGCTAATCCACTAGAGAATGTTAATAGCCACGGGTTAAAGCCCTAAACAAAGAAAAAACATCACATATACATATTGATGCCTCTTATTAAAACCTGATAAAAACAAAAGAATGTATAAATATATATGCAAGTTACTCTTCTAAGATAAAATTACAAACATATAAGATGAATACCCCCACCTTTTTCATAAGTCATCAATAATTTAAACCCAAGGTTATAATCCCCAAACAATATCAATTGAATGATTGCTCAGCGGTAACATAAAAAGCTAAATAAGAATATATATATGTTTCCTTAAGCTGGTAACATTAAATAGAACTTTTTTATTTTAAAACAATTATACCTAGGCAAAGAAAATTGATATATCATAACCTGAATATAACATTGGCCAATAAATAGCTCACAATGTTCACAAATTTGTTTCACCAAAACAACTGAAATATACTTTCTAATATTAATCCAAAAGTATAGTGCATCACAAAATCAAAGAATTCAAATATAGAATCCTGAAACAAGCTAAATGTTCAGACATAAAACACATGTCCCAAGGACATTATCACCAAGTTCAACAGATGAAATGAACATAATATCAGAGAAAAAAACTTATAACCACAATTTCCTAATATGCAGTAAAACCAGAGAAGTGGTCAGGCATGACATCCTTCCCCACTAGGATTCGACTTTCTCCTGGAAGTCAGCAAACAAGTGCGGATGAGCTACTCTCATCTTTTCAGTGTCCTCCTAGGTAGCAGATGTTTCATCATTGGGGTCACATAGGACCTTTACCTGCTTTATTTCTCTTCCTCTTAAACTCAAAGTTCTACTTTGCATGATCTGCTGGTTCCAGCATGATTTGATCATCCAAAATTTGCAAATTTTTCCAATCAAGCATGTGAGCAATATCAGATATATACTTACATAATACTAAAATATGAAATACATTATGTACACGTGAAAGACTCGGTGGCAAGGCAAGTTTGTAGGCAACAGGTCCAATCCGTTCTAGAATTTCAAATGGACCTACAAATCGTGGTGCTAACTTGGATCCATTTCCATAATGAATTGGACTCTTACGTGGCCTTACTCAAAGAAACACTTTCTCACCAACCAAGAATTGATGGTCAATCCTATGCTTATCAACATATTTCTTTTGTCGGTCCTAAGCAGTAATAAGGTGTTCTCAGATCCTCTTCACTTGCTGCTCCAAATCTTGCAAGATATTAGGTCCTAAAAGAATCCTGTTATCCAAATTGTCCCAACTGAGAGGTGTCCTACAAGGTCTACCATACAATGCTTGGAATGGTGCCATACATATGGAACTATGATATCCATTATTATAAGTGAATTCTACCAAATGTAGATACTCCTCCCACTTATTCTGTCTGCCCATTACGTACATCCTAAGCATGTCTTCCAGAATCTAGTTGACACATTCAGTTTGTCCGTCTGTTTCTGGATGATAAGCTGAACTGAAATTCAGCTGAGTACCTAACTCTCACTGCATGGATCTCCAAAGAGATGAAGTAAACACTAGATCCCTATTGAAAATAATCTTTTTAGGAATTTCATATAACTTAACTATCTGTTCCATATATACTTTGGCAACCGTTGCTGCATTATAGGATGATCTAACCGGAACAAAATGAGCAACCTTTGAAAAATGATCTACTACCACCATAATAGCATCATGCCTACGAGTTGTAATAGGAAATCTAGTCATAACATCTATAGAAATGGTTTCCTATTTCCATTCTGGAATATTATGTGGCTGCAATAGTCCCGCAGGGTGCTAATGTTTAGCTTTAACTCGCTGACACTCCAAACATCGAGCCACAAAATCTACTATGTCTCTTTTCATTCTAGGCCAATAATAATGTTGCTTAAGGTTAGCAAGAATTTTCTTGACACTCGAATGAGCTGAATATGGTGCTTTGTGAGCCTCCAACATAACTAGATTTCTCAAATCACCCAACTCAAGAACGTACACACTGCCTCTATATAGCAGAAAACCTTTAGGGATTCACTAAATACCCCTCAAAATTCCCTTCTAAGATGCTACCGCTATCAATAACAGCCTTAACATCCTGAAACCAATGATCCACAGAAAGATTCTAAAGAATCTTATCCCTAAGATCCACTATTAAGATCAAAGAAGATAATTCATGTCGCCTTCTGCTAAGTGCATCAGCAACCGTTTTCTCCTTCCCTTGCACATACTGAATCTCAAAGTCATATTCACACAGGAACTCCATCCATCTTTGCTTCCTAGCATTGAGGTCTAGTTGTGTGAAAAGATACTAAAGGATTTGATGGTCAGAATGTAACTCAAAACATTGACCCAGAAGAAAATGCCGCCACTTAGTCAAAGCATGCATAATCAAAGCAAGTTCAAGATCATGAGTAGGGTAATTCACCTCATGACTCTTTAGTTTTCTAGATTCATAAGCAATAACATGTCCATCCTACAACAACACTACCCCTATGCCATCCAAAGATGCATCAGTGCAAACCACAAACTCCTTAGTAGAATTTGGAATTGCCAGAACTGGTGCACTAGTCAAACATTCCTTAAGTTTCTGAAATGCTACCTCGCACTCTTTTTTCCACACAAATTTCTTCCCTTTTCTCTAAAGGGATGTGATTGGATGCACTATTTTGGAGAAGTTTGACACAAATCTATAGTAATAGCTTGCTGAACCCATGAAAATTTGAACCTCAGACACATTCATAGGTACTGGCCAATCAACAATAGCCTGAATCTTGGATAGATCTACAGAAATTCCATCACCTGAAATGATATGTCCTAAGAAGCAAATCTCCAATATGAAGAATTCACACTTCTCAGGATTGGCATATAGTCTATTCCTACAAAGACATTCCAAAAATTTTCCTAAGTGCTGCTCATGCTCCCCAACAGAGTTAGAATACACCAAAATGTCATCCAAAAATACCACTATGAACTTGTCAAAGTAAGTTCTAAACACACCATTCATTAGGCTCATGAAGACAGAAGGTGCATTTGTCAACCCAAAAGGCACTACTGTGAATTTGTAGTGTCCATACCTGGTACAAAAAGCTATCTTATGAATATCAGCTTCTTGGATTCTAAGTTGATGATACTCAAATTTTAGATCAATCTTCGAAAAGACTTGGGCACCCTTGACCTGGTCAAACAAATCATCAATTCTTGGCAAAGGATACCTGTTCTTAACAGTGACCTTGTTCAACTGTCTATAATCTATACAAAGTCTTAAAGAACCATCTTTCGTCTTGAAAAAAATTATCGGAGCACCCCAAGGTGATACACTAGGATGAATCAAACCTTTCTCCAAAAGCTCCTCCAACTAAAATTTAAGTTCAACCAGCTCTTGAGCTATCATTCTGTAAGGAGTCTTGGAAATTGGTTCCGTTCCTAGCACTAAATTGATCTGAAAATCAATTTCTCTTCTCAGTGGTATTCCTGGAATCTCTTCAACAAATACATTCGAAAAACTCTGCAAGACTGGATGATCGTGAGAAGAACCCTTATCCATGGAATCATTTAAGTCGTTTACCGATATGGAAAACAAACTATAGCCTTTTCAAGCACACTTTGCTAGTTGCTTGGCAGAAATTGTCCACAAAGAGATGGGTCTCTTGATTCCCACAATAACTCTAGCAAAACCAAGATCATCTACACAACTGATTGATTTAACCTTGCAATCCAAAATGGCTTGATGCTATTCTAACCAATCCATACCCAAAACTATATCATACGATCCTAAAGGTATAACCCTAAGGTTCACTAAAGTAGTGAAAGTTTTCATATGGATCTTATAGTTAGGAGCAACAATATCAACGTTCACCTTGGATCCTGATGCTAACTCCACTTGCCATCTGTCCCTTGCCCTAACCACAAGAATACCACTATTTGTGACTAAAGTAGAAGAAATAAATGAGTCTATAGCTCCAGAGTCAAATAAAATAGATACTTTCTTACCTTGAGTATTACCTTGAGCTTCAATAACCATGTTCTGGTGTTCGGCCTACTTCTGATCCAGGGTTGCAAAGATACGGTGGTTCCTGGTAGAATCACCAACTGTTACTTCAGACCTAGCTGGCTTAGGTCCTACCTTTAGCTTGTCCCAATTAGGACACTAAGATTGGTAATCACCCAACTAACCACAATGAAAGCACTCAACAAATTTCTTGAATCCCATATTCTGACCAGAAGGATTAGGAAATGGCTTATTACTCTGCACACTCTAAGATGGTTGACATGGTTTAGGCTGTTCTGAACTCTTGGAGTTCTTACCAAACTTTATCTTCTTGAATTTCCCACCTAAAAATCCTGATTTTGAACTGCCTTGAGGAGGCTTTTGATTCCTACTGACATCCAGAGTAGGTGGATTCATGCTGGTTTTGTATGAAGCCCCATGATATCCAGACTTTATCTCAATCAACTTTTCTCGTTCTGAAGCTTACTACATAGTCAAAGGTCGAAAAGTTCTCACTTCCTCCCCAATCTTGGGCAAAAGTCCTCTGATGAAGTGCTATATCATGGCCTTATCATTTTCAGCCCACCCAAAAAACTTCTTAAGCTCGTAGAATCTATGTTCATAAGCTTCCACTGTAGAGCCATATTGCACAATCTAAAAGAACTCATCTACACTAGCATGACGCCAATATTCAGACATAAACCTCTCCTCAAAGAGCTCCCAAGTAACTAGAGAGATATCAATGCCCAACTTCTCCAACTCCTACTCCCACCACAAGGAACCAAATCCTGTCAAATGCATAACTGTCTATCTTACCTTCACATTACTCAAGTAACGATGTAAGACAAAGCATCGCTCAATGTTTAGCAACCAAGCTTCTACTGCTATACCCTATTTTGTACCATAGAATAATGGTCCTTTCATCTTGGAAAGATCCTTGAGCTAAGCTCTTGCCACTGGATCTTCCTCGATAGGAAGGTTAATACCAAGCACAAGAGGTCTCCTATCATTCACTTCCCCACCAGGAATCTGGTTATTAGCCTCAATATTATCAAGACATTCCAAAATCCTCTGAAGTACCATAGCTTGATCTACTTGATTTTTTTGGTTGTTTCCAACACCAACATTCTGATCAAACTGATCATTCCCAGCAAAATTTTGGTGCCTAGGACCTCTACCACAACCCTTGCCCCTACCTCGGCCTCTACTAGCAAGGTTATCCTCAGGAATACTGCATCCTCAAGTTCCTCTAGTGACAGGAGGCATGATAGCAACCTACAAACAAAAATTATTAATACGCAACAATGAGGGGTTGAACCCTAAAACCCAAGAGTCCTGGTTATTCAAACCATGCTCTGATACCAAATGTAACACTACCACTATCCACAAAACCAATAAAAAGGAATTCCAAAAACAAGTACAAAGTACACAATATTTTTTATTATTTAACTCCTCTTATTACAAGTACAAGTACACAGATTGAACCATTCTCAAACTGAAAACCTCAAAATACATGAAAACATCATGCAAATATGATTCCATAGAGATTCTAAAACATATTGAGTTTAGTACAATAATGAAGTACAATCTCATCCTTACACACCTATGTCCAAATGTGGACCCTACAAGCAAATGAATAATGATTCAGGAAGAACTTCATTAAGCATCTTTAGCTACTTATAAACTTGAAGCACCTGGAAACACACAGGAAGCAACAAAAACAAAAGAGGGCTCAATACACACTGAGTTGAATAGCGTAATCCACCTGCATGCATGTTAGACCAAACATATACATAACCATAATGCAAATATCCATTTTACTACAACATAGTGTAGTTCCAAAATTAATATGCAAGAAGTATACCTTTACTTATTATTGCAAAATTAAACTCGCACTAAGAATAACACATAAATGAAACATATATATACTGAGGTGTCATCATTATGGCACTAAGATATTACATCCTTGTATGGTATGCTCATAGTCAACACATAACGGGTTTCTCTATTATACTTGTCAATGAAAGAATAGAGATATGCCTTGTTCTCCGTACTTAACCATAAAGGTCTAAGTCATAGGTAAGGCCAACTGTCTTTTATATATGTAATTAACCCACCCAATTCATTTTATAGTTATCACTGAATTAATTAACTGAATAAGATAAACCAAATTCAGCCACCCCAATATACGTTCATCACAACTATTCTTAAAATACACATCAAATTGATTTTCTAAGAATGTTCATGTTACAAATATAATTCAGTATTCAACATGTTACTACATCCTTTAATCTATTCGAACATATCTTAACATTGCCTATTTCCAAGGTAAATTTAGACTACTACAAAAGATACCTTTATTTTGAAAATTAATTCCATCAACATATTTCATAATTGAAACTTAAAATGAATCAACTTTCCATTTCAATAAAATCCAGAAAATAGCTCTGACTCTCATTAAAATAGAGTATAACCTTTAATATAAATAAATTCTTTTTGTGTTTCAACATTATGATTGAATTGTAATACAACATTCTAATACCATTGATAGTTTTCTTACAAGTTTAGATACCATCATTGTTTGAACAGATGACCAATAACAATGTTGTCATTACATTTTTGGCTATCTAGTCAAAACAATATGACTTATTTTCTAATCATAGTCAAATTTCTAAGTTTATAAAATTTGTTATTGCAGTATTCTAAGCAATTGTCAACTAAGACCATATTTTCCAAATATAAAAATGATCTCTTTTGACATTTACAACTCCATTATTCAACAATACTTGCTGATTCTCAAAATCTAATTTATATTATTTTATTTTTTTGTTCTGTCTTTTACAATACTATCCAATCTACCATGAATAAAAGAATAAAATAAAAATATCAAAAGAATTGCTAATATTCAATTAAACAAAATCTATTATTTTATCAAAGTGAATCGATTATCTACTTATTATCATCTATTCTCAAAAATTCGTAGTCAACTTGGGGTTTTCTCATTATCATACGACAATCATTTATGAATGTAAACTGTTTTCTATCTTATCTAATATAGATAATGTTCGGCTGTCAGCTCATGATTCAAGAACAGAGAAATAGTATAGATAAGCTATTACGATAGCAAGTTCAAACAATTAAATCGATAGTTTCTTGCATCTATCACAACCAAATCACAAGTTTCCTTATGAGATACACTATAAATCTTAATTTAAAATCTCATATCTCGAATGAGATTGAACTGTTCATCAAAACCAAAGAACTTGCAATATATGCCAACTATTTAAAAAAATAACAATGACAAGTCCTTACTACTGACTATCAACTTTCTATGAATTAATGCAACCAAAAATTGATACTATGTTGTTAACCATCCGAAGTATGGATTATGACAATCAAAAGATTGAAAACTTAAGATATTCCAAATTTTCCAAATCTGACATCTCTATGTTGCCCCCTATACTTTACTTCATGCAAACTATTTGACAAAAAGACTACGCCTCGAATTTCATAGACATCCCTTTCAAATTAAATCTTAACCCTCGATCAAGAAAGGTTATACATTCACAAGTATACATCATACAACAAAACTCAAAATATAGTACCATACCTCACATTTAAGTATGGATACATATAGAGCTGCAAGATACATATAACCCAACTTTGCATATACCCATGCTTAAGTGTTAGATACTCAACATATCGCTGTTAATCCATATTTAAACAAACATATTGAAATACATGCAGTTATAGAGAGAGGGAGATTAGGGTAAGAAATTACCCCTACTTGAGAAATAGTAGAGGGTAATTGCTCAGCTCCAAGAACTTTAGCAACTCGCCGAGAAAGCCAAAGCCCAAAATAAATACCACACTTCCAAAATGCAGAGACCCAAATACTAGCTTGCAACAGTAGATATGATGATCAACAACATAATCCAAGAGAAGTTTATCAAAATAACTAGCTGAGAGCAACACCACAATGCTCGGCCTTAAAAACTCAAGATCATTTTCAACAAATTCCTCCATGAACCTAATTACACAGCATCAAGGGTTACAAATGTTCTTCAATCAGAGTAATGCGAACGAATTTTTGGCCCTTACTCAATAGATAACCAAACTATCAACACAAAATGGCCGACTGTACTAACAGTGCCATAAAACCCCATAACTTCTGCATTCAATGATCTTTCATTCAAAACAGGGCCATGTATATGGCAAGTCCACTACCTCTACCATATTTTGGCTAAGATAAAAGAAAATATCCCTTTGATAAATAAGCATGCAAATCCCATTAGGTTTGTGTTATTCAAACCTCATTTCAAACATCTATAAAACCATATGATGTGACCTAATCCACTAGAGAATGTTAATAGCCATGGGTTAAAGCCCTAAACAAAAAAAAAAAAAAACATCACATATACATATTGATGCCTCTTATTAAAACCTTATAAAAACAAAAGAATGTATAAATATATATGCAAGTTACTCTTCTAAGATAAAATTACAAACATATAAGATGAATACCCCCACCTTTTTCATAAGTCACCAATAATTTAAACCCAAGGTTATAATCCTCAAACAATATCAATTGAATGATTGCTCAGTGGTAACAGAAAAAGCTGAATAAGAATATATATATGTTTCCTTAAGCTGGTAACATTAAATAGAACTTTTTTTTTAAAACAATTATACCTAGGCAAAGAAAATTCATATATCATAACCTGAATATAACATTGGCCAATAAATAGCTCGCAATATTCACAAATTTTTTTCACCAAAACAACTGAAATATACTTTCTAATATTAATCCAAAAGTATAGTGCATCGCAAAATCAGAGAATTCAAATATAGAATCCTGAAACAATCTGAATGTTCAGACATAAAACACATGTCCCAAGGACATTATCACCAAGTTCAACAGATGAAATGAACATAATATCAGAGAAAAAAACTTATAACCACAAATTCCTAATATGCAGTAAAACTAGAGAACTGGTCAAGCATGACAATAGGTACCTTTTTAGTTTTTAGAGCACAATATCACTTTTAATATTGTATAGGTTTTTTTCTTAAGTTAAAGTATTCTTTTACTATAAAAACATAATTTATGACCATTTTAGTAACTATTCTAACATCGCTTTATGAAAAATCCTATTTTGGCAAAGATGGCAATACGTGGTGCTATCTATTCCTTGGGAGATTGGATTGCATAGGTCTGTATCTCAACATCAACATGGCAAATGGTGTGAAATTGCACTTTCCTTAGTTGTGGTTGCATACCTACTACACTCTTTCATTTGAAAAATGAATACAAATACCATATCTAGCAGCTTCTCTATGTTGTATTCATTTATTGGTAATGATTCAATGACATGCCATTTGATGGTAGCTTCTAGAGTTTCATTTAGTTGTAAGGTGTGTCTTATCTTTTCAAGTTTGTATACTCCATTTGGTAGTTTGGTATTAATTGATGATGTCTAGGATCTTCTACCTTCACTGTAGTCTTCATCATCATCTAACTTGTTGTTTGGTATTTTCCATGTTATCCTCTATTTCCATGGTCTTTAGCACGGTTGTGTATTTTATCTATCTAGTTCAAAGACTCTATGCACCTAAGGTGGAAGCAATTTAGAACTAACAGTTGGAGAGATCATGTTCCCCCATATAAAACTAGAAAATGTCACGAGTTTAAGGTCAAGAAGGAAGAAGTCATAACATTTTGAGTAGAAAAATATGCTTAAAATTACATATTTAGTTGATTCTTTGGTGAAGTTTCTTATTTTAATTCAATTGATTTTGGCTGTCAACCAAGTTCCTAACTCCAATGTATATTGTATTTCAGTGCTACATTTTCATAGGGATCTAAGTAAATTGATAGTTGACTATTATTTATATTTGAGAATTTGTGTTGTGCCTTACTATGATCCTCTAATAACAGAGGACAAATCAATTTGAATTTGTTTCTCATGTCCCATGTTCGATGCTTCTTCTTGTGTAACTAACCACTTTTGATGTGGGTTATGAACTCTGATGCTAGTATGCTATTACACTTCCATTTATTATAGAGTAGATATAATAAATATCTCTGAATATACTGTAAGGGTCTCTAAACATGAGTAAAGTAGTATTACATAACATAGATGCGAACTCAAAATTCATGATGTTTTCCACTCTAGAGAAAGAGGGGAACTTAATATACTCATAACACACCCCATCAGAAGAGATCCATTGGATGGTTTTTGTTGGGGTTTGACTCTCTCGGTCTAGCACTAAGCTAGGCTTCTAGGTGCTAGGATATTTGCTATTGTTGGTGGTTCTAGACCCGTTGAATGCTCTAGATAATTGTCTGTCAAATTTTTGTTGAAGGAGCTATGCTTGGGCTGTCAAATCTTATGCAAAGTTTGTCCTATTTTGTGCTGATAACATGGGCTTTTATCAGTGCAAAAGTATGGTCTATAAATTCTTAGAGTCTCTAGTGCCTCTAAGATTTACATCGTTGGGTGACTAATTCTTTGAAGTCCCTAATGTTTGGTACATTGAGCTATACCTATGTGAGTTATTTTTGGGTTTTCCTTCCTCATCTTCATTTCACTTGTGTGAGTTGTTTTGCCCGAGGCCATTGGAAATTCCCTTTGCGAGTTCCTAAAATTAGATTGATCTAGTACAAATTTGGGCTATTCTATGTTTGTATTCTAGTTGAAATAAAGATCTCTTCACTTCAATCATGGTTGATGAGAGGCCATGGTTGAAGCATTGAATATGAGGGTCTTCCATTTTGTTGTAGAGATTGCATCTCTATAGGATACATGCCTAATGATTGCCATTTTGTGTTGGAAAGGTGCTGTCACTTGATGGAGGGTCGTGAAAAATGACCATTTGAAAATTAGAGCTTCTAATTTTGTTTTAGATCTTCCTTTTGAGGACTTGTTTTCTAATGAAGAAGAAACTTTTTTTGATTATATTGATGCTTCTCATGCTGTTGGTCTGAGCTAGACTTCTATCACTTCCATTCTTGTTACAATTTTGGATGTTAGATTGTATTTCAGGTGCGATGCTCGCTAGCCTTGTGGCCTATGTTGTTGAAGTTACTACTCCCACTTCTATTTTGAACAAAATTCTACTAATAATGCTGAATGTTAAATAATCACTCTTGGGCCTTGTTGATAGGTTGTAGTGGGGTTTCCTTTGTTACAATCCTAACAATAGCGTTGCTTAGACTTTTGTCCAAGTGCATAGGAAAAAGGTTTATTTTTGTGTGTTGTTGATGCCCTATGTTTATGCTTTCATCCCTTGTTTGTGTAAAGGTTAACAACCCCTTGTTTTGGCTGTTATAGAAAAACAACATATCAATATCATCCTTTTAGATTGAACAATACTAGATGAGTAATGATACTATCTTGAAAAATACAAGAAGCCAAGACTACAATATAAACTCATTTGATGAAGCAAATAAAATCCTTCCAAAAATAATTAGTCAGAACTATAAAAGTGAATTTTTAGGATTGTATAAACACAATTGGAAAATGGATAAAGAAGATTTCATGTCTTTCTCATGGCAACTTCAGTTATTATGTGTAAAATCGGCCTCATTCTTTTAACAATTATTTTCATGTTATCCGTAGATTTTTTTTTTATCATTTAAGTTTCTTGTTCTTGCAAGATGAACTACGAGATGTAGTGTTACTGGTGTTTGCAAATAAGTAGGATATTCCCAATGCAATGAATGCTGCAGAGATCATGTTAAACTTGGGTTGCATTCTCTTAGGTAGCGACACTTGTGAGTATTACATTATTTATAATTTTCAGTATTAAAAATTGTAGATACTAATCATCTATTATGTTGCACTATTTCTACATTGCATATAGTTTATCATCACTCTAGTAAACAAGAAACAAATTGGAATGTTTAGTGTTTCTTGTGAAACAGCTTGTATCGTTTCCTAAGGTATATACAAAGCATCTGTGATAGTTTGTTAGAAATAAATCCTTCTATTTTAGTTCTTATGGCTTTTGTTTTATTTTGCAGGTTTGAAAGATAACAGTCGAATAGGGTTCAAGAATTTTGTATTACAAAAATGTCTTATTTCTTTATTGATACAGATAGATTGAGGAGGTAAAAATTCAGTTTTGATGCATACTCATATGTAGGATGCAAACTTATTTTGATGTGACATTATGTGTGTTCTCTTTCACATTTTACTATCAATTTTCTATCCAATTTAATGACCCAAAACTACTGAGAAAAACTGTGAAGGTCACAATTGCTATTAAAATCTTGTACTACCTTTTTATGTTTATCACTTACCTATCTGCAACTCCACAATCAATATTGACAGTCTCTTGTCCTCTCCATGCAACTGAATTACTTTAGTTTTATTGATGCAGCTAAACTATGAGTGCCTTTTGTGTTCTTGACAAATAGTAAGCTTTCAACTTTTGTGAAGCCATTAGAACAACTGGTGAGGTGTCAATTTTAAGGCAATTTTTTGTTTCTATAATGTACATTTCAATTGCTAGAAATATTTCATCTAGATTGTTAATTGATAGATTGTTAACTTTTCATGTCATTTTCTACTTTGGTTGGGTAGTTCTCCTTGCATTTGTAAATCGTAAATCTTGTTGCAGTCTTTAGCCTAATGACAGTTTGGTATGAAATCCAAGGCGATAACATAGTTGACTTAAAACTTTGCATTAAAGAAAACATCAAAGGATAATATTTGAATTGTGGATATTTTTAAATTATGTTGGTTTTAGACATAGTTATAGTTATCTATGCACTCTTATGATGATGTGATTGGGACTGTAAGTTTTTTTGTCACATTTATCTGTTTGAAAAATAGATGAAATTATTCGCTTTCATTCCTGATAAATAATTCTTTCCTAATTTTATTCTTCCTTGTAGGAACCAAAATTTAGACATGTTGTGCCAATTATTGCAAAGGCTTTGCTCTCATAGGAGCCTTTTAAACTGCACAAAATTTGAGTTGTAAAGCATAATTGCTTGTGGAGACTCAGGATATCATGCACATTTCTTCCTCCTTCCCATTGTTTTGTATGAAATAAATCATGTGAGAAACAAAACAATGGTGTGGAGGTAGAAATGTGCACAATACCCTGACTCTCATGCAACGAGAAATTATGCTTTAGAATCAAGTTTTGTGCAGTTTAGAAGGCTCCTATGAGAGAAAATCTTTTACAATAAATGGGATAGCTCATTAAAATTTCTACATATCTTGGTCTCAATTTTGACACAAATGCAATATTTTGGTCAAAATTTTGATGCAAAACTGGTTGATTTTGGCATCACTTATATGGCACCAATGGAGAAATGTAAATTGCTTTCATCACAATTTTGACGCAAATGCAATATTTTGGTCAAAATTTTGACACAAAACTGGTCCACATTGGAGTTGTGTGTATGCCACTATAGAGAAATGTAAATTGGATTTGTCACAATTTTGATGCAAAATTCTAAAGGTTTAGGTCAAAATTTCGATGAGCACCGTTGGCAAATGAGGAAATACCACTTCAGCTTGGACCAGGGAAATTGACGAAATTCGCATCGGTAAGTCCACCTTTATGTAGTCAAAATTTTGATGCAGAATGTATGTGGCAAAAAATTGACCAAAAAAGACTGACAACAAGCTTGGTTGCCTTATCGACCTACTCTTGTCAAAATTTTGACCTTTTTGCATCAAAATTTAAGCCTAAATTTACTAGTGTCTAGACACCTACATAGAGACACCACTGGTGAGGCCTAGAAATAGCAATGGTGGAGAGAGTAGTCACTCCATACCCCCACCATCTAGAACTTTTAGTGACGTCCAAGAGGGAGAACAAGGTATGAAATATGAGATTTTATTAAATATGTAATTTTATTTGAAAAAAGTGCTAAATTGATAAATGTAATTTTTATTCTATAGCTAGTGTAGTAGAGTGGAGAAGCTTTGTATCTAAGATTCTAAAAGATACATGCATATCCTACTGACTAGTAGCAAGCAAGTGAGAATCCTCTCTTGGCAATAGAGATCATGATAGACATACCAATATCTTTGCATGTGTCTAATGAGAGCTAAGGATGTGTAGAGAGAGGGAGGAGAAGTTGATAGTATAGTTACAAAGTGCCCAAGGGTGTTCACATAGTATAAGCATATTAAGGAGCCATACAAAAACACACAAACCTACATCTTCCTATTATAGGCTAGATAGATCTAGAAGCCATTGGCCATCAAAGCACAATGATAGATGTAGGGATAAATATGTTGGAATTTACAAGTGGGAAGATTTACTTTTGAGAGGGGGGTGAATCAGAAGTAACTAACTTTAACCTTTTCAAAACCTTTTAACTAAAATTATTCACATGCATCTAATCCATCTAATAAACATGAAAGTAAAGACATGCATGAAAACAAATAAAACCAGAATTTGGTAACCCAGAAAACCCTCCAGAATGAGAAGGTAAAACTGGGGTGTGGATGACACCCACAAAGTATCACTGCAACAATATGTAACTATTCAAGTTTACAAAGTTTGACCACTTCCAATGGTCTACCCTATGGAAGGCCTATCCTATTAAAGACTTTACACCCTGTTAAAAGTGACTTGTTTAAAGGATTTACAAGAATTCACTTGGAATTCTACCCTATTAAAGGATTTACAATCTTGTTATGGATCTACAATATGGCTATTAAACCTATCTAGCTGTTAAGCCAACCTATCATCATAGGATTTCAATTCTTGCAATACAATGGTTAGAAAGTATAGTAGAATTTCTTGACCTGATGACTTGCAATCTTCAATTTTTGATTCCAAATCCTTGTTATGCTCTTTCTACTCTGATCCTTATTGATTTGATAAGTCTCTTTTCAAAACTCTGATTGCTCTATTCTAATCAACTAAATTCTGCAATGTTGTTCTGTTCTTTCTAAGTCTTTACACCCCTCTACACTTTTCTATAATTCACCCATACACTTCTCTCATTCTTACATATAATGGGGTCTCATCCTCCTTTTAAATGTTTTAAAGACTTAGGGTTAGGTATGAATCTAAGATCCATATTCACTCTTCATTTCTTGCTCAATGCATTCAAATTTCCTATTGGTTGCATGCTTTCTCCATTTTTCTTATTGGCTACATTTAGATTTTATAGGAAATGCAAAAGATTTGATCTTATCTTCAAGATCCTTTGAGATTCATCTTAAGTCAGCTTCAAAAATGGTTTACATATGAGTTTGTGAAGGCATAAACTCATGTGCTGATTTTGTGTTACTCGTCACTTACTATTTGCTGATGCTCGACATATATAGGAATTTTGTTTCACTTGGTTCCTATAGTAACTCTATTTCAATCAACATCTATACTTTGCTCGACACCTATATTTTTCTCAACACTTATTATTTTCTCAACACCTATAGTGAATTAGCATCACTTATCACTTGGCACTTGAATCTTCACTTGGCACTTGAAGTTCACTCGACACCTATTGAATCTCTAGCTCATCACACACTATAGCTTGACATCTATAATATACTTGACATCAACTAAGAATTGATTAAGTGTGTTGACACTCAATTGTCAAAACCAATCTGAGACCATCAATCTCCCCCTTTGACATGAGTGGCAAAAAAACTTAACCAAACATTATTAATTTGATCTCCATGAGTATATTACACATTCTGTTCAGCATTTGTACAAAACTTCAAAAACTTGTTCAAATTTTTGTAGAAGTTTATATACCTCAAAATTTTTGTAACTCCCCCTGAGATGATGTGCCAATTCTGTTACCAAAATTCCATTCCTGTAACCAAAGAATGTTGTGCTAAATTTGTCTCATGCTAAAGTGTTTGATACTCTTTGCCTCCATTTTTGTGTACCCTGTTTCTAGTTTGTGTGTACTCTCCTTTTTTTGTTTCTACTTTGTGTCTGCTCCTCCTTTCATATCTTTTTGCAATTTTTTCATCCTTTATCAAAGAATTTAGTATCTCCCCCATTCTTATTATATGCACAATGTTTATATCTCCACCTTTTATTCACGTAATGCAATATCTTCTCCTATCCAAAAATGAATATCTCCCCCTTTTTGAAACTTATGTCAAAGGGTCTAAGAATGAATGAAATATTTTGCCAAAAATGTTTTATTTACCTCTAATATCATCTTTAGAGAAGCATCCCAGTTGTCTAGGGAAATTTCTAGTGATTTGAGTTGGATGGTTGTCTCTGCTACTAGATGTACTAGGCCTTCTAAGGTAGAAAGATTAGGGTCTTTCTTTAGAAAATTTTCTAAATAGGCCACCTCTTTATGTATTACTTCTAGGTGTGGGGTAATAGTAGATTGAATTTGCATCAATTTGGCCTTAATATTAGTTTCTTCTACTATTAATACAACTAACTCCTTCTGAGTGTGAAGCGTTGTGGTAAAATGCTTCTCACTTTGAGCTGGATCTTTGTGTAGTTGTGTGCTGGATATCTTAAGATTTCTCTCCAAGCTCATTATTCTCCAGCTAGTTTCTTGTGTGAAGTTTGATGAGTCACACAATTTAAATTACAATGAGAATATGCTCCCATGTACAATTTTCACCTTCTCTATTTTCTTAGCCAGTTCAACTTGTGAAAGTGCTATCTCACTAGATATTTTCTCATTGAATTTCATTTGAAATTTCTTTTTAGACCATTGTAATAATTTAACATTATTGTCAAGTTCTTCATTTTGTACCCGGTCCACTATATTTGACAATTTCTCCATGATGGGCATTGTTTCATCAAGTACAGGCAAGCTGAATGTATCAAGGAATATGTCTTTTATTTCCACCAATGCTTGCTTCTATCTATACTCATTTCTAAGTATCTTCTACTTCTTCTTCTCTCTAGTGCCTCTTGCACTTCATTTATCTATGCTAGGTTCATTGTCTTGGAGTCATAACTTGGAATGAATATTTCCTCATCAAGTTAGGGTCTCCATAGTGAAGTACCCTTGCTACCTTGGTGGAGCCTGAGCTTGGTGCTAAAACTTATAGTGGTACTGCATTAGTGCTCAACTATTTGGTAGGAGTCCCTGTAGTAGGCAAGTTCACCAATTTTTGTATTGCCTCTTGCTCCTTTTCCTTTGGGGTTTTCTCCTCTTCATTATCCTCTTCTCTTCTACCTTGATCAATGATAATGATTTGAGGAGGTGTACCTTGGCTTTGTCTAGTAGGAACATCTTGTCCTGTTTGCTCCTTTGTTGACTCCTCGGTAGCTGTTGTCACTTATACTGTAAAATCAACCTTAGTTATTGTATCATGTGTTGATTGTTCTTTTGGTTGATTATATATAGCTATGAGAGGTTGTGAAGGTGGTTCTTATGTATTCACCTTCTCCTTTTTTATTTTAGCTACAACTTTCTACAAATCTTCCACACTCACCAAAATAGGATTTATACACAATTGTGATTGCAATGTGGTTTGGTGAAGGATCTTTTTGAGATCCTTTGTAGTTAGTGGATTGATGTTCTAACATTAGATGTTAGGAAAATCCTTGATAATTACAGTTTCTATAGGTGTAGATGCTATATGTGGAGGACTTGGTGGTGGTAATTGGGTGTCTTGGACACTCTGTTTTGGCTGTTGCTCCTCAGCTGTTGCCTCTTAACCTTGCTATGTCTTCTCCACTATTTCCTCTTCTTTTTCTTTCTCTCCTTCCTCCTCTTTTTCATTTTTCTCTTCTTCTTGTTCATTATTCCTTCCTTGAAAGGGATCTTCTTGCCTTTCCTTAATATTTCTTAGCCCATAAATCAATTTCCACATTTGTGTGGACTTTTGCACAACATCTTCAATTTGATTTTTCAAAATTCTAAAGGCTTTGTATTTGGGTGCAAATTTTCTCCCATGTTTCTTATTAGCCTTGCTAATTTGACCTTTTGTTAGGTTAGGCATTACATGAGCCAATGTTAACTCTCTTATTTCCTTTTCCATTTTAAGGCAATAATGCCATTTATTTTCTATAATGGAGCTTAGCTGCTTAGGCATTGAATTGTCTAGTTCAAGTGGGGTAGTCTTGAACTTAGCCATCATAGTGTAGATAGATTCTTCCACCATGTTCTATTCTTCTCTTGAAAATTTATTGAAATCAATGGTCTTTAAACTAGTTAGATTTGCATTATCTCTAATATTATTACAGATATTTTCTAATTTAGACTTGGCAGAAGTTTTACCAATTTGTATTATTCATTATCAGACTCTGTCTTTTCTTTGTTTGACTCTGGAGGTGCAACATATTTTCTTCTCTTCTTTTATTCTATAGGCCCTACTTGCTTTGTGGCCTTTTGTTTCCCTTGTTCCTTTGCCACTTGGGTTGTTGCCCTAGTATTTTCCCTTGTAGTTGGCTTGGCTTGACTTAGCTTTGCTACAATTTGCTTCTTTCCCTTTTGCTGTGCAACTAGCTATTTCTGTGCCTTTTTCTTCTTTGGCTCTAGCTTTTTCTTTGGTGCTTCTTTCTGAGCACCTTCTTCTTGTTCTACATCTTCTCCCATGCCTTGGGTTAAAGCAAATGTTTCCTATCCTTGTTCTTCTTCATCATCTTTAGCTTCTTCGTCTTCTTCTTCTACAGTGCCCTCACCACATTTGGCTTTTAACTTCTTTACAAATTTATCCTTCTGTTTCAATGAAGATGTTGTCTTCAACTCCATGTCAACTTTTGATCTGATCACATCAAATGGACCAAAATGTGGTGCACTTTTGTCCACTTCCTTAGCTAATAGTGTAGTTATAGCTGTTGATGCCTCATCTATATTTATTTCATATCCAAGAGGTCTTAGCCATCTAACTCTTGGTGTGGCTTCTTTTATACAAGTATAATCAATATCTAAAAGAAAAAAAGCATCAATTACATTCTTTTCTACTAATGAAACTGGTATTCTTAGCCTTTACTTCATAGTCTTCTTGAAGTCTTCAAAATAGCTAGTCATTAGGGTTTCAAAATTAGCTTCCATTTGTTCAATGTACTCATTAACTTGAGCTATAATATACCTATTTATCTTCTAATCAACTTTACCAAAAGATGGAAATTCATTCTGCACATAGAAAATATGCAAATCAAAATTGTACCAAACTTGCATTGGGCTCCGTTGGTTCTCCTTATTGCTACTAGATTCTCATTGATTTGTTGCAATTGTAGTTCTGCAAGATCATAAGTATGATCCTTCTTCACCAATTTGTAACCCATATCTACTACAATGCATGGTACACTATTAAGTTTGTTGGATTGGTAGAATTTTTTTGCAATGACTCTAATAGCAAAGTCAACAAGAGGGTCTTGAATGGTGTCAATTTTCATTCCTCTCTTGTTCAACTTAGCACTAGTATTCTTTTCAATAGCTTCCTTAGAATCACTCCTATGGGTCTTTGGCTGATCTAGGGTTGGGTACCTATTACTCTATGCACAATTCTTTTGGTTATCCTCACTAGACCATCCTCCAACCATAAGCTTCCATCATGAATTTTGCTTAGTACTATCCTGATCCATTTAGTTTTGAAAACTATGGGGGATTCTAGGGCATGTGTCAAACCCTTCCTTTTAACAAATTGATATTCCTATTTCAAAGTTCCATTATTACACAATCTCTCATAAGCTTCCCTCATCTCCATGTCTCCTATGGCTCCAATTTTATAGTTGTAACACTTCCTAACATCTTGAACCATAACTACCTTAGGGGGTATGATAGATAGGGCTCTAACTGGGGCATTTTTATATGCCACTTCAGGGATTGGCCTAAAATTAGGTTGTTTTAATTCATTGGATACTAGTTGAACCTCAAATCATTCTTTCCCTTGTGATTTCCTAGATCTAGAAGCCATTTGTGTAATCTAGGGTTTTAACATGAAGAAAATGTGAAACTGTGTAGCTTAGCACAAATGTAAATACCTTGAATTTGATGAAAACTATGTTGACTCATTGTCAAAGCTGGCTCAAATGCTAGATTCTCTGCTTTTAAGTTGTTCTACACTCTTCTTCATCTTTTCTCTTTGTTCATGATGAGGAAAAATGATTTAAAATGCTATAATATACCCTATTTTCATTGCATTTACAACTATTCACTCAACTTCTTAAGCATTTTTGCATTACTCAGCTTCCATAAAAGTATCCTTTACCCAGCTTCTGCTACCAACTTGGCTCCAACTAGTCATTTGGCTTCTACTATCTTTGGCAATCAACTCGGCTTGTATAGAAATAACTCAACATCTGAGGGAGACTCAGCAACACTTATGAAATCTTGAAATTTTATCTTTGCATCTCTCTTCATGCTAATCACTTTGTTTTAATACTTGCTTGTTTAGGAACTGATGTATGATAAAGCTTTATTTATCAATTCCTCATGCCTTCTCTTTGCTTAGTTTGATGAAGTGTGATCACTTGACCTTTTAGGTGAAGTGATCCCTATATTTGATGTGCTACTTCCATCTTTCTTCTTCCATGTCTTACTCATTTCTCCTCTGATGTGTTCAACATCCACCTTTTCTTTTCCTTTGCTAATCTCTGAGTTGGGTACCTTTGACCTTGTTGGGCAATTCTTGCTGATATGAGTAGTCCTTAAACAACTGAAGCATGTGGTTTGATTGATCCATTTGCTGTAGTTTTCATTGAAATGTGTTCTTATGCAATTTTTAGGAATGTGTCCATATTCTTGATAGTAATGACAGCTATACCTAGTGTTGTAGTCCCAATTTAGTGATGTCCATGGTTATTTCCTCTTGCTGGATGATGAGATGTCCACATAGGCTTTGATCTGCACTCAAAAGCTCTATGTCTATACTTCTTGCAGTTGTAGTAGTAACCTTCAAATCTTGGTGTTTTGATAGTCTTAGTCCTATAGTTATGTGCTTGATGTCCTTGCTTTTTGCAATTGTGATAGTAACCCATATTCTTATGTTTCTCATGTTGATGGGCATTCTTGCTTCTACATACATTAGAGGGATGTTCCTTTTTACCACATAAATGATAGGTAGGTTTAGTGTTCATACCTTTGTTACTCCTTTCTTCTGTAGTCTTGGATGACTCTCCATGTTTAGTGCTGATGTATCCTAGTCCTGAAGTATCATTCTTCACCCTTGGCGATTTCAATAGCTACTCAAAATACTTGATGGCTTCATTGGGTTTGTTGAAGCTCTGTGCAATCTCCTTTTCTCTTTTTAGGTCATTTTGCAATTGTTCATTTTGCATCATTAGTGTAGAGATCTCAATATCCTTGACATTCAATTCATGATGTGCACTCATCATCTAGCTTAGAGTGTCTAGCTGCATGTTTGAAATTCTTGCAAGCCCAATTGATTTTTCTCCCAATCTATTGGCAAGGTTTCTCTTGTCTTCTTCTAGCATAGCCTTATCTTCAATGGCTCTTTTCTTCTATTTAGTCACTTTCCAAAGCATCATGGCTTGTGATTCTTGTTCAAGCTTGAGTGTTCTAATTTCTTCTACTTGAGATCTATTATTCTCCATTAGGTCTGCTATTACTACATGAAACTCTTTGAAATGTCCATTTGTAAACAATTTTGTGGTGTCAATATCCTTGTATTGTGTATCATTTTCAACTAAGGCAATCTCTATCTTCTCTTTAAGGATTTTCTCAGTTCCTCCCTAGCTTCTTCCAAAGTGTGTAGAGAAAGTTGTATATCAATTTCCTAATTCTCTATGATCTTCCCAAGCTTGTAGACTTCCATTTCCAAATCTTTTGTCCAAGCTATAAGGCTCCTTCTTGTGAGAACTTGGCTCTGATACCAATTGTTGGAATTTACAAGTGGGAAGATTTACTTCTGAGAGGGGGGGGGGGGGGGGGGGGGGTGGGGGTGAATCAGAAGTAACTAAAATTAACCTTTTCAAAACCTTTTAACTAAAATAATTCACATGCATCTAATCCATCTAATAAACATGAAAGTAAAGACATGCATGAAAATATATAACACAAGAATTTGGTAACTTAGAAAACCCTCCAAAATGAAAAGGTAAAACTTGTCTGGGGATGACACCCACAAAGTATCACTGTAGCAATACGTAATTGTTCAAGGTTACATATTTTGACCACTTCCAATGGTCTACCTTGTGAAAGGCCTATCTTGTTAAAGACTTTACACCCTGTTAAAAGTTTCATGTTTAAAGGATTTACAAGCATTCACTTGGAATGCTACCTTATTATGGATCTACAATATGGCTATTAAACCTATCTAGTTGTTAAGCCAACCTATCAACATAGGATTTCCATTCTTGCAATACAATGGTTAGAAAGTATAATAGAATATCTTGACCTGATGACTTGCAATCTTCAATTGTTGATTCCAGATGCTCGTTATGCTTTCTCTACTCTGATCCTTGCTGATCTGATATATCTCTCTTTGAAACTCTGATTGCTCTATTCTAATCAATTGAATTCTACTATGCTATTATGTTCTTTTTAAGTCTTTACACCCCTCTACACTTTGCTATAATTCACCCATACACTTCTTACATACAATGGGGTTTTGTCCTCCTTTTAAAGGTTTCAAAGATTTAGGGTTAGGTATGAATCTAAGATCCATATTCACTCTTCATTTCTCGCTCAATTCATTCACTTTTCCTATTGGTTGCATGACTTCTCCATTTTTATTATTGGTTGCATTTAGATTTTACATGAAATGCAAAAGATTTAATCTTATCTTCAAGATCCTTCGAGATTCATCTTAAGTCAGTTTCAAAAATGGTTTACATTTGAGTTTGTGAATGCACAAACTCATATGCTGATTCTATGTTACTCGACACTTACTATTTGCTGATGCTCAACACATATAGGAATTCTATCTCACTCGACTCCTATAGTAACTCTGTTTCACTCGACATCTATACTTTTTTCAGCACCTATATTTTTCTCTACACTTATTATTTTCTTGGCACCTATAGTGACTTGACATCACTTATCACTCAGCACTTGAATCTTCACTTGGCACCTGAAGTTCACCCGACACCTATTGAATCTCTGGCTTGACACACACTATAGCTTGGGATCTATATTATACACAACATCAACTAAGAATTGGTTAAGTGTGTTGACACTCAATTGTTAAAACTAATCTGAGACCAAAAAAATAGGGTCATTGGCCACATATGTATCAAAACTTGAAACAACTTTGATGAATGAAAAAAATTCTCTACTAATTAGTTCTATGTTTGATTAATATAAAACTTAATAGAAAGAAAGAAGGTGCATAAATATATTCAACATGTAATTTTTCTAGAACTACATAACCCATAAAACAAATTTTATAAGGAATACATAAATGCACAAGAAAATAAAGAATGAACTTAAGGATAAAAATGTTTGAGATGAATAATATTAATAGGTTTCTTAAAAGAAACACCATCCATATCAACAAGGTGCTTATCAACAAGTTTATAAGCACCTAAACCAAAGTCTTCAATGACAACAAAATGTTCAAAGTCAATTAGGGCTAAACCTTCATTTTTAGCCAGGCAAATCATTCACATTTTGTTGATTCTCATATAGGACTAAATCACCAACCAAAAATATTTGTTCAATTACCTTATGATTATATTTCTTATGTATAGATTTATGATAAGCTTTTATATGTTCTAACACATGTATTCATTGTTCATCCAACATTTCTAACTCTTGTAAGTGTTGTTCTTGAAAAGTATGTTGGATATAACAATGGAAAAGTAAACTCTGAGAGGTGGGGGTGAATTAGTACTTTAAAATTTTAACTATAAAACATTCACCACACAACCATCTCAAAATTTTCATATAAGCTAAAATAGCTAACTACACATGTTGATCCATCTCATGAAACAAGTAACACATAACACAATAATTTTGTTACCCAGAAACCCTCAAATGAGAAGGTAAAACTAGAGTGGAGATGACATCAATAAATCTTCAATACTATAGTTGTAAAGTGTATCCAATTAAGGTTACAATTTTTTGATCATAAACTATGATCTACCCTATGAAAGGTCTACCCATTTAAAGGCTTACAAAGAATGTTAAATCTTACCCTATTAAAGGATTTCAACACCTTGCTAAAAGTGTGCCTTGTTAGAGGACTTAAACTTGCAATAAAACAAGCACTCAGTTAAGAGATTTACACAAGCCAGTTAAGACTACTCTATTAGGATATTTTCTCTACATCACTTGTTAGAATGATTCAACACCATGATCCTTTAGTTAGCACTCTAATACTAGATATCAAATCTTCTCTTTCTAAGTATATCCTTGATCCTCTTGATTAGATATGTCTCCTCTATCCTTTAGCTACTTTTCTCTATTCTCTCTAACTAATTCTAAAATTCATATCTTTTCCATAAACTCCATAGTCACCATGAATGCTATCTCTTTGCACTTAACATTCATTCTTCTCCTCTCATACACACATGCAAACTCTTTAGGTTTTTCTGTCCTTAAGAAGACTTAGGTGAGCTAGGGTTAGGTAGGAATCAAGGATTGTGATTCATCCTTTTTTCTACTTAATACATCCCTTATTCTAATTGGTTGTATGTATTGCATAAGAATTCTCAATATACCTTTGTATATATCTTCTAGAATTGTAAAATAATCCTTAAGTCAGCCCAAAAATGGTTTACATAGGAATTTGTGCCATTAGAAACAACTATGCAAAAAATATTTACTTGAAACTTGAAAGCTATGATGCTTGACATTTATTATATTCTTAATGTTGCAACTTGACTCCTAGAGGCCTCAACATCCACCATTTTACTGAGCTCCTAACTAAATTGGAATATATGACTTGCTTGATGCTTGAGTTACTTGAATATACCATCTACTCTACACATGCTGGTGCTCGACACTATGTATATTTCTTGACCTACACTACTTACTTGACACATACTGCGTTCTATTAAGTAATGACTTAAGTGTTTTTTCATTGCCTTGTCTAAACCAAAATGAGATTAGAAATCTCCCCCCTTTGACATGAGTGGAAAAAACACTTTGTAATGCATATACAACCTACCTTATGTACATAAATTAGATAATGTATATACATTACTTGGATCTCATACAAAATTACAAAATTTGCAAAACTAATGACATAACTATCATACTTTATTACACTAAAATTTTATAACTCCTCTAGAGTTGATATTTCATTTTTGTAACTAAATTTTTTCCTCCTATTGAGTATTTGTGTGATCTTTTGTTGTTCCCTATTTCTACATGAGTAACCCTCCTAACTCAAAACTATACTCCCCTGCAAAAACCTTTATAATCCCCCTTTTTTGACACTTAGCAACATGGACTAGATACTAATCAAGGTAGCTCTTATGTTTGTATCTTTTGTTTGTAGCTTGGATAGCTTACCTTGAGTAGATAGTAGTATCTAAAAATGAGTTTGGCTTTGACTAGGAGATAGTTTCAATGTTGTACCTATGGACTGTAGATCTCCTTATAGTTATAGTGTATTTGTCCAAAAATGTTTTTTGGACCTCCATTATTATTTTCAATGGTACATTCTAATTATTGCATGTTACCTTTGGGGAGTGGTATTGAACTTCTAGCTGGGCAACAAGGTTAACTAGGTCATCATTTATTGGAATTTGAGTATCTTTCTTCATCAATGTTTTAGTGAAGGCTAGTTCCTTATGCAATACTTCCATTTGTGGGGCAACATGGACTAGATACTAATCAAGGTAGCTCTTATGTTTGTATCTTTTGTTTGTAGCTTGGATAGCTTACCTTGAGTAGATAGTAGTATCTAAAAATGAGTTTGGCTTTGACTAGGAGATAGTTTCAATGTTGTACCTATGGACTGTAGATCTCCTTATAGTTGGTTAATATCCCTTTGTACTTCTTGTGTGAATAAATTCACATCACAAATCTTTGGGTATAGAGAAAATATATTCTCTAATACATTTTTCACATCCTCCATCTTGGTTGCTAAGTCAACTTGTCTTAGTGCAATAGCACTAGAAATCTTTTCAAGAACTTTAGAGTGAAACTTCTTTTCAAACCATTCTAGAAGTTTAACATTGTAATCTAGGTCTTCATCCCTGATCATATCAACTCTGTTGACTAGTTGCTCAATGATTGGTTTTTCCTCACTCAACTCTAGTAGACTAAATGCATCAATAAATATATCTTTGATTTCATGAAGTACTTTCTTCTAATTATGCTCTTGTCTAAGAAACTCTTGTTGTTTCCTCTTCTCAAGAACTTCCTATAGAATACTCATTTGTTCTATGGTAATTGTTGTAAAATAAAAATTTGGTAGTTCAATCATCTCATCTAATTTTACATCTCCATAAGATGTACCTTCAACATACTTAGATGTGCTATGACTACACCTTAATATTTGTAGGGGTGTAGCATCTATATTTAGTCATTGAAGAGTATGACTAGTAAGAGGTGATACAAAAACTGGTAGGGTAATCAAGGTCTATATAGAAATTTGTTCCTTTGTCTTAGTAGTCAAAACTAACTCTTTAGTCCTATTTTGATCCTTCACTTTGTTTTCATCTTCACCTTTTAGTTGGGAGATAGGTGTAGGGTTGGCTTCTTGACCTATGTGGACTTCTATCCCATCCTTATCAATATTTAATACCTATTGCATTAAAGGATTTGGCTCTAATGTGCTAATATATGGTGTCACTACATACTTTGCATGATATAACAAAATGGGCATTGCAATTTGTGTATTAATTGTAACATTTTCCTATTCTTTATCTTCTATAGATTGAGGGGGCACTTTGGATATTTCTTGTGATTTCTCCCCTATAGATGCCAATTTTTCCTTCTCAATCTCATCTACTCTCACCAATATAGGATGGCTGCATAATTTAGGTGCAATGGTGGAGTCAATCAAAATTTTCTTCATGTTTTCATACATCAAGGGATTTTTGAGCAGAGTTGTCAGGAACATCCTTAATTTGTATTGAGTCCCAGTGACTAGCACTCGATACTTGTACCTTTGGTACATTTTGATCATCCTACTACTCATCATTAGTTGTGGCCTCTATTATTGCTGATATTTTACACCTCCCACATGACCATCCTTGACTTGGACTTCTTTTCATTGTTCATCTTTCTTATCTCCAACTTCCTCAGGAACTTGATCACTTGGCTTTGCTATTGTCAATCCATAGATGACTTTCCATACCTAGGTGCTCTATTTGACAAATTCTTCAATGTTATTTTGCAACATTTAGAAGATCTATATTTGGGGGAAAATCTACCCTTGAATTTATTCATTTCTTTTTTCATCATTTCATTATCCAAAGAAGGCATAACTTTGGCAAGTGTAGTCTCCCTAATTTGTCTTTCTGTTGTTAAACTATACTACCAATTCTACTCAACTAGGTCATAAAGACTCTTTGGAAATCTCTATAGGTGTGATCTTACATGTATCCATCATCTTATATATAGCCTCTTCCACCTATTTTGACCAATCTTTCCTAACTCATCAAATACAACATGTGAAAAACTAGACAAATATGCATTATTCTTAACATTTTCATGCAAGTTGTCTATATCTAATGAGGGATTATGGCTTGCCACCTAAAATTGATTGATGTCATCTGATTCTATCCTCTCCTCATCTGACTTAGCTACTAGAGTGTATTTTCCTTGTGCATATGTCTTCTTTGTAGGAATGGTTATCTCTTTTGAGGCAATAGTCCTCTTTCCTTTTGGTTTATCTACCTCCTTCACTTTCTTGGTGGTTGCCATTGTGTTTGACCTAGTAGTCGGTACTACTAGCTTATATTGTGAAAGTTTCACAAGCTTATTCTTGGGTTTCTCCACTTTAATCTCCTTTTCTTTCCTCTTCTTCTTTTCAATTGGCTTAGGTGCTTCCTTGACTTCTTCTTCCTTGGCACCTTCTACATTTTCTACTTGATCTTCTCCTTTGCCTTAAGTGAGCACCAATGGGCTTCAGCTTGATGTGATTCTTCATCATTTTCATTTTCATCATCTTCTTCCTCTCCCCCTTCACCAAATCTCTCCTTAAGCCTATTTTTCTTTCTTATCATAGTATCTGTCTTCAAATCAATAGTGATTCTTGATTTTTCTTCTTCATAGTTTCCAAATGAGGTGGCACTCTTGTCAAATTACTCTATTAGTAAAGCTATAATAGTAGTAGATGCCTCATCTACATTAATTTCATAAGGAAAGGGCTTCAACGATCTAACCCTTGGTATGGCTGCCTGCATATATGTGTAATTTACATCAACTAAAAAGAAAACATCATAGTGGTATTATTCATTTAGTGATACAAGAATCCTTAGCCTCTATTTCATAGACTTCTTGAAGTCCTCAAAGTAGGTTGCCATTACTATTTCAAAATTGTCTTCAAACAACTGAATTAGATCTACAATTTGTAATGTCAATGGCTTGTTGGTCTTCCACACTATTTGACCAAATGTTGGAAAATTATTCTACACATAAAAAATAGGTAGATAGGTAGTGAACCAAATTTTCATTGTGCACTCTTTTTCTATCTTATGGCCTCCAAGTTTTATGATAACTGTTGAAGTTGTAACTCGACAAGGTCATAAGTGTGATCTTTCTTCACTATCTACAACCATGCAATATACATTGTTCAATATGATCGATTGAAATATATTGTAAGCAATTAATTTCACTACAAAGTCAATTAGGTGATTTGAAATTGTGTCTATGGACATCCCTCTCTTATACCATACTACCATTGTATTTCTCTTAATTAGCTTCTTTGTATCACTTCACATAGTTTTAGGTATGTCTAGAGTAGGATACCCTATCACTAAATTTATGATCCTTTTAGTGATCTTAATGGGTTCATCTTCCAACCAAATGAAATTGTTATGAATATGGCTCTATTCAATGTGTATTTAATCATTCTTAATGACTTGAGGATAATCTAGGGCATGATTTAACGATTTCTATTTAACAATCTTGTACTCTTCCCTCAATACTCCACTATCACATAATTTATTGTACGCATCTCTTATTTCCATGTCTCTAACATCACCTATCTTTCAAGTGTAGCAACATCTAACATCTTGTATCATTAAGACTTTTCATGGTATCATCGATAGTGCACCAAATGAGTCTCCCTTATATGTTATCTTAGGAATAGCTTAGAAGGGTGGTTGTCTAACTTCATTAATTATTAATTGCGCATTAAAAATTTATTTCCTTCATTCCAAACATTTACAAAAGAGCTATATTCCATTTTATGTAACTAGGGTACACAAAAATTCAAATAGTGAAACTCAACACTAGTGAAATACCTTTTGAATTTGATGAATGATAATGAGTAGTAGCTGAATCTAGTTTGCAAACACTTGAATCTTCATTCTTAGTTCTCCTTATACTCTTCCTGCACTCTTTGATCTTTGATGAATGCAAATGAGTCAAAAATTGATTATATAACCCTTGATATTCAACAATAAATTCTTAATGCTTATACAACTATAAGCTTTGTTATCATAGGATTTCCCACTCACTTGTCATATACATGATTTCCACTATGCTCTACAGCCAAAGAGAGTTTGATCACTACTAACATAATTCCATCACTCTGAAACAACATGAAATCTAACAAAACTATAGGTTTCTTCTAGGTTCTAACTAGTACATTGCATCTTAATTCATACATATATAATTTTTTTAGAACTTAGATTCTTGGAACCGATGTATGGAATAACTTTGAAATATCAGTCCCACACATACCTTGTGATTGCTTAGTTGGAGGTGATGTGATCACTTGATCCATTGGATGAAGTAACCTCATTTGAAATTTATGTGCTACAATCTTCCTTCTTCTTCCATGATTTGGTCATCTACACTTTGACCTTCTCAACATTGGCCCTTTATTTTCCTTTATTATTTCCAATACTAAGTTGTAGTTATCTAGGTGGCCAATTTTTGCTGATACAACCAATCTTCAAATAGTTAAACTATGTAGTCTCACTCAATAATCTATTGTAGTTGTCTCTAAAATGTGTTCTAATGTGATTATCAAGAACATGTCCATACTCTTGACAATAGTAACTACTATACCTTGTGTTGTAATCCCAATTCTAGGATTTTCCATTTTTTTGTACCTTTGTCTATTTATTTCATGTCCAATTGGAATTAGATATGAATTCATATTCTTTATGTCCATAATTTTGATAATTATGTAACTATTCTTGAAATCTCTATGTGCTTGAGGTCTTATCCTACATTCATGTGACTAATGTCCTTTCTTATTTCACTTATGAAAATAACCCTTGAATGTTTTCTTAGGGTTCTAATTAGCATTGTTTCTCTTGCAAACATTTTCTGCATGACCTAACTCTCCACAATTATGACCAACGGGTTTGTAGTTCTTACCTTTGTTGTTTCTTTTTTCACCACTTTTATATGATTCTCCTTCCTTAGTATTGGTGTATCCAAATCCATTAGTATCATTGTTGGATCTAGGAGATCTCATCAATCTCTCAAAGTGTTTGATCACTTCACTGGCTTAGTTGAAAAATTCAATAAATTCCTTTTCTTTTCTTAATTCATTCTTCATTTGTTCATTTTGTAACTTAGGGTTGTGATTTCAATGTCTTTTCTATTCAATTCATGATTGGAAATCATCACTTGATTCATTGTTTCTAGTTGCATATGAGAAATTCTATTTACCTCTAATGTCTTCTCTTCTAGTCTATTGGTCAATGTTCTTTTATCATCTCTAATCATGAATTTTTCTTCCTCATCCTTCCTTTTTTTCTCGATCACCTCACATAGAAATAATGATTGGACTTGTCCTATCTTAAGATTTTTTACCTCTTTACTTAGGGAACCATTCTCTTCCATCATATCTACAATTGTTACATCAAACTCACTTGAGTTCCCATTTTCAAACAATTCACTAGTGTCTTCCTCCTGGTAATGCGTGTCATTTTATTCAATAGCTATCTCTTTCCTCCTCCTCAATAAATATTACAATTCATATCTTACTTCCATGAGTTGGTGCAGGGAAAGCTAAATTCCAATCTTTTAGTTCTCAATAGTCTTTCCCAACTTGTAGACTTCCATCTTCAAGATCTTTCCTCAAAGCTGTAAAACTTTCCTTTCCAGAGAATAAGGCTCTAATACCAATTTTTGGAAATAACAATGGGAAAGTAAACTCTTGGGGTGGGGGGAGTGAACCAGTACTTCAAAAATTTAACCATAAAACATTTACCACATATCCATCTTACAATTTGCATGTAAGCTGAAATTGCTAACTACATATGGTCATCCATAACATGAAACAAATAACGCATAACACAATAAGTTTTATACCCAATTTTTTTTTAAATAAGAAGGTAAAACTAGAGTGCAGATGACACCCACAAATCTTCACTACTATAGTTGTAAAGTGTATCCAATTAAGGTTACAATTATTTGATCATAAACTATGATCTACCCTATGAAAGGTTTTCCCTATTAAAGGCTTAAAAAGACTATTAAATTTTACCTTGTTAAAGGATTTCAACACCCTACTAAAAGTGTGCCTCATTAGAGCACTAAAAATTGCAATAAAAAAAACACAAGGTTAAGAGATTTACACAAGTCTATTGAGACTAATCTATTAGAATATTTTCTCTACATCACTTATTAAAATGATTTAGCACCATGATCCTTCGATTATAACTTTGTTGCTAGATATCATATCCTCTCTTTCCAAGTATATCCTTGATCCTCCTGACCAAATATGTCTCCTCTATCCTTTAACTTCTCTGCTCTATTCTCTTATTGATTATACAATTCACATCTCTATCATAAACTCCACAGTCACCATGAAAGCTCTCTCTTGCACTTAGAATTCATTCCTCTCCTCTCATACACACATGCAAACTCTTTAGGGTTTTCCCTCCTTAATAAGGCTTAGGTGAGCTAGGGTTAGAGGAATCAACGATTGTGATTCATCCATTTTTTTCTCTTAATACATCCCTTATTCTAACTGGTTGCATCTACTACATAGGAATTCTCAATATACCTTCATATATATCTTCTAGAATCATAAAATAATCCTTAAGTGAGCCCAAAAATGTTTTACATATGAGTTTGTGCCATTACAAACAACTATGCCGAAAACTATTTACTCAACACTTGAAAGCTATGATGCTTGACATTCACTATATCCTTAATAATGTAACTTAGCTCTTGAATGACTCAGCATTCCCTATTTTTCTTAGGTCCTAAATCACTTAGGATATATGACTTTCTCAACACTTAAGTGACTCAAAACATACCATCTACTTGACACATACTAGTTCTTGGCACTAACTATGTATATTGCTTGGTATACACTACTTACTCGACACATACTAAGTTTTGTTAAGTAATGACTTAAGGTGTTTTCTCACTACCTTGTCAAATCAAAAATGAGATCAATAAAGTATCTTTTTCAATTATCCCATAAAATTCAAATGTAAAGAAGGTATTTCTAATTCCAAAGGCATAAAAGCATCAGTACCATAGAAAAGATTGTAAGGAGAAGTACCTATGGTAGTACAAACACTTGTCTTATAAGTCCATAAAGGATAGGTAAGTTGAGTATGCTAATATTTCACATATTTGTTAACTATTTTTCTCATAACTTGTTCAATGATTTTATTTGATGATTCGGCTTGACCATTGGTTTGAGTATAATAAGGAGTTGAAAATATATGTTGAATTTGATATTTCTCTAAGAACTTTGTGACTTCTTTGTTTTTAAAAGAGGCAACATTATCCAAAACTATCATTGAAGTTAGACCAAATTGTGTTATGATATGGTTAAGGATGAAGTCACAAATAACATCTATAGTTATTGAACAAAGAGGGACAATTTCTACCCATTTCATGAAGTAATCTGTAGTAGTCAGAATGTAAGTATGTCCTTGAGAAGAAGTTTGTGAGATTTTTTAAATAAGGCCAAAACCCCAAATACTAAAAGACCATGGGGAAACTTGGGTACGAAGCTTAGGATTAGGATCATGAATCAAATTACTATGTTGTTGACATTGAGAATATTTCTTAACAAACATGAAAGAATCTTGCTCCATCATTTGCCAATATATACCATTCTAAATAATTTATTAACCAAAGATTTTCCACTAAAATGCCCTCCACAAGAACCAGAATGAGCTTTTGCCAAAGCTATCGAGATCTCAGTTCTATTGAGACATCTTAATCATAATCCTTCATAAGAGTGTTCATAAAGTGTATCTCCTAAAATAATGTAATGTGCTATAAGCTTTCTAATATGATTACATGTGTTTCTTGTTGATGATTTAGGAAAAGTACCATCTTTGAAAAAATGAAAAATATGGTAATACCATTCATCCAAATGCAAATTGAAACAATCAGAGGTAATATTTTTAGAAATTGTAGGGATTTTAAGAGTTTCTATAATAAATTGAAAGCAATATTCTCAAGACATACCAAAGAATTTATGCTTTCCATGGCGTCCACATGTCGATTATCTTTCCTAGGTAAGATTTGAATCGTATAAGAAGAGAATTGTGAAAGCACATCTAGAGCCAAATCTCTATATTGTGTCATTTTATCTTTCTTAGTTTGATAACCTCCTTTTATTTATTCAACAATCAATTGTGAATCTCCATATATTTGCAAGTGTTTGATGTTAAGGGATTAAGTTTCTTGTAGGCCAGCTATAAGAGCTTCATACTCTGCAATGTTATTAGTACAAGGAAAGATTAATTTGTATGATAAAAGGATTATATTTTTCATCAGAGAAATTAAAATAATACCAACACCAATACCTATCTTACATTTAGATCCATCAAAATACAATTCCAAAATATCATCTTGTTGAATAACTAAAATATTATTGTCAAGAAATTCTATTGAAGTAGAACATGTATCCGAATGAGGACAAGGATCTTCAGCTAAATAATCTATTAAAGCTTGTTCGTTGATAGATTTCCAAGAAATAAAATTATGATCAAATTATGTAAGTAACATCACCACTTTCCCAAATGGCTAGAGAGATAAGTTTGTGAGAAAAGATGTTTCAAAGGATTAAACTTGACAATCACATTGACTTTAACATAAGATAATGCCTAAGTTTCTGACATGCATAAACTATAACTAGACATTATATTTCCAAATCTATGTATCATGTTTTTTAACTAAGTAAATTCCAACTAATGTAATACATAGGTCTTTCCTTACCATTATTATTATTTTGAGCTAACAAGGCATTAACAACCTTTAGAGTTGCTGAAGTATACAAATGAAATGGCTCAAATTGAGCTAGATACAAGATAGGAGGATTTGCAAGGTGCTACTTAAATTTCTCAAAGTTTTGTTTACATTCATCATTCTAAGAGATAGTGGTATCCTTTCTAAGAAAGGAAGTGAAATGAATAGTTCAATCAGTTAAATTAGAAATAAAGTGACGAATAGCTTGTATTTTTCCTTGTAAACTCCATAGCTCAAAAATATTATTAGGAGGAGGCACATAATAGTAGCATCAATATTTTTAGTATCTACTTCTATGCCTCTCTTAGAGATAACAAGTTCTAATAATTAACCTGAATCTAGTCCAAAAACACATTTCTTAGGATTCAATCTCATGTTGTAACTTCTAGTCCTTTCAAATATTTGTCCTAAAATAGTAACATGATCTTCTATTTATATAGATTTTGCTAAGATATCATCCACATAATATTCAAGGATCTTATGAATGTAATCATGAAAAATCAAAGTCATAGCTCATTGATAAGTTTCTCCCAGATTATTTAATCCAAAAGGTATCATGGCCCAACAAAATGTTCTCCAAGGTGTTATAAATTCAGTCTTAAATTGATTTTTGGTATGAATAAAGATTTCAAATCTAGAAAAAACCATCCATAAAATATAATAAGGTATGACCCACTATTGAATCCACAATCATATCAATATTGGGTAATGGTAAATCATCCTTTAAGGATGCCTTGTTTAAATCTTTGAAATTAATACACATCCTTATCTTATTTTCTCCTTTTGAAACATACACAATGTTTGAAATCCAATTTCAGTAATAAATAGAATGAATAAATCTAGAATCCAATAATTTTTCAATTTCACTTTTAACTAATAAAGCAATTCATGGATTCATCTTTCAAATTTTTTGCTTCATAGGTTTCATATTTGGTTTTAAAACAATATTATGAGTAATGGTATTAGAATATATACCCAACATATATGAATATGTCCAAGACAAAATATATTTGAATTCAAGTAAAAGAAAAACTAACTAATCACGGTCATACTAATTCAAACATTTCCCAATCTTTATCATCTTTTTAGGATTATTTTCATCCATTTGAATATCAAAAGTCTCAGTTATTAAAAAATAACTTTGTATTAGAGGATCCATTGGTAGAGGAAGAATATCCTAATTACCATGTTCTCCAAAATAAGCATCGATACTTAAACAATAAGGCTTTTGTTGTTTGTGATGGAACTTAGAAATATCCAAAGTAGGCACTTGATTAATGTCAATGAGGAGTGGGTTAACCAATTTCAACTATCCATCACTTATATAATTAACATTAAGAGGAAAATCCAATGGTTTTCTATAAGGATTAAATCCCAATCCATATGTATGATCATAAATTTTATTGTCCAAAGGTACCTTTATACCTTGCTCATATTTACCACATCCTTTTCCATTAGATCTTGATTTCTTAAGCAAATGATAATTGAAACGATATAGATCAACCATATTAGATGGAGTCCAAGGAGCAACATATGTCACCACATCATAACAATCAAGTTTTATTGTTTCAATCATTTCATTAATTGAAGTGACAACAAAATTACTTTTTATTTCCTTAGAAAGTAGGAAAGGAGTAAAAACTTGTTTCTCAAATTCACTTTGTTGCTTCATGAATTCCAAATTAGAGACCTTATATTCTCCAATAAAAGTAGGATTAAAATCTAATATCCCTCAATCATCCTCAATCAATGAAGAATATGAAGCTTCTAGTTGTTGAATCTTAGGTTGTTGTGTCTTAGGTTATTTTTCAATCTCTTTACTTTGTTGAAGAGGCTTAGAAAATTTATCATATTTTGCATTTAAGAAAGGATTTGGCACATCATCCACATCTAAGGTATACATTAAGTTATTATAAATGAACCTACCATTGCAATGAAGAGTAGAAGGACCTACATGCATAGTATGTAACTGTGGCCTCCCTAAAAGAAGGTTATAATGGAGAGGTCTACGCATAATATGAATATGTATATTTAGAATAATTGGACCAACTTTAATAGGTAAAGTAATAATGCCCAAAGTTCTCTTTTCAACATTCTCAAATCCATGTGTTGATAAACAAATTATTCTATTATTCTACCCTTTGAATGCCCAATATTCTTGAACAATATTTGGTTACAACAGTTGGGAAATCATATCTAAGTGATTGACTTCCCTCTAAGTTCTTAGGTACAACTCCCTTGGATTATGTGATTTGAAATGAATCTTTTTTATTTCTAAATATAAATGGGGTTTGTTCTTGATTACAGAACAAGAGAGGTAAACCAAGTTAGGCCTAAATAGGAACTACCTCAGGTGAAGATTTGGGTCATAAAACTAACCAAGTCTATGAACTCACACATCTTATGAACTCACAAAAAATGATGAAATGTTAATGGATTATATCTATGAGTTAGCTACTTAACTAAAAGATTCTAACTCTAATAAGGAAGAGACTAACTTTAAGAAAAACACAAAACATAATCTCTTTAAACTTTCAATAACACTACTATTATCTATAGCTTGTTGCATTGAATAGGGGAACAAAGCTCTATTTATTCCTTAATTCAATTCAATGAAAAGAGATATCCTAAGATATCAAAAGACAATAGAATAGTAAATAATTGACACAAAATACATTTAATTTGTCTCTGCAACATGAAGTATTTTATGCCAAAAATTAACTGGTCATCTATTAATCTTTCAATTAGATACATATAGGATTCTAAGATGACCATTACAAAATAAGATTCAAATTGGTTCATCTCCTTAGAATTGATAAATGAAAAGGAGCCAATTATTAGTTATAATCATTACATTGGAAGGGAAGGATAAGAATCACTTTGCCTTCTTTCCTTTTTCTAACTTCACCTTATAGGCTTTGGAAATGTAACAATGATTGGGATCAACTCTTCATGTCTATGAACGTGAATGTTAGTGTATGTTAAGATCCACTTGGAATGCTCTATGGCTAGATCTTTGATGGAATTCAACCATTCCTACATTTCCTCCATAGCTATGTGTACACACCTGCCAAGATTTTAGAGCTCCAACACTCTATTTTGGTGATCATAATATTTCTCTATTAAGCTATCCAAATAATTGGAGAAATTATTTTTACATGAAAACAACTCCAAATATCCCTTTTCCTTGTTCACTATCTTGGGAATCTATATGTAGACCTCTTAGTAATTCATAGTCTTTGTCCTGATCCTTTTTAACTTTAACTTCTATTTCCTTTAATCCTTATTTTTCTACAAGGATCATTTTAGATTTGAATTGCATACTCTATAGCGATTCAAATAAGGGCTCATCTGCCTTATGTAGAATATTTTCCTCTACTTCTTCCTTAGCCTTCATGTGGATGATCATTTTCAATAAGGAAATGTAATGTTTGCTCTTGGATTTCTCTACTGATAGGGTAGCTTAATTAATTGAGATATTATCTTTCTCTATTTTGAGTCTCAATACTGTATTTTTGATTTTCTCTATGATTGCAAGTCCCTCAAAATTGAGTTCTCACTCCAATCCCTACCAATTTTTCCTAAGTTCTTGTCTTCTTGTAACTAGGAGATGATAGCCTAAATGTCAATGGCTATATGATTTCTAGTGGTTGACACTCTTGAGATGCTTTCTAGTGGGGTGACTAGTTCCTGATGAAGCAATTAAGCCCATGAATTTTTGCCTTCATTCTGACCTTAGCCAATTTGAGACTTTTGAGTTATCTTTCTATCAAATCATTTGTTGATTTCCATAGGACCACCTTGGTGTTATGTCTAACATCTCTGAGGTCTAGAGAATGCAATGCAAAGTCCTCTTTATACATGTCTTCAATTCTCTCTTCCTTAGTGGGCTTAACAATCTCCATATTCAAATTCTTTGTATCAGGATCTTGTCCAAGAATTGATAGGGTATTTTGCTTCTTAACTTTACTCTATGTTGATCTAGAATGGATAACTAGAGATAAAGTTTCTTTGTTGGGAGCTCCCTCTTCTTTTCTCTTTCTCTTTCTATCCAAGGTGTCTTCTAGCCATGATTTTATGCCAATAACCTTAGGTGTAGTTTTGAGTGTGTCTACATTGAAAATTTTGCTTTTGAATGGAGTTAATATCATCATAGCTAAAGAGAAAGGGTTCTTTAGGACCTAGAAAATAAGTTTTGAAACTTTGAAACCCTTGTCTATTTTTGTAGTCTTCTTTGTAGCTTTGTTAGATTTAGTAGACTTGCTCTCGCTGCTTCCACCATCTCCAAAGTCCACCACTTGTATTTGGGGACTACTTGGTAGGAGTAATGCATCATTTATAGATTGAATCAGACTACTATGGGGTGAGAGAGCCACTGTGACTATGATATCCTTCAATTCCTCTACCTTCTTCTCAACCTCCATATCAGTTTTGATCACCGGTAGTAAACCATCCTGACAAGTCTTATCAAGGGGGTATTTTTTTCAAGAGGTTGGTCACCTCCACCAACTAATTGGGTGGGCCCTTGAGTGATGGGAAATATTGTGCCTAAGGAACCACTTTGAGAAGATGAGGCTACTACTACATTCAAATATGCTTAAGCAGTCATGCCTTTGCTCTTGCTTTGGTGTGCAGTGGTCCAGTCAACCCATTTTCCAATTCTCTTGTAGATTTTAGCCATCATCAAATCTAGGTCATCCACAATTTCTTCATAATGTTCTAAACTGATGAGAGTACCTCTTATCTTGGTCAAGTATGAATTGCTATACATGTTTTGAATGCAATCTTCAACTTCTTCTACATCAATGTTAATCTTATACATCTTCACTTGGTCAACTATCAATCTAATAAAGGCTCAATCATGGCTTTTGAACTCATCTTTGCAATCAACTAAATAGTCCTCAATGGTATGATGTAATTGATCATACTTCCTATTTAAAAAACATCTATGGCATACCCATATCGGTTGAACATGGGCCTCATGACTTCATACATGTCTAGCTTATATTTCTTCTCAAACACCTCCATCATGTTTTTGGCATTAGACTGGGTGTCACAACTAAAGGCTCCAGCTTTCATGGGGAATTCATATCCTTTCTTATTTAGGCTTCCAATCATTATATTCACTTGTAGGAATTTTCATATGATCTTGATCAACACAATCATGTTGCTTGGATACCTTCATAGCTTTAAGGGAAATCTGCCAAACACAACAAGACACAAATAAGAAAATGATGGGAATTGAATGAAGTGACTTCCAAATTGACTAATGGTGGCCATGAATTTTGGGCTAAATATTCTTTCCAAATATCCCTATAGCTCCCAAAAAATCCTTATAGTAAATGCATCTTTCACCTTAGCATAATCCACATAACTATTTTGTAATTGTAGACATGGAGAAAACTCATAAAATTTAACATCATCACGGAAATTCTCTACTCTTGGGAGGCCTGAACATAATTTCAGTGATTCAAACATGTAAATCAAGAAGGAAGAAATGTATAATGTATTCTATAACTTAGCTACTTGGAAAGCATTGGACATAATTTTTCTTACCTCTTGACCATAGTCAATGTATTGGGTATTTGAGAAAATTACGTGAACTAAAATGAAATAGTACTCGATGAAATTCAAAGATTCTACCTCACCTTTCAAACTATGTAGGAGGACCAAAATATCAATAATTTTTGGCTTAAGGTTGGTCCTAAAAAAGGTTTTGGGAACTTTACTCTTATCACTCCATTGTTTCTAGAACCATGTCCTCATGATTTCTTTCCTCCAAATCATCCTTTTAGATGAGAATTTTGAGATGACTCTACCAAAGTCTAAATTGAAGAACTCCTCCCACTCTAGCACATGTGAAAGTAGATCACCACTATTTGCCTATCAATTGAGATTAGCACCCTATCATCAAGTAGCACAATTTGTTTGGTTTCTAGGTTGTAATGATGTTCATGCATTCATAATTCAACTCAGGGGCTTGGACCGCAACTACAAAACTAGTTGACTCAACTAAACCACATCCACAAAGATCTCAACCCTTTTTGGAAGTTTTATATGTCAAAGAAGTGAAGATAAGTATTTGTGAAGTTCTGCAATGTAGACTTGATACCATTTAACCCATCAAAACCCATAAAATTGGTTGTCATGAGTTGGTGAACAAGATTTTAAATCAAGAAAGTAAATGAGACAATGAATGCAATAGTCACACATTTTTCAAAATCTAATTGTATTGATAGAATGAAAAATCAAAGGGAAAAAGTGGTAACTTATTCAACTTCCTATGCATCTTAATATGAGAGCCTTAATTCATCCATTGGTCTTTATAGTTTGTGCTACACGAATGAATTTAAGAAAATACCCAATGGGTAGTAAATGCAAGAGTTCTATTAAACTCAATAGTAACTTTCTATATTTCCACTACTTTCTTTTCCATTTTCCTTTAAGTTTTGAAAAGCTACCATTGGGAAACCTTGTTGAGGAAAATCTACTAAATGAGATTCTTGATATATTCCCTCTTCCTTAATGATATGATCTATTATAATATCATTTTGACACACTATAAGTTTAGTACAAGAGTTAAACATAACCATTAACTTGATTTTATTGAAAAATCAAAAAAATGTTTTTATGGGTTGGGAACCTGCCGAGGAGAAGTCACTTTCCATTTTTCTGCCATTACTTCCTTGTAGACCAAATCTTTGACAACAAAATTTCTAGAAGTTTGGGTTGCTTGTCAAGGTGTAAGGACCTATTTGAGAGTGATTAAACCTCTTGGCTTTTACCTTAACTCATTTTTCAGAAAACTATCTTCATGGGTTGAAAACCCATAATGGAGAAGAAAACTTTAGGTTTTTCACCACGGCTTGAATATTTAAGTAAAATTGAATCTAAAAAATGCTTAGAGATCTTAACTTAGATTAAAACATTAATATAGTGTAGGACCCTTCACCTTTTCCATTTTTTAAATCCATATATGTCTTCAAGTGGTTATTATGGGAAATCACCTTCATAGGTCCAAAACCTGTTGAGGAGAATATTATTTTCAGATTTCCACCAATGCCTACTTATCTTGAGTGGTACATTGATAGTGAATAAGGAACATTATTGATCACCAAATAAGAAATTTTGATCTCTATCAAACTAGGTACTAACTTACCCAACCAATCACAAGGTAAAACATACACCCACCCAACAAGAAGGAAACAAAAAGTGAAATGGGAAAATTTGATAGAGATCATCTAACCTTAGGGACTTAGACCTAGAGTCAAACCCCTCTGAGGACTATGATCACTTCTCCTACTACAAAAAACTCACTTTTTCCAATTGGTTAGAAAACAAAAAGTGGGGCAACACCATGTATAAGAACATTATCAATTTGAATAGTGGTGAGTTTAGCCTTAATTACTTTAAGCATATCCATGCTACAAACATTAAGCCCAGATCTATTATTAATTAATCTTTGTCAAATGATACTCCAATTAATAAAGACAATAACCATAAAAGCATCATATTGATTTTGCACTTTAGGAGAAGGTAAATCATTATTAGAAAATACAATAGAAGGTACAAAAGGCACAATATGCATGCAATCTATAGAATGAATGTTCTCTTGATTAAGAGGCCAAGAAGGAAGAGTGGATAAAGCTTTTTGCAATGCCTCATGATATGTTAGGGAAGTTTGAAGTAATTCCCATAAAGATATCTTTGCCAAAGTAACATGTAATTGGTCAACTGTCATAAGGTAGAAGGAAACCTAGGATCTTGAGGAAGCATAGGTCGAGAAGGTGGTAAAGAAAATAGAATAGTAGGCTGAGCATTATTCCATGTGTGATAAGCATGTGAAATGAAATTAGTGTTATCAAAGAAATCCAAAGTATCTCTAGGTTTACCCTTAGTTGTTATTCAAGGACATCCTTTTACCATCATCAAAGGTGTAGGATATATCATTTTAGGTTTATCAATGTTACATATGGTGTGACAAGAAGGTAATCATGCACACACCCTATGGTAAAGGTAAATTGGAGAGGTTGTGGAGGAAAGTGAAATAGGAATAGGATCAATGGAGATCTTACCTAGACCATTTTCATCCTCACTACCATGTACCTCATTAGGGAGTCTATCCTCTTTTTAAATACAAGCCTCATCAAAGTATTCAAAACAAAAATCACACATATTGAAATACTAAAAGCATGAAAATGTAATTTTTTTTGAATTTTAAAGAGATTTTGCAATTTTAATTTTTATTGCTGAAATATAAATGCAAGAAATATAATGCAAGATTTAAATCTAACACCAAAAAAGAGAGTTGTTGTAAATGGGTTCACCAAAATGAATAGGTGAAAAATGGAGCTTTAACAATGCATCTAACATTCCCACTATTTATTTTTATTTTTGAGTTAAAATTAAATAAGTAATTTAAATCTAGAAATGCTTGAAATTAAACAAGATAAGATACATGCCTCATGATGGAATTAACTTGGAAATACCTATTTTTTGATGCTAGTGTATTATCTCAGGAAATTATGTAACCAATCCAAGTCTAGTAAATCACAATAGAGATAACCTAGAAAACTTTTGTCTTTTTGTAAGTAGGTTGACTTTGACCTAGATAGTGAGGAACAATCTTACCCTAGAGCATAATCTTACCCCTCACTAAAGGTCTTCCTTGATCCAAAATGACTCCCATAGAAATTTTGTTCACAGATCTTGAAAGTCTGTTGAAAAGGGTACTCAAATCTGCACTTTGATTCCTAAATCAATGAATGTATAGATTTGAAAATCGTGTTTTGGCATCTCTATATAGGGTTTTGACTTATTCAAACCCCCATTTGGTGATCTCCACCTCCATGAATAGTTGACTATAATAGAATATGTGTGTGTATTGAATGTGTAATGCCAATATCTAATCCTCTAGATTGAAACCCTAGCATGAATATGTATGATAAAGTAATACATAGAATTGAATAAGATAAAAAAACATACCAAGACCCCAAGGTTAAAATATCCATACCAAAATCATAATCTATAATTGCTACCCTATGATTGTATCTTTGAATGCTTGAATATTTATAATGGTGGATCAAGGAAGATAGGATCTCTTTTTCTCCAAATAGATGTTCATAATGGTGTGTTTATAAAAATTCTTGATATCAACAATGGCTTGATATTCTAGATATCATCCTCTTGCAATCTTGTATCTTAATTTCATCGTCACTTGCTTGCTTCTCATGACTTCTTGTTTGTAATTGAATAGAAATGTGAGTCTTAATATAGAGGTTTCAAGGTGAGACTCCTAGAGTAATGTTAGGACCCACAATTCAAATTTCACCTTGAATTATGGTCCAATCACAATAACCAACTAAGGAGGGAAAACAATGAAATTAATTTCAAATCAAAACCCTTTCGTATTCAGATCTAAAAGCATGTCATTGATTTTAGGGCTCTCTAGGACCAAAATTTTAAAGGGGGATCAAATCCTAAAGGAGGTCAAAAATGACCTTGATTATAATTTAGGTTAGGGTCAACCTTGACCTTGACCTAAGGGTCCAAATCCAACTAGAATAGGAAATAGGAGTCCCAAGGTCACCTAGAGACCTAGAAATGATATAAGAACATAGCAGAGTGCCATAAATAGGCACAAAATCCTATGATGAATATGATGAAGGAAAAGAGGACCTATGTCTAAGTCCTACCTAGAAAATAGAGCCATAGAGGAGGGAAATTAAGGAGAATCCTCAAGATCCTAAGCCTAATTTCACCTAGAATGAAGGAATCAAGAGCAAAATACATCCTAAATGAAAGTATATCATGATAAATGCACTAAAAGAGGGTGCTAAACCTATTAGGGTGGAAGTGAATCCATTTTAAGATGATATAGTATCAACTACATCATCAATAACTATTTTCATATGATGAAGATCAAAATGATGATAGGATGTGCAACATGATATTAGATATTGAGCATATGAATTTGAGGAAGCCATCTAGTGAAGAAATGGATAGTATAACTATTAAAATGGTGGTCCAAGTTTACAACACCTAAATCTTAGAAAAAAATAGTAAACAATATTGTTGGGAAAACATCTAGTATTTTCATCAAGGACATAACTCATAAAATTGATGATGCAAACACAGAAGATAATCCAATGATAGTCAAAATCAAAGACAAAAATATTAAGAAATAGGAACCTAAAAAGAAAGTGTAGTTCCAATTTGTAGAGGGAGTCAAGATGAATACACAAGAAAATAAATCAAATCTTGATGCCATGAGACAAGTGGAGGAGCCTACTATTCAAGTATAGGTAGACAAAGGTAATATATTCAAATCTCTTGTATATGATCTTGATGACATGATTTCTATATTCTCACAAATTACTATTAAAGTCCCTCTATCTGAGATGTTTAGGATAGAAGAACATAAGAGTAAAGCTCTCTCTTCATTAGGAGGAATTGGGCATAATAATATTTTTGAAAGGGAGTCATAAATAAAGTAGGAAGTGCCACTTATAGTAAAAGAAAAAGAAGATAAAGGAGCCATGTCCGAAATACCTCAGATATATTTAGATAGTTCATCTACAACCTATATAGAAAATCTTGACCCTTTCTTCCTTAGCCTAATCATAAATGGAAAAACCTTTAAAAATTACATGATTGATTCAGGATCCTCTAACACTATAATTCCATTTAAAATCATGGCAACTCTTCGTTTGAAGGTAGATACAAAGCAATGTAGATGTAGGCTATTGATGCCAGAGAGGCCCTATCATAGGAATCATTAATGCATTGCCTTTTAGACTAGTTGCTTATCCTAATGTTGACTTAACTTTGACTATCTTAGTAGTTGATATTCCTCCACAATATGGAATGCTGCTCTCAAGAAACTGGAGTGCTACAATGGGAAATAGCTTGCAATGTGAATTTTCATTTTCCACATTTCATATAGGAGATAAAGCTATCATGGTCAATAAAGAACCAAGAGTTATTCACATGCTTGAGGATAATATTGATACGAATGCTACTTGTTTTCTAGACACAGAAGTAAATGCTTTTAGAGCTAAAATCACCATTCAAGAAATTGAAAAGACTATCCCATTAATTTCATAAGAAGTCAAAAAATGCGTAGATTCTCAGAATCTTTGGACTATGTATTTTGATGAGGCTAATTATAAAGAGGGATCAAGAGCTGGGGTAGTCTTCATATCTCTAGAGAAAAATACATTTAGATATTCACTCACCCTGAACTTCACTCATACTAATAATATAGAAGAATATAAAGTACTTTTACTTGGATTAAAAGTATATATAAACCATGGTATAAAGAGGTTTCATGTTATTGGTGATTTAGAGTTGGTTGTGTCTCAGGTTAAGGAGACATATGCATCCAAGAACAAGAGGTCAAAATAGTACATGAATGTTGTTTGGTATCAGATTGAAGCATTTGATGCTTTTGGTATATCTTAGATGGATAGGAGTAAAAATACTATGGCTGATCTGCTGGCTAATGTAGCCATTATGCTCAATGACATATCATTTTCTGATGTTTCTAAGATTGAGATACAAAATATGACATCCATTCCTGATAACATAGAGAACTGGCATGTATTTGAAAATGATAAAGATATTTTAAATTTACTTTTAAATGAAGATAAATACCATGGCTAGAAATTATATTTCAACACTTTGGTTCAAAATATAGATGGCAAGGAGACCATGTTTGGTCAAGAAATTTTGCAACTAAAAATAAACAAAGTGCCCAAAGGATTAGTGGTGTTAGAAAGTGTGTTTTATAGTAAGGATAGAGTGCACTTAGAATTTAAGGATAAGAAACCATAGTAGCTTGAAGAAGTCAACCTTTGAACAACTAAATCACCTAAGAAGGTGTACATAGGTAAAAATCTTCTCCTACCATTAGAAAATCTCTAGTTGATTTGTTAAGAAAATTTAGGTATGTCTTTGCTTGGTCATATGATGACCTTAAAGCTTATAGGGAAGACTTATTTCAGCATGTTATACCACTCAAAGAGAACCTCAAACCTTTTAGATAGAAGAAAAGACCTTTTAAACCACATTAGCCGCCAAGATGCAAGAAGAGCTTATGAAGCTAAGGGATGGGGGAATTATTAAACCCATCACACATTCTTCATGGGTATCCAATCTAGTGCTAATTAGAAAGAAAAATGGTGACCTTAGGTTGTGTGTAGACTTTAGGAATTTGAATCTTGCCTCGTTGAAGGATAACTATGGCTTGCCAAACATGGAAGTCATGCTGTAGCAGGTTACTAGTTTTGAAATAATGTCCATGATGGATGGTTTATCTAGATATAACCAAGTATTGGTTGATGAGAAGAAGTAGTTTAAGACAACTTTTAGAACTCCTTTGTGAACATATGTATATGTTCAGATGCCTTTTAGTTTAATTAATGCAAGAGCTACATTCTATAGAGCTATGGATGTAGCCTTCAAAGAATACATAGATAAGTTCATGGCTATATACCCAGATGATCTAACAAGTTATTCCAAGAAAGCTGAAGATCACTACAAGCATTTAGAAAAAATATTTATAAAATCTTTGGAATATGGAGTTTTACATAATCCAAAGAAGTGTACCTTTGGAGTGATAGAAGGAAATTTTCTTGGCCATATAGTATCTAAAGATGGAGTAAAGATTGATCCAGAAAGGGTGGCAACAATGGATAAAGTTCCTAAGCCTAAAAATGTCAAAGGTATTTAGTCCTTCTTTGGACAAGTCAATTTCTTGAGAAGGTTTGTGACTAATTTTTCTTAGAATAGTATACCTATTTCTAAAATTCTTAAGAAAGGAGCATTGATTAGTTGGAAAGGTGAACCATCAATTTCTTTTCAAAAGATCAAAAATTCCATAAGAATGCACTAGTGCTGAGGACATTAGACTATGCAAAACCAATGCATATTTTTTCATTTGCATCTTTCCATACCATAGCAATATTTTTACTAAAAGAATGAAGAGGGTTATGAAAAGCCCATTGAATTTTTAGCAAGTCACTCTAGCATGCAGAATTAAAACATGAGGTTAATGAGAAGTAGGCATATGCCCTTATCAAAGTTGTGAAAGATTTAAAATGTTATCTAGTTGGTACCATTATTATTTTATTTGTGCCTAATGTAGCAGTCAAAGATATATTTTCTCAACAAAAGGTGTCTAGTAGAAGGTGCAGATGGATTAAAACAATCCAAGAGTTCAACATTGAAATTCAATTTACAAAATTGGTAAGAGGTCAAGGGTTAGAAAAATTGATGGCCCAGTCAAATTTGGATGCTTACTAGATAAATATTATAGATGAAGACAATAGATCATAAATATGTGATAAGGATGGATGTGATTGGTACATTAATGTTATATACTATTTGCAATATATGAAAGCTCCATCTCATTTGATTGATAATGAGAGAAAGTCTTTGAAATTAAGTCTATGGTGGAAAATTTTTAAAGGGATATTGTTGAAATGTATTTATTATAAAGAATAAAAAAGGATACTCACTGAAATGCATGTAGGAGTGTGTAGAGGTCATTACATGGAAAAGACTATTGCCCATAAGGTAATTAAAACTAGCTTTTGGTGGACAAGCTTATTTAAAGATGCACATACTCTAGTTAGGAGATTTGATCCTTGTCAAAGATTTGTTGGGAAGTTAAAATTATTTGGAAATACCCCTTTAAAGTTAGTAGAAGTGAAAGCACCTTTCCAACAATAGCGAATAGACTTCATAGGTGAAATATCAACTAAATCTAGTGTTGGTTATTCATGGATTCTAGTAGCAACAAATTACTTCACAAAATGGATAGAGGCCATTCCTACCAAGAAAGCCACTAGTAAAGTGGTAAAAAAATTCTTGTTGAATAATATAATAACCAAATTTGTGTGTCTTGAAAAAATAGTAATAGATAATGCCATGTGTTTTGGATTAGAGGAATTCATAAAATTTTGTGACAAATATAGCATTACAAGGTCAACATCATCTCCTTATCATCCACAAGGGAATGAGTAGGCTAAATCAACTAATAAAAGTTTATTAAAGATCATTAAGAAGACATTAGATGATAATAAAAAGGCATAGGATTCCAAGCTTCACTTGGAAATTTGTGATGATAGAGTGATAGTTAAAAATGTGATAGGTGTTTCACCATTTGATTTAGTATATGGAATCCAAGCTAGAATGTGCCAACATAATTTAATAGCCCTTTACAATTATATCTAGATGTATGATGATGATATCATAGATGACATGTAGAAGAGAATGAGTGAATTGGTAGGGTTGACTAAAATTAGAAAGGAAGCCTTTGCTAGAAATGCCAAGTTGTAGTTATAATTAAAACATCTATATAATAAGAAGGTAGTGGCTAGAAAATTTGAGCCTGAACATTTGATCCTAATGTGGAATGCAAGGATTGAAGACAAGGGCAAGCATGACAAGTTTGTTCCAAATTGGCCCATAACTTATTTAATCCACATGGGGTGAGGATTCATATATTTTGAAAATATTATAAGGTGATATTCTTGAGTTGCTAGTTCATGGATAATTCTTGAAGAAGTACATCTGTTGAAGATACTTTTCTTTCAATGAACAATATTTAGGGTTGAGTACAAATTGTAAATCCTGTATATATGTGTCTACCTCTTTGTATATATTTTTTGTCTCCCTGTGTGTTGATTTCTCTCTAAAAAGTTATCATTATTCAAGTGTGTGGTCTTCTCAAACTAGAAATTCTAAATCCTTGTATGGATGTTAGCTATCCATCATCCCCAGATAAAGCCATTGTTGGCTTTTATTTTTTACCTGGTTCTAAATTCTAAATTTTTTTGTGAAAAATCTAGTTCTTATCCTAAGTAGTTAAGGTTTGCAAAGTTTACGAGAAAAAATACTGTAAAAAAACCCTAGTTCATAGTCTGTACCCTTGTTTCCACAAAAGAACCCTCCTCTCATTTGAATTTTTTTTGCGCTTTCAAAAAAGAATCTTTGAAAATTCTTAAGGTGTGACCATACAACCAAGGTAATCACATGGTCATACCATATTTTTAGCTATTAGTATTTTATGGTGCAACTGTACAATACAAAAAGGATCCCTTTGATCACTTGGTCATAGTGGTTAGTTGAATGAGGAAATTTTATACAATAAATGGGTAAAGCAGTTAAGGAAGTAGCAGTTGTGTGGTTGCATAGTGAAAAGTGATGAGATAAGTCCAAGCTACGACTGTGTAAAATGAGGTTATCACTCAAATGTAACCTTCTTATAGTTTAAAGAGCTTTCCATGTGGAGGAATTTGAGAAGACATACATGTTATAAAATGAAGTTATGATGTGACTATGTTACCAAGGTTAAAAGGTGCCAGTCATTGTTTCACTTCTTAAGAATCATAAGATTAAAATAGTGAAGCAACTTAGTGATCAACTTTAATCACACAATTGAACCCTAAAAGGTACATCATGTAGAGGTAACTATAAAAGGTTAAAACTATTAGTGTAGATAGTCAAATCCTTTGACTTTTTAGTTGTAGGATTGAGAAGATAAAAAATATATAAGCTGCAATTCAGTGACAAGGTTAAGAGCATATTAAATATTATTCATTCATGTAGTCGAAGGAAAGAAATTTTAATTTCCAACTTAAGACATGACTCGGTAAAAAATATAAAAGCTCATAAGAAATCACATGATCATAGAATAGCATAGATAAGAGCTTAAAAAAGAGTGAAGGTAGTGATGCTTTGAATTACTTGTTTTAAAAGGTTTTTGCATGGTTGCAAGTAAGAAGTGATAATGATAAGATTAAGGCATGACCATGAGATGCAATTTAGAAGATGCCAAAGTTCATGAAGGTACTCAGTTGCATGGTTAAGTGCTTAAAGCATGAAATAAGCTATGAAGTAGTGATAAGGTTTAGAAGAAGTGATCATTGCATCATAGGATATGAGGAAAAGCTAAAAAATAGACCATGAAGTGGAAACCAATGGAAATTATAATGGTCACAAGAAAAATTATAGATTGATAAAAGAGCCTTGTGAAGTTGCAAATAGCCAAATATCTTGTAATGGTTGCAGAGTCACAACATAGGTTATTAATATGAAAATGACTATTGAAATATCATGCTAATTAAAATAGAGATGTACTATAAAAAGTGCAAGGAAAGATTTTGAAAAGTTGGCAGTACAAGTAGATTTCAATACTTTTGGATATTTTGAGAAAACTCATGCATGCTGAAATAAAGAGACCATAAATTTTGTCATATTGCTCAAAATGCTATTAAAGAACTAATGTAACAATTTTTTTAATTATAGTATTCACAAAATTTAGAGCTAAGATATTGAGCGCAAAGAATTTTTAGAACTTTCAAAATTTGCAGTTGAAGAGAGATTGTTTGAAGAGTTGAATTCCAAACAATGGTGAAAGAAGAAGGAAACATAATTTCTCAAATGAATGCAAAAGAAACCACACAAAGTGTTGAGAAAAGGTAAACCTGAATTGGCCAACTTATATGTTGAGGAGTGGGTATATTTCCTCCTAGGTTCATCCCATACTCAAACAATGAAATCTAACATCTTCAAGGATACGTAAAACTTTTGTAGAGATTCCATTATGCCTGAGACAAATGCAAACTTGTTGTTTTGGTACTTCTAAAATAACATATTTGAAAAGCCACCAATATGTAATCCTTGAATCAGGAACCTAGCAAAATTGATTATGCAAGAGGTCATAATTGATGTGGACCTAATGAAAGATTTGATCAAATATTACAATCCCACTACTCATTGGTTCCATAGGAAAGACATGAGTGTGCTGTCAAAAATTGATAGAGAGAGACTATTATTGAAGTCTTTAGCCTTGGATGACCCATGAAAAGGCCTATTGAGAAAGATAAGATGAATGACACTTTTAGTAGCTAGAAAATATTTTTCACTAGTAGGGCTATGAGAAGGCATATCCCTAAGACCAACAAGGAAAGGGGTGAGCTACCAAATAAAGTAGGGGAATTCATGCCTTTGGATTTTTTTAGTAGGTACTTCCAGTTCACAGTGTTCAGGCTTGACAAAGTAATTGGGTTGTATGGCACCATGGATGCTCCTAGATATATCTATACCATAGCCTTGGAAGATTCACATCACAGTGCTAGATATGACTCTGTGAAACACATAATTAATGTTATGCACAAGAAAATTGTGGCTTCCCAGAAAGGAGATATGAGGAACTTCAAGTTTTACCACTATTAATTATTGATGCACATTATTCTATATAAGAACATAGGGAACAGCAGTTCAAACTTCATTAAATTGTCATTTCTTTTTATAATGATTTTTTTTTCCCCATTACTAATATGCTAGTAGATATAATTGAAAGGGTCCCTAGTGGGGTAAGAATGCTAATAAGACCATTTGCACAACCAAATGGGGATAGAAGACCGAGTCATGATTGGGCTAGTCTTTTTCTTTTTGATAATTTTTTTATTAATAAGGGCTTTGGATGTCCCCATCCCCTCCATGTGTTGCCTAGGTATGTCCCATAAAGGTTGGAACAATTCAAATTTTAGTGGAAAATGATTATGATGAATAGGGAATACTTAGGTCACATTGTAAAGAGTGATTTTATTATAGGGAAAGATGCAACAAAAGCAATAGATGCATGTATAAGTGAATTCATGTTTCCATTTATCTCTTCTAGAACTTATGACCCAAATGATTTGGTGAGACATGCCCTCAAAAAAATGAGGAAGTACACTCTCCTAGATAGCAAGCATTGTTGGGATGAGGTTGTAATAATGAACTATCTAGAGATAAAGGATTATAGAATTAGAACCATAAGATGGAGATAAATAATGAGTGTAGAAGAGGAAATGAAGGTGACATATCCATCTTTTAAGGGTTTTTACCATGAGGCAAGATACCTAGATAAGTACAATAGAATCCTAGAAATTTTTGATGAAATAATGTCATAGCTGCTAGCAAAGATATTGGATAGAGTAGAGCCCCAATCCACTCAACATGAGGATGTGACTGAAATAAATGTTGAGGATGATCAACCAAAAAGTTCCTCATGGGCCCTAGGAGGTAGAAAAAAGCAAAATCTTATAGAGATCCTAGACAAGACTAGGGAAAAGACATTATAGATATTGCCAAGAGGCTCACAATACTTTGATAGAATTACACACAATTTTTTGATCAAATAGGCTAGCCACAATGAAAGAGTCCCAAATAAAAATGAGTTACAAATAAAAATGTTATATGAGAGAATAATCCAAGCTCATGAATTTATCAAGGCTTATTAATTCATAAATTTAGAGGAGTTTAAGTAATTATTGTTTAATAAATAAAATAAACTCACACTGTAGATGCAACTAGGAGATTCACCTAAGAAGAGTACTGAACTGGTGTGGAGACTGTAGGATTATGACCTTAATAGTGAGACACTCATTATAGATAAAGCTAGAGATCTAGTGTAGGTAAGTGGAATGCTACTCTTTCTAGGATGGGGGCTCATATCATCATTTATGATTGATTAGATAAGAAGACAAGATAAATTAATCTCATTTGAGGAGACCAAAATATCTAGGGAGCTACAAGGGTCAGGGTTTAATGTGGACTACAAAATAATGATAGTGTGGAGCATTGATCCTAAATTAGATAAACAAACTCTTATGGAGATAATAGATTCACCCCAAGGCAATGTGATATTCTAGAATGTCACTACTATCTCAAGTGACTAGATACAAGACCTAATGAATACAACATCATTGATGGAGAAAAGAAAAATGGATATTCTTGAAGAGCAGCTCTACTAAACATACAACATATCTGTTGATGCTAGGAAAAATATTAAGAGGATCTCAAAATGACATATGCACTAGAAAAGAGAGTGGCTACCCTTGAGGATGAGGTAATAAATTTGAGGAATGTGGCAAGGCCTATTATAGAGGTCAAGGGCCAAGAGACCCAAATAGAGGTTGATATAGCAGATGAGGGTATGGGTCAACAAATGGGGATTAATGAGCTATATCTTGGAAAGGACATAGAAGTCAAGACAATGGAGACCATGCTCTCACACAAGATAAGTATTCTAAAATTGGCTTCTCAAGACATTCATAGTAGTCACATTGCACTATAGGTTGAAGAATACCAATGTATAGAGGCTCTATCCATTCTTTTCCTATTATTTATTAAATGGGGTACTTATATACCATTTTTTGATAAGGTGGTCCCACTTTTTCCTCATTAGAAGGAATTACCCATGGAAATTATTATTTCCACCAAGAAAATGGTGAACAGAGTAAAAGAATTAAATGGATTCTTTTTTGGAAAATTACAAGTGATAAATAATAAAATAAAGACCATTTCCAATGGTACACCTAGTTTTATCCAAAAGATAACTGATGATGAAAATAAGATAAGGGATTGGTTGGAATGGTTTGATTCTTTTGATTGTATCCTAAAGCCGGAATTTTTTTTTTGCTTTTAGTGATGGGGAACATATATTGTAATAGTATTTGATATTTTTGATCTTCTATATAAGCTAGAAGCAGATATGAACAAAATAGTTGCAGAGGTAAGTGACCAAATACAAAACCTGATGAATGCAACATCACTGATGGGGAAAATAAAAAGGGATATGCTTGAAGAGCAGCTATACCAAACATACATCATATCCATTGATGCTAAGAAAAATATGCAAAAGATATCAAAAGGACATATGCACTAGAGAAGAGAGTGGCTACCCTTAAAGATGAGGTAAGAAATTTGAGGAATGTAGCAAGGCCTATTAAAGAGTTCAAGGACCAAGAGACCCAAACAAAAATTGATATAGAAGATGAGGGTATAGGTTAGAAAATGGAGATTAATGAGTTGGATCTTTGAAAGGACATAGAAGTCAAGACAATGGAGACCATGCTCTCACATAAGATAAGTATTCTAAAATTGGCTTCTCAAGGCATTCATAGTAGTTACATTGCACTATAGGGAGAAGAATGCCAATGTATAGAGGCTCTATCCATTCTTTCCCCATTATTTACTAAATGGGGTCCTTACATACAATTTTTTGATAAGGTGGTCCCACTTTTTCCTCAGAAGAAGGAATTACCTAAGGAAATTATTATTTCCACCAAGAAAATGGTGAACATAGTAAAAAAATTAAATGGATTCTTTTTTGGAAAATTACAATTAATAAATAAAAAAATAAAGACCATTTCCAATGGTACACTTGGTTTTATCCAAAAGATAACTGATGATGAAAATAAGATAAGGGATTGGTAGGAACGGTTTGATTCTTTTGATTGTATCCTAAAGCATGAAAGGTTTCTTACTTTTAGCAATGGGGAATACATATTGCAATAGTATTTGATATTGTTGATCTTCTGTATAGGTTAGAAGAAGATATGAAAAAAATAGTTGTAGAGGTAAGGGCTATAACTGATGCAAAGTGGACTAAAAGACTAAATGAACTGAATGTAATTAAGGAAGCCACTAGGGCAGATAAAGAGTTTGACATTATTATCTAGGAGGTGATTGCTAACATAATGGTTATTCCATTTGGAGATAGTGATTGAGTATGTAGAAAAATTTAAGCAACATCAAGAGGAAGGACAACTATCTTATAGAGACACTTTATCTTTGTAGGTTACTTGTTGCAGGTGTGCTCTCATTACAAATCATAGAATTGATCTTGAACATTAGAATTAATAGCTACTTAAATTTTGGCCATCTCCAACATTCCTTTTGTAACATTTTGTCTTATATGTGAAAGTTGGTGTAGCTTGATTTTTTTGCATGTGTCCTCCCATGTGATTCTTATTGCAATCCTTGTTTCTATAAAAGGATTTCCAAGATGTGGAGTGAGGGTCCAAGTTTTATATTGGCTACACTAAGTCTATATTCTCTAAGTTAGTCCATGCATATTGTAATTAGGTTTCAAAATTATATATGAAAGTTAATAAATTTTGGTCTATGTGTGTTATTTTTTGATGGGGATAACCATTCAATTGTATATCAATTTCAAAGAAATTAATATAAATGAAAAAATCTAGTTGTTCATCATAGATCTTGTATCTTCTTTATATCCATTCTATTTTATGAGATTTAATAGAAAAGTTTATTAAGTTTAAGTTGTAATTTATTTTAAATTATATTCCATTTTTTTTGCTGAAAATCTAATGGGGTATATAAATACTAAATATAAGTTGGAAGAACTTCATGTTCTTTATTGAAGATATGATAACTATGAGATCTAGAAATGACAACACTAATATTTTCACAAAGTGTCAAGATAAGATCCAAAAATAGATATAAAATCTCTGTGAGTTAATGGCCCAATGAATAAGGCGCTGGCCATTCTTAAGAGTTGATCTATTTGGGATGTTTGAAATAATACATAAATTAATATTAATAAATATTTTACAATTATTTCATTGAAACTTGAAATTTTAGCCTATGCTTGACTCATGAAGTTTTATGGTTTGATAGAGTAGCTTTTCTCATCTCTTTACTATTCTAGAGTTTAGAAGAAAGAAAGCTAAACCATTTTCTATTTCTAGATTTCATGTTGAGAATCTAAATACTAAGTGAATATGAATAAATTCCTAGGTAAACCAACCTACATATTATAGAATTTGAAGTGGAGAAGACCTTAAAGTCTTGTTAGTTGATCTTTTTTTCTTCTTCTTAGAATACCCATAATGATTTTCTAGCTAATTCCTATGTTTTTTGGTCTTGTAAAAGGTTGTTGAAATTTTGTCAAATTGGAAGCCAACATGATCCTCCCTGACCATGTGCTGGGGATTGACCTAGACTTAGAGGAGTGTCCTAAATGACCAAGGCACTTGAATAGGTGCTTTAAAATGATTTTGAAATTAGAAAACCCATTTTGTGGCTCAAAATGGGGTGTGTGTTGTGAGACCACAAAAAATAGCCCTAAAAAAAGGGAAGAAATGACAAAGGCATTTCTTTATTAGCAAGCATTATTCTAACACATGTCAAGAAACAATTGGATTCCAAATGCTACAAGAAACTTTCAAGTACTTTGGAAGCTAAAACTTCATAATCTTGAATCCTCAGGCTCAGTGTGTTTTTAGTGTTCCAATTCCTTTTGATGTCTCAAGGTGTCATCTATCATGTGTGTCTAGCAACTTGAAAAAATCTTTCTCTTAATCAAAGTAGACATTAGAAATCCTCATAAATCTATTTATTCATCACTCTATGACTAGATGATAGAATCTAATTTGAGGGCTCTTAATGAGTTATTGATCTCTTTTCTTTGAGCCTTAGGTAATCTTATTTAACTTTCTTTGTAGAGCTCACATGTTTCCGCTTGATTTTTCCTCAAAGTCTTTTGTTCATTGTCCAAAATATGATATCAATTAAAAAATGTGTATCCCTATACTCGATTACCTTTTACAATTGTCTAGAATATTTATATGTGACACCTTTGTGATTCTTTCTTACTTTCTTTTCTACTTTGACCATGTTAAGATTGTGTGGACAAGGCATTGGTGTTCTTTTCTAGATTGATATTTGGAAAACTCTCATGGCAAATAGTGATCATTATAGATCTTTGGAGAGATCCTCTATTTGAATTGGTAAGTTTTGAATTATCCCTTGTTACTACCAACTCAGATTTGAAGACAACCTAGATGATCAATACTTTAAATTTAAAAAGTGTTGAGAGAAATCAATCTTAGATTTTGAATTTAAGGCAAGAAGTCCTTTATGAATGGAAGTAATACCTATTTTTTTAGTTGGTATAAGAAACAAAGTTATCTAAATACTTTGATAGAGAAATACATCTTCCATAAAATTGAAACAAAAAGGGATGATCTTGGTTATACATCAAGGATAAATCTTGATTACACCTAACCCCCAAACTAAAAAAAACACATACACACCAAACATAAAGGAAACACCCCCAGACTAAAAAATAAACACACCAAACATAAAGAAAACACATGACTAAAAGAAAACAAACAATTAACAATTTTTATTTTTAAAATATTTTTAAAGAATATTTTCTATGTTAGGCTTCAAAAATAATGTTTTAGAAACTGGCCATTAACTTGTAATGAAACCAATTCCCCCTGTAAAATACTCATCCTAAAATTATTTTCCCCTAGAATCTCTACAATCTGATAAGGACCAATCCACAAGTGTTGAAACTTGGTATGACTATCTAGTTTTTCCTTTTCCTTAACCCAAAAAAGAACAAGGTCTAAGATTTTTTGGGCGTTCATTTTGCACGAGGTCAACGACAAGAATCCATAATGTAATTCCTCTCTTGAAAAGAAAATCTTTTTAAGGATCCACTCCAAGGTTCAATATTTGTCTTGTAAAGTACCAAAATCTGCTCGGCAGAAGATAAATGTGAGTGTTCATGAGGAGGCCTTTGTTGGTTCTAAAAAAAGGTCTTTTATCTTGGAATTGAAGTAAAATCTGTTCGTTGTCTCAAAATATCACACCAAAAGAACAATATTTTTGTATTTTTTTTTTGTTTTTCAATGTATGCAATTCTAACAATGTAGCTACTATGAGGTCCTATTCTAACAAGGGGTCAGAAAAAAAAATAATGAAACTAAAAGTAAATAAAATAAAATCAAATAACTTGAAATTGAAATTTCTAAACAGACATAAGCTACAGAACACAACATGCTGCGAGTTAAACCTTTCAATAAATCGGTAGAAAACTAATGAAAATAGGAGTAGTGCTTCCTAGAATCCACTAATGCAATCATCAGTGAGAATCTTTAACAAATTGAATGATGTTTCACTCTTCATCAAATCACAAGGCCATAAAAAGTGTGCTCATGCGAGACAAAAAGCTATGTAGACACATTCAGGTGATCTCTTCTCAAGCTCGTTATGTTGGAAGAATTCATATATCTGTAGCAAACACCAAAACTAAAAGATCAACATCTAGAAAGAACACAATAAACATTTGGGTCAATCACAATCTCATGAATAAAATCCACAAAATAGTGACACATTCAGGCAAGAATAACTACACTCTGAATGCTAGCACCAAAAGCATAACTTTATTGCATAATAATGACAACCCTTCTTAAATTTTAAAATGGGGTATTTATAAGAAATTGTCTCCTCAACTTGTGTTGAGAGAGAGATATCTTGATGCAATAAAATGCTTTTAAAACATTTAAACAAACTAAATATATACAAACTGACAATCTAACTGGTGCTTAGAGGAACTCCATCAATATTTTATTCATTAATTGGATGCATGAGTCCTTTACATGTCAAAAATAGAGAAAGCATGAGAGAAAAAGTAGGAGGAAGCCATTAGTCAAGGTAGAAGTGCATGCAGACACCAAAAATAGAAGCTACCCATTCACTAGGTGTATGCCGGAGTTAAACTGCCATTAGAATGTGCTCCCAATGCATGGAAAGTGCTATTTTTGGAACTAGTAGTCAACTTTTGGCACTTTTCTAAATTGTGGAGTTGCGGACCTATGGACCTTGACTGGGTCAAAATCTTAAAATTTTACTAAGTGTCGAAATTGAAATTTTGGCATTTGGGTTTTTCTCATCTTTATCCTAAAGATATGTTTGGATGTTTGCCCTTGAATTTCTCTATAATCTCAGTAATCTTAGCAACATTCAGAAGATCCAAAGCCTCATACTTGTCTTTGACCTTCTATCTGTAGTTGTCCACCTTAATTCGAGTTTTTGCAAAATCTCTGAGTTTGGTGTCCAACTCTAATAGTGCTTCCTCTGTCCTGAAGGCTTGTTTGATGTCTTCATCACTGGATGCTTCCTCTAAAATATTTTTGAAAATTTCCACAACTACCTCAACTGGAAAAAGCTTCTCTTGCTCTTCATCTTCAAAAATGTCCAAGCATGCATCATTGTACAACTTTTTTGCTTCCAAAATTTGCTCTTGAGCTTGGTCCTTGAGCCTGTGTATCTCATCATGCAATGTTTCCATCACTTTATTTCCATTTGAAATCTTTTCTATCCAATCATCTATCATGTCTAACTCCTCTCTAGTATCTACATATATCAAAATGTAGTACCTTTGCCCTTTTATGGCTTGTAGATTTTGTAAATCCTTTCTCCATACTCGTACCTCATCCATGATATTGAAGTCCTACCTCAAAATTGCCATGATCTTATCAACATTCTCTTGTGTGGCATGCAATAACTTTAGACTTCCTGTGATTATAGTAACACCCCTATCCTCAAGGCTGTCTTGCTAATTCTTACAAGCTCTCAAAAATGGACTGAGCCATACACCTTCCCCTTCTCTAAGAATGGTATTCAAAGTCTCCTCAGGGCATTCAGAATCAAGAGGACAAATAACTTCAACTAGATATCCCTTTAAGATCTCAACTTTCCTTCAAAGTGTTCTAATTTCAATCTCATCCTGTTCCATATGGGTGAGAATATCCTTGACTCCCATAGTCATCATTTTTTGAGATGTATCCTGTTTAGGCTTTCCCAACATGATATCTTTCACTTCATAGTCCTAAAGGCTAACAACTTCTTCATCTGTACCTTCTAGAGGGTGAGCCACTTATGCAAATAAGTCCTAGTTCCAGGTAGTAGTAATGAATGAAAATGGTGTTGCATCATGTAATGGAGACTTAGGCTTGTTCAAAATCTCTACAATGTCACAAATATCATCCTTTGAAGCACGAAATTGATGTTTGGCACTTCTCATTATTTCCTTCCAAAACCATCTTGGAATATGTCTTTCTATAACCTTGACTTTGGATGATGAAGGGATGTGTTAAACTACCTCATTCCCTCTATCACTCTTGCTGGGAGTCTCCTGTTGTGAGGGTTCTTCTTCTATAGTCTTAGTTTCTGTAGATCTCGTAGTTTGATCCTCAACTTCCTGAGAACATTGTTGTATACATTCTACTAATTGTGCCTCTTTTGATGGCTCATCAATAACCCTCTGTTCTAGTTTCCCTTGTAATGACAGTTCCTTCTAAACATATTCTTCTAAACTCAGAGGTGGAAGCATTACTGAAACCTTATCTATCATCATAACCTGAGGTGAAGATGGGGGAGTGAGATGAGGACCTTGTGTCTCAGGTGGCATCTGAAACCAATATTTTTGTTGAAGTTCACCTATAAGGGTATCTCTAATCTTATCTCCAACTAATTCTATACCCACTGGCATGAATTCAAAATTTGGGATGGAGAGAACATCATCACCTAGCTCCCTTTTCTCATTCACCCATCATTGTACTTCATCTTTCAAAGAAGAGAGTTCTACCATTTCAGCTTGGGTGGGTGGTGGGGTATTTGTGACATTCTTCCTTCTTTCCAATTTTGTGGCTTTGGCCAATCGAGTTCTCCTTTGTAGAGGCACTTGCTCCTCCTCTTCATCTAATTCTGTTTCCCCCTCATTTGATTCTTCCTCTTGAATGGTTTCAGGAATAGATGGATTAGGCATTAATCTTTTATGAAATCTTTGCCTCTTGTTCATTCTAACCTTGATCCTCTTTTGTTTCTATAGAAAAATAGGAGAAGTGGGTTCTTCATGCACCAAATAAATGGATGTCTCTAGAATTTCTCCCTCTTCTTGTTGACTTGACAAAATAGGAGGCAATAAAAATTCAACTTGAATATGAGGAGCTCCACCATCTTGGGGATCTTGGGGACTAGATTCATGTCATTGGGAAGGGGCTTGTTCTTCAACATGCTCTGCCTGAAACCTCTAAGGAGAGGCTCTCTTCCTCTTTCACTTCTTCTCTGAAGGATGGTAGTATCCCACTAGACAATCTAGCCATTAGATTGTTTCTTGCCTGATAGGAGACTGGAGTGCAAAGATAGGAACTGTGACTTTCTTTCCCCTTCCCCTTTCTATGAAAGCATGTGCATGGAATATCACTGTAACTAGAATTGGATCAAGTGGAAAGGGTTTTGTGATCCAACTCTTTATCATTCTGATGACATGTCTCACTTGATGATTAATATCATCTCCTTCCTCTCTATCAATTTCTACATTTAGAATGGGCCTTTCACCAACTTTATCTATATTGAATAGGGGATCTAGTAGCTCATGCGAGTCCTATAGCCTTATCTCATCCTGGATGGTCAAATGGAGAGACTTCTCTACTAAATAAAAAGTCATTTTATAATAGTCTTTGATACGAACATCGTAGTCATCTATGGCATTCATCCAATGATCTTCAATGATGTCCTCATGGTATAACTTTTTTCCTGCTAGGTTTTTCACTTTACCAACATTATCGAAGAATGGCTAGGGAGAGTTATATTCTTCAAGAGGATAATTCTCCCATTCCCACTCGAAATTTGGGATATCCTACTTTCTCTTTACCTGGTATGCTTCTATTACAAAAGGCCAATTCCAACAAGGCCTCCATTTTCTTTTGATCCTCTCATAAGCTGACTCAATTTGCTGTGATATTTCCATCAGAACCAACTTGTCACTTGGGTACCTTGGGAGTTCCTTTGGATTGATGGATACACCACCAACCTGAATGTATGTGAATGTTCAAAATTGGATGAAATATGCACTGAGAGTTGTGATCTGCATCTTGGCTTCATCACACAACATCTTCCCATAATCCCCTTCAATGAATCGAATGATGGCAAAGATGAAGGCATCATTCACAATTCTATACTCCTTGCTCTGTGATGAGAGCTTCTTCTTCACTAGCTGAGGGTAAACTATATACAACCATGCATTAGGGTCCTACATACTGCCCTTCTTGTACAACCTAGGATAGTTAGGTTCCCTTGCTGTAAGTAGATACACCAAATAAGAAGTCATATAGAACTTCTTCTTGTCCTTTACTATCCGCAACTAGTCACACAAGTTCTCACTAAGTGTTGTGGCCCAATCTAGTGGCATCTTTGCATGTCTGATTGTCTCAATGAAGTTGACCATGAATGGAGCGAGATGACCCATTGTAGGCAATCCCATAACTCTACTTAGGAGAATGATTGAATATCCAATGTCATCCTTCATGTATCCTTGAGTCATATCCACTTTGCTGATTTTCTTCACCTAAGGTGGTTTCTCAATGAAGTATGAGGAATATATGATGTCGATGGCCTCCTGGTAATGCTCTTTATGCCACCTCTTAGATGCTTCATATGAAAGTCTGATGAACTAATCGACCTTGGGTAGATGAAAAACCCTCTCAAGATTATCAGGTCACAGATCTAATACCACTTCTCTAGTGATTCTCTTTACCACCCTTTCATTAGGAATGAAATGCTGAGATATGTTCATAATCAATTCAGTTGACTGCATGGTCCCAGGATGTGATGCTGCATTTAGTAATCCAGAACGGATTAGGGCAGATGTCAAGGATGACTTTTCAATTGGATTGTTACAAACTCTCAAGAACTCTCCCAAGTCCATGTGTTCAAGGTCTATGTCTTTGATCTCAAAGTACTCATCATGTAATCATGATTTTGGGGTTATGCCTTGGAACTTGTAAAAAATTGGTTTTGCTACTGATCTGGATGTGGATGCCATCTAATTATATTACCTGTGCATCACGGGAAAAAAAAAAAACATGATTAATCATTGGATATCAAAAAATGTAAAAAAGAAAAAAAAAGTCCGCCTTAGGGACTTTTTTTTTTATAAAAAATTAAAATTAAAATTTTTGTTAAATTTTTAAAAAAAGGTTGATGAAGTGGGCATGGGTGTGAGTGTTTGTGCGAGGGCATGGGTGCCTTACATGCACCCAAAAAGGGGCACGAGAAGCACTAGCATGCAGGTGCCACACGACCCAAAGGGGCATGCCATGTGTGCACCCAAATAGGGCACGAGTGGCACTAAGCAGGCGCTACGCTACATGCCCAAAAAGGGCATGTGAGCGGTGTTGCCATGTAGGTGTCACACACGGCCCAAAAGGGCATGCACCACATCATTCTATGTGCACCCAAAAAGGGGCACGAGGCACAAGTGCCATGCAGGCACTACATGCACCCAAAAGGGAACTGGTTGTGGCACGTCGCTCAAGTGCAGCCCTCACGTGCACCCAAAAGGCTGCTGCACCCTACCTCTCATGCATGTGCCATGCACTTAGCTTAAAAAAATGGGGGAGGGTGTGTATCCATACCTCTCCCTTCTTGCTCTTGCTAAAAAAATAATGAGAAAAATAAAGGGGGAGGGAGGGTTATAAAAAACTCTCTCTTGTGCAAAGTGCACTGTGCCTCGATGCACGTGTGCATGAGATTTTTATTTTATTATTATTATTATTTATCTTCAACTTTAAAATTATAACTATAATACTAATTTCTTCTCCTGACTCTCAAACATTGAGTCCGAGAGTTGAAACAAGTAGGTGGTCTCCATTCCTAATAAGGAATAGGGCATGTGTTGTGGACATCACAACAAATAGCCCCGAAAGAAAGGAAGAAATGACCAAGGCATTTCTTCATCAGCAAAAATTCTTTGATTATTTGAGTTCTAATATTCATCTTCAAAAATGTCCAAGCATGCATCATTGTACAACTTTTTTGCTTCCAAAATTCACTCTTGGGCTTGGTCCTTGAGCTTGTATATCTCATCATGCAATGTTTCCATCACTTTATTTCCATCTACAATCTTTTCTATCCAAACATCTATCATGTCTAAATCCTCTCTGATATATACATCAATCCGAATGCGGTACCTTTGCCCTTTTATAGCTTATAGAGTTTGTAAATCCTTGCACCATACCCATACCTCATCCATGATACTGAAGTCCTACCTCAAAATTTCCATGATCTTATCAACATTCTTTTGTGTGGCATGCAATATCTTTAGACTTCTTATGATTATAGTAATGCCCCTATCCTCAAGGCTATCTTGCCAATCCTGACAACCTCTAAAAAATGGACTGAGTTGTACACCTTCCCCTTCTCTAAGAATGGTATTCAAAGTCTTCTCAAGGCATTCAGAATCAAGATGACCAATAACTTCAACTAGATATCACTTTAAGATCTCAACATGCCTTCAAAGTGTTCTGATTTCAATCTCATCCTATTCCATATGGGTTAGAATCTCCTTGACTCCCATAGTCATTGTCTGTCAAGATGTATCCAGTGTAGGCTTTCCCAACATGATATCTTTCACTTCATAGTCCTGAAGGCTAATAGCTTCTTCATCTAAACCTTCTAGAGGGTGAGCCACTTGTGCAAATAAGTACTAGTTCCAGGTAGTAGTAATGAATTCAAATGGCATTGCATTATGTAATGGAGACTTAGGCTTGTTCAAAATCTCAGCAATGTCACAAATATCATCCTCTGAAGCACATAATTGATGCTTGGTGCTTCTCATTATTTTCTTCTAAAACCATCTTGGAATATGTCTTTCTATAACCTTGAATCTAGATGATGAAGGGATGTGTTCAACTACCTCCTTCCCTCTATCACTCTTGTTTCGAGTCTCCTATTGTGAGGGTTCTTCTTCTATAGTCTTGATTTCTATAGATCCTATAGTTTGATCCTCAAATTCCTGAGAAGGTTGTTGTATACGTTCTACTATTTGTGCCTCTTTTGATGGCTCATTAGTAACCCTCTATTCTAGTTTCCCTTTAATGATGATTCCTTTTGAAAATATTCTTCTAAACTCAGAGGTGGAGGCATTAATAAAACCTTATCTACCATCATAACCTAAGGTGAAGATGGGGGAGTGAGATGAGGACCTTGTGTCTCAGGTGGCATCTGCGTCCAATCTTGTTGTTGAAGTTTACCTATAGGGGTATCTCTGATCTTATCTCCAAATAATTCTATACCCATTGGCATGAAATCAAAATCTGGGATGGAGAGAACATCATCACCTAGCTCCCTTTTCTCATTCACCCATTGTTGTACTTCATCTTTTGAAGAAGAGAGTTCTACCATTTTAGCTTGGGTGGGTGGTGGGGTATTTGTGACACTCTTCCTTCTTTCCAATTTTGTGGCTTTTGCCAGCCGAGTTCTCCTTTGTAGAGGCACTTGCTCCTCCTCTTCATCTGATTCTTCCTCTTGAATGGTTTTAGGAATAGATGGATTAGGCACTAATCTTTTATGAACTCTTTGCCTCTTGTTCATTCTAACCTTGATCCTCTTTTGTTTCTGTGGAACCATAGGATAAGTGGGCTCTTCATGCACCAGATGAATGGATGTCTCTGGAATTTCTCCCTCTTCTTGTTGACTTGACAAAATAGGAGCTAATGTAATTTCAACTAGAATATGAGGAGCTCCACCATCTTGGGGCTCTTGGGGACTGGATTCCTATCGCTGGGAAGGGGATTGTTCTTCAACATGCTCTACTTGAAACCTCTAAGGAGAGGCTCTCTTCCTCTTTCCCTTCTTCTCTAAAGGGTGGTAGTATCCCACTAGACAATCTAGCTGGTAGACTATTTCTTGCCTGATAAGAGACTAGAGCACAAAGATAGGAACTGTGACTTTCTTTCCCTTTCCCCTTTTTGGGTGAGCATGTGCATGGAATATCACTGTATCTAGAATTGGAAGTGGAAAGGGTTTTATGATCCAACTCTTTGTCATTCTGATGACATGTCTTGCTTGATGATTAATATCATCTCCTCCCTCTCTATCAATTTCTACATTCAAAATGGGCCTTTCACCAACTTTATCTGTATTGAATAGGGGATCCAGTAGCTCCTGTGAGTCCTGTAGCCTTATCTCATCTAGGATGATCAAATGGAGAACCTTCTCTACTAAATACAAAGTCATTTTAAAATAATATGATATGAACATTGTAGTCATTTGTGGCATTCATCCAATGTTCTTCAATTGCGTCCTCATGGTAGAACTCTTTTCTTGCTAGGTTTTCCACTTTACCAACATTGTTGAAGAATGGCCGAGGAGAGTTATATTCTTCAAGAGGATAATTCTCCCATTCCCACTCAAAAGTTAAGATATCCTACTTTCTCTTTACTTGGTATGCTCATATTACAAAAGGCCAATCCTAATAAGGCCTCCATTGTCTTTTGATCATCTCATAAGCTGACTCAATCTGCCAAGATATTTCCATTAGAATCAACTTGTCATTTGGGTACCTTGGGAGTTCCTTTGGATTAATGGATGCACCACCAACCCAAATGTATGTGAATGTCCAAAACTAGATGAAATATGCACTAAGAGTTGTGATCTGCATCTTGGCTTCATTGGAAAACCTCTTCCCATAATCCCCTTCAATGAAATGAACGATGGCAAAGACAAAGGCATCGTTCACAATTTTGTACTTATTGCTCTACGATGAGAGCTCCTCTTCACTAGATGAGGATAAACTATATATGGCCATGCATTAGGGTCTTGCATACTACCCTTCTTGTACAACTTGGGATAGTCAGTTGCCCTTGTTGCAAGTAGATACACCACATAAGAAGTCATATAGAACTTCTTCTTGTCCTTTACTGTCTGCAATTGGTCACACAAGTTCTCACTAAGTGTTGTGGCCCAATCTAGTGGCATCTTTGCATGTCTGATGGTTTCAATGAAGTTGACCATGAATGGAGCGAGATGACCTGTTGTAGGAAATCCCATAACTCTACTCAGGAGAATGATTGAATATCCAATGTCATCCTTCATGTATCCTCAAGTCATATCCACTTTTCTGATTGTATTCCCCTAAGGTGATTTCTCAATGAAGTATGAGGAATATATGATGTCGATGGCCTCCTGGTAATGCTCTTTATGCCACCTCTTAGCTGCTTCATATGAAAGTTTGATGAACTAATCAGCCCTGGGTAGATGAAAAACCCTCTTGAGATTATCACGTCGCAGATCCAAGACCACTTCCCTAGTGATGCTCTTTACCACCCTTTCATGAGGAATGAAATGCTAAGATAGGGTCATAATCAATTCAGCTGAGTGCACGGTCTTGGGATTTGATGCTACATTTAGTAATCTAGAACAGATTAGGGTAGATCTCAAGGATGACCTTTCGGTTGGATTGTTACAAACTCTTAAGAATTCTCCCAAGTTTGTGTGTTCAAGGTTTGTGTCTTTGATCTCAAAGTACTCATCGTGTAATTATGATTTTGGGGTTACGCCTTGGAACTTGTAAATAACTAGTTTTGTTGCTGATCTGGATGTGGACACCATTTGATTATATTACCTGTGCATCATGGGAAAAAAAAAAAACATGATTAATTATTGGATATCAAAAAACATAAAAAAGAAAAAAAAAATCCCCATTAGAGACTTATTTGTCTTTTTTTTAAAAAGAAATTTTAATTTTTTTTAAATTAAAAAAAAAGGATGAAAAATTAGGTGTAGGTGGGAGAGTTTGTGTGAGGGCACTGGTGCCTTACATGCACGCAAAAAGAGGCATGAGCAGTGCTACTATGCAAGCATCATGTGGCCCAAAGGGGTGCACTATGTGTGCACCCAAATAGGGCATGCGTGACATCACGTGAACTGCACCAAGCAGGCACCGTGTTGCACACCCAAAAAGGGCACGTGAGTGGCATTGTCGTGCAAGCACCACGCATGGCCCAAAAGGGCATGCGCCAAGTTGTGCCACACGACCCAAAAAAGGGGTGCAAGGTAAGAGCACCATGCAAGCACCGTGTGCACCCAAAAGGGCACTGCTTGCAGTGCGCTACTCAAGCACAACATGCGCACACCCAAAAGGTTGTTGCACACTACCTTCCATGTGCATGTTGTGCACTTAGGTAAAAAAAAATGGGGGAGGAGGTGTATCCATACCTCTCCCTCCTTGCTCTTGCTATAAAAAATTGAGGAAAATAAAAGTGGGAGGGAGGGTTATAAAACCCTCTCTCTTGTGCAAATTGTGTCGTGCCTCGATGCACGAGCATGTGAGATTTCTATTTTTATTTTATTATTATTATTATTATTTTTATTTTTTCTCTTCGACTCTAAAATTATAACTATAATACTAATTTCTTCTCCCGACTCTCAAATAGTGAGTCTGAGAGTTAAAACAAGTAGGGGGTCCCCATTCCTAATAAGGAATGGGGCATGTGTTGTGGACACCACAACAAATAGTCCAAAAAAAAGGAATAAATGACCAAGGCATTTCTTCATCAGAAAAAATTCTTCCGATGTGTGTCAAACACCAACCAAACTTCGAACACCTTGAGTGTATTTCAGATGACTTTACAGTCAAAATCTCAAAATTCAAAACCTTCAAGCCCAGTATGTGCATTGTGTATTTATTCCCTTTGATGCCTTAGGATGCAGTTTATGCAAGTTTTCTGAAAACTTGAAAATGATCTTCCACTCCTAGCTCATTCGTAAGAATCTCCACAAAGACTTTTATTGATCAATTGGTTGACTAGATGAGAGAATTAGTTCGAGGGCTTTTGGCAGGATGTGATGGGGACACAACCCAACAACAAAATGGATAATAGAAAAGGGGAATTATATTAATTGAGAAAATAAGATGGTACAAACCGTGCAGAGAAAATAAGGATTCAAAACATGCCCTACAGGCTTACAATAGCATAAATCTGGAGAATATTTCTCCTTTTAGCACCTCCTCTCAAGCTCCAATCCGAACTGCCTTTTACAATGCCAAAAATCTCCTTAAATAGACCCCGGAGGGTTAAGGACTAGGAGTACATTCTAGAAAGTGCTAGTAGGCATCCACCGACAAAATAGAAGGTTCCAGAAGCCGTGTTAGAAGTCGGTGCAAATCTAGAAGAATCCAAAAACAGTAGCCAAACTTTCGGGAGGCATAACTTTTGAACCGTAGCTCCGATTGACGAACCGTTTACATTTTCGAAAAGCTCTCGAAGCGCTCTATATCCCTATGGACAAGCTTCACTCATCCCCCATTTTTGACCCTTTTCGAGGTCATTTAATGCCTCAAACCTGACTTTGTAGCATTCTTAGGAGGTCTCCAAAACCCAAAAAACTACAATAACTTTCAAACCGTGGGGCCTTTTGACCTGATTCTTTTTCTGGAATGCTATAAATCTCAATTACATTCATCTGGCCAAGTCACACCTTCTAGGTCACCAAAATGATGGCCAAATTGCATGCTCCTATTTTTTCAGGATTTTCAAATGCACTAATAGTTGAACTATGAGAGTTGGAACCTTTATTTGAGCCAAATGGGTATCCAAAAATGTAAAGACATGAAACAGAAACTAAGTCTAAGTACATTTTTTTGAGTGACACAGGATTGCCCTTATACCTCTAGATGCTCCTGCATCAGGATGTCATGCTCTTTTAATTTTATGGCTTTTTTTTTTTTTTTGAGAAAATTGTTTAGTTTCGTTAAGAATGCTAGTTTTGATGAAGCAATACTTTGAATATAAGATATTCTATTTTGAGAATGTATCTTTTGCCTTAGATTTTTGGAATCCTTCAATCTTAATGTCATATTTATTTTTTCTTTTTTTAATCTTTTGTATCCTGACTTTGCTTAGGCTATGTAGTCAGGACATTGGTGTCATTTCTTAGATTCAATCTCTTGTGAACATCCCTTGTGTTCCTCTTTTAGAAACTCTCACACCAATCAATGATCTTATCAATCTTTTGAGGAGACCCTTCTTGTTTCAACCAATTGGAGCTTGGATCATGTCTCATCATCTTTGACTTGAATTAAACAACACCAAAAAATGATCAAATCTTAAAATTTTCAAAGTGTTGAGAACTTGTTAGTCTAGAGTCTTGATTTCTTTACTGTAAATCCCTTATTTCCACAAGAAATGTCTATTTCTCGGTTGGTATAAGACACACAATCATCCAAATGTTTTGACAAAGAAATACCTCTTCCTAAAATCGAGACCAAAGAGTGATTAGTAAAATCTTGAGAAAAAGAATCCCAAGTACACCTTACCCCCTAGGACTAACACAACTTTGAAAATGAAACACACGACTAAAAGCAAACACACAACTTGAAAGCAAACACACTTGCAGAAATAAACACACTTGTAGAAATGAAAATCTAATCTAGATATAGAAATAAAATCTAACTAATCCTTTTTTTGTTCCTTTTAGGCTTCAAAATAATGTTTCAGAAATTTCCCATTTACGAGCAAAGGTAGAAATTCCCCCTTTAAGGAACTTAGCCTAAAAGTGTTTTCTTTGAGAATTTTCACAATCTGATATGGGCTTGTCCACAAGCATTGAAACTTGATATGGCTGCCCAGATTTTCTTTTGCCTTATCCCACAATAGAACAAGGTTGGAAATCCTAAAGAATTTTATCCTGGCCCTCTTGTTGAACCATCTCTTAACAATAGCTTGATGTTTAGCCATGTTCTCTAATGTAGTTGTTCATTTCTCATCCATTTTTAGAAGATTCATCAATCAAATTTGTACTCAGTCGGTGTCATCCGCATACCCACTCTTGAATTTTAAGATAGGAATCTTAAGATTGAGTGGGAATACAAGTTCTTGCTCATAAACAAGTAGATATGGAGAAGTCCCCAAGGCATTTTTAACTCTAACTTGATCCATCCATAAGGCATATTTCAATTGTGTATGCCAATCCCTAGGATTCTCCTTCAACAATCATTTTATCACAGTGATTAAGTTCTTGTTTGTAGATTCCACTACCCCATTTCCTTGTGGGTAGTAATTTGAGGAGAATTTGATCTTACATTGTTTGACACCTCTTTCTCTCTCTTCATGATGATGGATCACGTAGTGTGATTCAAAACTTTGATGAAAAATCTCTACACAATCTATTCCAGAAACTTAGCATTATAAATCATGGATTGTGGAAATCTGATTGCATTAATGACTTTGTTTTCAAATACCCATTGTGTCAAGAATGCAGATGCAAATGCAGATCCATTGTCACATACAAGAGTGAATGGCATTCCAAATCTAGCAACAATATGTTCTTCCAAAAAGTTAGTCAGCACCTTAGTAGTGCAATTTTTGAAAGTCTTTGCCTTTGTCCATTGTGTGCAGTAATCCGTAGCTGTAAGAATGAATGCATGTGCAGTTGATGATGGTGGGTTTACTAGACTAATGAAATCCAGTCCCCACTTTGCAAAAGGGTGCACCTCATATACTGGTTATACTAGAATTTTTGGGTGCCTCTCTTTGTTAGCATTGGTTTGGCATGTATGACAAGAACACACATGTTCAAAAGTATCCGTGAATATCAAGGGCCAAAAATAACCCGATCTTAAAATCATGTGAGTTGTTGCTTCTGCTGAACCATGTCTCGTACCATACTTGTCATGAAAATGTTCAAAGACATCCTTAGCTTCTTCATGTCCTAAGCATTTCAAATAAATCCCTTCATAGTTCCTTTTATATTGCTTGTTATGAAGTAACTTATAAGACTTGCATTTCATCTTAAGTCCCCTACATTGTGAACTATTCATCCATTTGGGACATTGATCTTGTAAGAGATAATAGACAATATCCTGGTACCACACATCTATCACCACACCTTGATTGATATCAACTTGTGATATAACCATCTTCTTTTGATCATCTTCATCTATTTCATCGTCAAATTTGAATTCCTTTTGATTTCCATCTTGGTTATCAGCTATCATTTTTGATAACCCTTAACCTCTAACTAATCTCATAGATTGAATTTTGAGATCAAATTCCTAAAGTATCACCATCCACTTTCCCCTTCTTTCACGAAGTTCATTCTGCATCAAAAGTTTCTTTACTAGTGGGTCTGGTACAATTGCATACACCTTACTTCTGAGTATGTAGTGACCAAACTTCTTTACTGTCTTGATTAATTTAATGGACTATTTATAAAGATTTGAATATTTCAACTCAATTTTCTTTAGAGGACAACTCATAAAAGCAATTGGTCGCTCATCTTCCTTTTCTCTTTTTGTGTCAAGATCCCTCTGCAAGAATGTTCAGAAGAAAAGGAATAGATCTTGAATGGTAATTCATAATTTGGACTTACCAAAATTGCGGCTATGGAAATGGCAACCTTAATATCTTGGAATGATTTCTTTATCTCTAGTACCCATTTTGTTTTAGCTCCCTTTTTGAGTAAATCATTGAAGGGGTAGACTATCTCTACAAAACCACTTATGAATTTGCATACAAAGTTTATCTTTCCAAAGAGAAATTTCAATTCCTTCTCACTGTGTGGAGGTGCTAACTTCAAAATAGACTCAACTCTATCTAGATCAATGGAAATTCTGACTTCAGAAATGACATGTCCCAGAAGTTTCCCTTTAGTAACACCGAATGAACATTTCTTGGGATTGAGGGATATGCTATACCTATGACATCTATTGAATACCTGCCTTAGATCAGCAATATGAGTACTTTGATCTTTTGAAAAGATAGTCAAGTCATCCATGTAGATGACTATACACCTATTTATCAATCCTTTGAAAGCTTCATCCATTGCTCGTTGAAATGTAGCTCCCGCATTACTCAATCCAAAAGGCATCCTTCTATAAGAAAATGTTCCCCACTTGGTTGTGAAAGTAGTCTTTAGCCTATCTTCTTCATCAACCATCACTTGGTTATATCCTAAGTAACCATCCAAGAATGACATCTTCTTTGAACCATTAATGATTTGCAATACCTCATCTAGTGAGGGTAAAGGGTAGTTATTCTTCTAAGATGCTAAATTCAAGTTACAAAAGTCAACATAAAGATGAATCTCTCTAGTCTTCTTCTGTACAGGAACCAAATTTGCCACCCATGTGGAATGACAGATAGGAAATATGATCTTAGCATCTAGAAGTTTCTTAACTTCTTTCATAATCATTGGTTTGATAATTGGATTTATTAGTTATTGTCTTTGTCAGAAAGGTTTAGCATCCAATTTCAATGGGATGTCATGTGTGATAATCTTAGGATCATAAGTCTTTAACTCTTTGTAGCTCCAAGCAATAACATCTTTATACTTGGTGAGCAAATTGAGCATGGCATCCCTTTCTTGTTGATTGCATACTTTTCCTATTTGCATTATTTTTGGTTCTTCATCAGTACCCAATTAATAGGAGTCACATTCTTCAATTCCTTTCTCTTGAGGTTCCCTTCTATTGAGTGCTGATTCATCACGATCAAAGATGCGTTTGAGTTCAACCATTCCTTTTGGAATGGAGTTGGTTTTAAAATTAAGGATTCCATCATCATCCTCAAGTTCATCATCTTCAGGCTTGTCCTCAGGTGTATCATCAATCTCTTGTCCTTGAAAATGGCAACTGCACATAATAAAATTGAGTATATGTTGATCATCCTGAAAGTTAGTGATATTGTCAGGGATGGAAGGAACAACAACTAATTCAACTGAGAATCTTTTTAGCTTTGTCTTTTCAACTAGTTGCAAAGCACTAGCTGAAATAGCAAGGGTGTCTGCTACCACATTCTTCCTTCTTGGAATGGATTTGATGTTTAGAGCTTCAAAGTCATCCACTATATCCCATACCCTTTTCCTATAAGAAATTAATCTTTTGTCATTGCATGAGTATATGGATTTTACTTGTCATATAACTAGTTGAGAATCCCCTTCGATTATAAGAGAGGTGACTCCATTTTCCAATGCAAAGAGAAGTCCTTGAATCAAATCTTTGTATTTTGTAGCATTGTTAGTACATCTAAACTACAATCAATATGCAGCATAGAAAGACCTACCTTTTGGGTTGATTAGTTCAATACTTGGACTGGCTCCTAATTTGCATCTTGAACCATCGAAGCGAAGTATCCAAACTGCATTTTCCTTGGGTTTTCTGACTTTGTGCTTATTTGTCCTTAACTTTTCTTTTACTTGAGCCTTGAATGACTATTTCTTGGGAACCCATTGTAACTTTTCTTGTATAGGGCTTGATGAATCTCCTTCATATCCTATGGATAGAGGAAGTGTATGTTTTTCTTGCTTCTCTTGAATTTCCCCTATTAGCTCACTAATTTGTTCAACTTTAAGCTTAGGATGAATGACTACTGAAGTCCATCCTTTATCTTTGACATATCATCTTCTTCTCTAAACTTTAATAATCCCTAAAGGAGGAGAAGATAAACCTCCACCATCTGAAGAGGTATCACTATATGATACATTTAAATCTTCACTTTCTTCTTCAGTTTGTTCAATAAGGTTGGATGAATTCATTGAATCTTGACTTTCAATAATTTCATCTTTTGAGGTCTTTGTACTCTTGTTTTCCATTATTTGTGTCAACACCTTTGCTACTGCTTCTTGGCACACTAAACATTCAAACTCTGAATGACTAACTTTTTGCAACTAGAAAAATCCTGGAAGGAGGATACTAGGGTCAACTTCCTCTCCTAAACAATGTAAATTAGTCACCATACTCTCTATGAATTGTGTCACAGTCTCACTTTTGGGTTTCGACACCTTCGGTTCTTTATTTTGATCTTGAGATGTATTGTTTAAAACCATATACAATACCATCACTTTGTACGAACCCAAATTCAATTGTAAGAATGCTATCTCATTTGGGGCATTATAATCTATGATCATTGTTTTCAATTTGGGCTCAACATCTATCTTGATTTGATTGTTCAATCCTTTCCATGGCAACCATAATTGAGTGAAGTCTGTAGAGAACCATCCTCTGAGACATTTTTCCCATTCTCTACTTAGGAGTAATCCATATGTCTCCAGGATATCAACCACACGTATGTCAATAATATCTTGGATCCAAGGATCAATTGTTAACTGTATCTGCACATATTTTAATACCCCAATAACTTTTACCTCTATTTTATCCAATTGTATTACCACTCGGTTAGAGGGTTGAGGATTAACTCCTAGCCTTTGAGCTATTGATAATGACATCACATTACATGAAGCTCCTAAATCAATAAGACAATTGTGAAGATTATTCCCATATATCCTTATGCTCAACAAAAATGGGGGTACCTCAACTTTGTCCTTGAACATAGTGGGCATTGCTTCTACAACATTTACTTGTGGCAGCATCATCTTTTGAGTGACAACATTCATATTATGGGACACCTTTGTATTATCCAATGTCTTCAAGAGTGTTTCTCTTTGTTGTGGACAATTCTGAAACATGTCGAACATGGACATATTGGCTTTCATTTTCTTTAGATCTTCTATTGCATTATAATTTTTAGTAGACCAAGTAGGGTTCTTTAGTATTGTTGGTATGTTCACTTCATTTTGATACTATTGTCCTCCTTGGGCTAGCCTTATCGATGGAAAATTGTTGTTTGCTCTAGGATCAGGTGGAGTTGGTTGCAAAATAGGAGGAATTCCATCAGTCAAGGGATCCTTTTTGTTTTTGAAATTATATGTATTTCAATTGTCATTTTGAAAGGAAAACATCTCATCGTGTTGAAGATCGAGTTCTTGACTAAATGGGAATGAGAATTCCTCACTTGCTTGTTGTTCCACTTGTACATTATGTGTAGAATCATAAGATTCTAATAGCACTACATTGAATTGAATAGGAGGAGGATTATCATTTACTTGTGAGTTTTGATTCACCTCCTGATTACCATTATAGTATGCACCATTGTTGCTAGGCATATTTTGGCCATCATCATACTGATTGATATCAACATACTGAATGTTGTTGTTGTTATCGGTAGGAATGCTTCCATTTTTTGGTCAAGTATTCCATTGTCGATTTTGTCTTTGGAATCCATTTTTGTGATTACGAGGATTGAATTTGTTTCCTCTGCCATTGTTTCCTACATTGTTGCTACTATTATTGTTAAAGTTCTTGTTGTAATTTTGACCAAAATTATTGTTGTAGGGGCCAACATTATTTCTTTGGAAGTTGTTATTTTGTCCTTGTGACAATCTAAGATGTGTCAACTCATTGTTCATTTTTGACATGGTCTTCTTCATTTGACCAATTTCTAAAAGGAGATTATTATCTTCTTCCACAAGAACCATTGCTTTCTATTCAAAGAAAGCCATTTTTGGGGGGCTCATACCCTAGATATGTTATCACTTGAGTTTGTGGAGCAGGTGCCTACTACAATGGGACTGGGTTCATAGGTATGAACTGACTAGTTACGGTGGGTGCTTCCATGGGGTATGTTGGCACTATAGGGACTATTTGTGCTAGAAGCATCATTCCTCCTCCATTAGGATTAGCTTGCTTTACGAACGTGATCACTTCTACAAAGACTTTGTGCAATGTATCAATATTTGCTGCATGAAGTCTTCTGAGAAAGATTGCAGTAAGAGGGTCCATAGCATTCAAATAAATTTGGATGGTAGCTTCAACCGGTATTGTGTATGGTGTTTCTAACTTGCGGTAGGCCATATGAAAGTGATGGTTGAAGTGTGAAACTATCTTAGTTGGGTCCCTTTTTATTTATATGAATTGTTGATGTATCATTGTTGGATTGATGAATGTTTTGAATTGTTCCAAAAATATTTTTTTTGAAAGTGTCCCAATCTCCAACACATCTTGGTGGTAGGTTCACATACCAATTGAAGGCAATTTCCCCCAAAGAGTAGGGAAATAAGTGAAGAACCACATCCTCATTGGAAATTTTCTTTCGATTGCAAATTTCCTTTAAAACATTGACATGATCTTCAATGGTTCTTGTTTCTCCATAAAGGAATCTTGCACAAAATTTCTCAGGATTCTTAGGGAGGTAATGGAGTGCACCTCTCAAGTTAATGGGTGACTCAATTGCATTTGTGAAAAAGGCCATTGGAGGATTTTGTGGACCTGAAGGTGGCTGGGATGGTGATGGGAGTGTTGCAATATGTGGAGGTCCACCTAGTGGTTGAACGGGTGGTGGAGTAGAAGAAGATGAGGAAATATCAAATGGAATGGTTGAATTCAAGGTATTCCTCTACCACTACGTGGCTTATGAAAATGAGTAAGCTCTAGAAATTCTTGGGAACTTGGCAAAGATCTTAACACTCACTAGAATGGGGATCTTGGATCAATAGCAATTCCTCACTTCTTTGAATTTTGTGCACCACAAAGTTCTGTGGACCTGTGGACCTGCAGACCTGTAGATTTGAATTTTTGAAAATTTTAGAAGCAATTTTTGAACTTTTACGGAGTGAAAATTATTACAAGGGTTCAATTTTTTTTTCAACCTTTATCAAATCTTTCTTGTTTCCAATAATAGGTTCTTTTTTTTTAGTCCCTTCTTCTAGTGCCACTTCTGTTGGGCATTCATTTGGCACAAGGTCAATTACAAGTATCCATAGTGTAATTCCTCTCTTGAAAAACAAATCTTTTTAAGGATCTGCTCCAAAGTTTAGTATTTTTCTTGCAACGTACCAAAATCTACTTAGTAGAAGATAAATGTGAGTGTTCAAGAGGAGGCCTTTGCTAGTTCTAAAAAAAAAGTCTTTTATCCTAGAATTGAAGTAAAATTTGTTCGCTATCTCAAAATATCACACCAAAAGAACAATATTTTTGTATTTTTGTTTTTGTTTTTCAATGTATGCAATTCTAACAATGCAGCTACTATGAGGTCCTATTATAACAAGGGGTTAGCAAAGAAAATAATGAAACTCAAAGAAAATAACATGAAATCAAATGACTTGAAATTGAAATTCCCAAACAGACATAAGCTATAGAACAAAACACATTGTGAGTTAAACCTTTGAAGAAATCAGTAGAAAACCAATGAAGATAGGAGCAACACTTCCTAAAATCCACTAATGCTATCATCAGTGAGAATCTTTAACAAATTGAATGATGTTTCACTCTTCATCAAATCATAAGGCCACATAAAGTGTGCTCATGTGAGACAAAAAGCTATGTAGACACAATCAGGTGATCTCTTCTCAAGCTCGTTACATTGGCAGAATTCATATATCTGTAGCAAACACCAAAACTAAATGATCACACATCCAAAAACAACACAATAAACCTTTGGTTCAATCACAATCTCATGAATACAATCCACAAAACAATGACACATTCAGGCAAGAATAACTACACTCTAAATGCTAGCACCAAAAGCATAACTTTATTGCATAATAATGGCAACCCTTCTTACATTTTACAATGTGGTATTTATAAGAAATTGTCTCCTCAATTTGTGTTGAGAGTGAGAGATATCTTGATGCAATAAAATGATTTTAAAACATTTAAACAAACTAAATATATACAAACTGACAGTCTAACTGGTGCTTAGAGGAACTTCATCCATATTTTATTCATTAATTGGATGCATGAGTCCTTTACATGTCAAAAATAGAGAAATCATGAGAGATAAAGTAGGAGGAAGCCATCAATCAAGGTAGAAGTGCATGGAGACACCAAAAATAGAAGCTGCCCCTTTACTAGGCATGTGTCAGAGTTAAACTGCCATCAGAATGTGCTCCCAATGCATGGAAAGTGCTATTTTTGGAACTGGTAGTCAACTATCAATGCACCTCTAAATTGCAGACCTATGGAGTTGCAGAGTTGCAGACCTTGACTAGGTCAAAATCTTAAAATTTTACTAAGTGTCAAAATTGAAATTTTGGCATCTGGGTTTTGCTCATCTTTATCCTAAAGATATGTTTGGATGTTTTCCCTTGAATTTCTCTATAATCTCAGTAATATTAGCAACATTTGGAAGATCCAAAGTCTCATACTTGTCTTTGACCTTCTGTCTATAGTTATCCACCTCAATTCAAGTTTCTACAAAATCTCTGAGTTTGGTGTCCAACTCTAACAATGCTTCCTCTGTCCTAAAGGCTTGTCTGATGTCTTCATCACTGGATGCTTCCTCTAAAGTCTTTTAAAAATTTTCCACAACTACCTCAACTGGAAAAAGCTTCTCTCACTCTTCATCTTCAAAAATGTCCAAGCATGCATCACTGTACAACTTTTTTGCTTCCAAAATTCACTCTCGGGCTTGGTCCTTGAGCCTGTGTATCTCATCATGCAATGTTTCCATCACTTTATTTCCATTTGCAATATTTTCTATCCAATCATCTATCATGTCTAACTCCTCTTCGGTATATACATCAATCATAATGTGGTACCTTTTTCATTTTATGGCTTGTAAAGTTTGTAAATCCTTGCTCCATCCCATAACTCATCCATGGTACTGAAGTGCTGCCTCAAAATTGCCATGATCTTATCAACATTCTCTTGTGTGGCATGCAATAACATTAGACCTCTTGTGATTATAGTAACACCTGTATCCTCAAGGCTATGTCGCCAATCTTGACAAGCTCTAAAAAAATGGACTAAGTTGTACACCTTCCCCTTCTCTAAGAATGGTACTCAAAGTCTCCTTAGGGCACTCAAAATCAAGAGGACCAATAACTTTAGCTAGATATCCGTTTAAGATCTCAACTTGCCTTCAAAGTGTTCTGATTTCAATCTCATCCTGTTCCATATGGGTGAGAACCTTCTTGACTCCCATAGTCATCATCTGTCAAGATGTATCCTGTGTAGGCTTTCCCAACATGATATCTTTCACGTCATAGTCCTAAAGACTAACAACTTTTTCATCTATATCTTTTAGAGGGTGAGCCACTTGTAAAAATAAGTCCTGGTTTTGGGTAGGAGTAATGAATGCAAATGACATTGCATGATGTAATGAAGACTCAAGCTTGTTCAAAATATCTACAATGTTACAAATATCATCCTCTAAAGCATGGAATTGATGCTTGGCACTTCTCATTATTTCCTTCTGAAACCATCTTGGAATATGTATTTCTATAACCTTGACTTTGGATGATGAAGGGATGTGTTCAACTACCTCCTTCCCTCTATTTCTCTTGTTTGGAGTCTCTTGTTCTGAGGGTTCTTCTTCTATAGTCTCAGTTTCTGTAGATCTTGTAGTTTGATCCTCAACTTCCTAAAAAGGTTGTTGTATACATTCTACTATGTCTCTTTTGATGGCTCATTAATAACCCTCTGTTCTAGTTGCCCTTGTAATGATGGTTCCTCGTAAATATATTATTTTTAACTTAGAGGTGGAGGCATTACTAAAACCTTATCTACCATCATAACCTGAGGTGAAGATTGGGGAGTGAGATGATGACCTTGTGTCTTAGCTGGCATCTGCGTCCAATCTTGCTATTGAAGTTCACTTGTAGGGGTATCTCTGATCTTATCTCCAACTAATTCATTACCCACTAGCATGAAATCAAAATCTAGGATGGAGAGAAAATCATCACCTAGTTTCCTTTGCTCATTCACCAATCAGTGTACTTTATCTTTCGAAGAAGAGAGTTCTACTGTTTCAGCTTGGGTGGGTGGTGGGTTATTTGTGACACTCTTCCTTCTTTCCAATTTTGTGGCTTTGGCTAGCTGAGTTTTTTGTAGAGGCACTTACTCCTCTTCATCTAATTCTATTTCCCCCTCATCTGATTCTTCCTTTTGAATGGTTTCAAGAATAGATGGATTAGGCACTAATCTTTTACAAACTCTTTGCCTCTTGTTCATTCTAACCTTGATCCTCTTTTATTTCTGTGGAACCATAGGAGAAGCAAGCTCTTCATGCATTAGATGAATGGATGTTTTTAAAATTTCTCCCTCTTCTTGTTGACTTGATAAAATAGGAGGTAATGGAAATTCAACCTGAATATGAGGAGCTCCACCATCTTAAGGCTCTTGGGGAGTGGATTCCTGTTGCTGGGAAGGGGCCTATTCTTCAACATGATCTACCTAAAACCTCTAAGGAGAGGCTCTCTTCCTCTTTCCCTTCTTCTCTGAAGGATGGTAGTATCACACTAGATGATCTAGCTAGTAGACTATTTTTGGCTTGATAGGAGACTAGAGCACAAAGATAGGAACTGTGACTTTCTTTCCCTTTCCCCTTTTTGGTTGAGCATGTGCATGGAATATCACTATATTTGGAATTGGATCAAGTGGAAAGGGTTTCTTGATCCAACTCTTTGTCATTCTGAATACATGTCTCGCTCGATGATTAATATCATCTCCTTCCTCTCTATCAATTTGTGCATTCAGAATAGGCCTTTTGCCAACTTTATCTGTATTGAATAGGGGATCCAGTAGCTCCTACAAGTCCTATAGTCTTATCTCATTTGAGATGGTCAAATGGAGAGCCTTCTCTTCTAAATACAAAGTCATTCTACAATAGTCTCTGATACAAACATCGTAGTCATTTGTGGCATTCATCCAATGATCTTCAATGACATCCTCATGGTAGAACTCTTTTCCTACTAGGTTTTCCACTTTACCAACATTGTCTAAGAATGGCTAGGGAAAGTTATATTCTTCAAGAGGATAATTCTCCCATTCCCACTCAAAAATTGGGATATCCTACTTTCTCTTTACCTAGTATGCTCCTATTAAAAAAGGCCAATCCCAACAAGGCCTCCATTGTCTTTTGATCCTCTCATAAGTTGACTCAATCTGCCAAGATATTTCCATCAAAACCAACTTTTCACTTGGGTACCTTGGGAGTTTCTTTGGACTGATGGATGCACCACCAACTCGAATGTATGTGAATGTCCAAAATTGGATGAAATATGCACTAAGAGTTGCGATCTCTATCTGGGCTTCATCAGACAACCTCTTCCCATAATCACCTTCAATGAATTGAATGATGGCAAAGATGAAGGTATCATTCACAATTCTTTATTCCTTGCTTTGTGGTGAGAGCTTCTTCTTCACCAGCTGAGGATAAACTATATACGACCATGCATTAGGGTCCTGCATACTGCCCTTCTTGTACAACCTAGGATAGTTAGTTTCCCTTGCTGCAAGTAGATACACCACATAAGAAGTCATATAGAACTTCTTCTTGTCCTTTACTATTCGCAACTAGTCACACAAGTTCTCACTAAGTGTGGTGGCCCAATCTAGTGGTATCTTTGCATGTCTGATGGTCTCAATGAAGTTGACCATGAATGGAGCAAGATGACCCACTGCAGGCAATCCCATAACTCTACTCAAGAGAATGATTGAATATCCAATGTCATCCTTCATGTATCCTTGAGTTATATCCACTTTTGTGATTGTCTTCCCTTGAGGTGGTTTCTCAATGAAGTATGAGGAATATATGATGTCGATGGCCTCCTGGTAATGCTCTTTATGCCACCTCTCAGTTGCTTCATATGAAAGTCTAATGAACTGATCGGCCCTGGGTAGATGAAAAACCCTCTCGAGATTATTAGGTCACAGATCCAAGACCACTTCCCTAGTGATGCTCTTTACCACCATTTCATCAAGAATGAAATGCCGAGATAGGGTCATAAACAATTCAGCTAACTACATAGTCTTGTGATGTGATGCTACATTTAGTAATCTAGAACAGATTAGGGTGGATCTCAAGGATGACCTTTCGGTTGGATTGTTACAAACTTTGAAGAACTCTCCCAAGTCCATGTGTTTGAGGTCTATGTCTTTGATCTTAGAATACTCATCATCTAACTATGATTTTGGGGTTACGCCTTGGAACTTGTAGACAACTAGTTTTGCTATTGATCTAGATGTGGACACCATCTGATTATATTACCTGCGCATCATGGGAAAAAAGAAAACATGATTAATTATTGGATATCAAAAAATGTAAAAAAGAAAAAAAAGTCCCCCTTAGAGACTTATTTGTTTTTATTTATTTATTTTTATTTTTTTAATTTTTTTTTTTTATAAAAAAAGGTTGATGAAGTGGGTGCGGGCACGAGGGTGTGGGTGCCTTACATGTTCACAAAAAGGGGCATGAGTGGTGCTTTTGTGTAGGTGCCACGCGGCCCAAAGGGGTACATTGTGCATGCACTCCAATAAGGCACGCATGGCACTACGCTGTGCACCCAAAAAGGGTGCACGAGCGACACTGTCACATAGGTGCTATGTATAGCCGAAAAGAGCATGTTTTTTGCCTCACCACATGGGAGTGCCACATAGGCACTGCACGCACCCAAAAGGGCACTGCTTGCAACATCATAGCGGTGCACCACTCAAGCATAGTGCACGCATGCACCCAAAAGGGCATTGTGCCCTACCTTCCATGTGCATGTCGCGCGTGTGTTTAACTAAAAAAAATGGGGGAGAGGGTGTATCCATACCTCTCCCTTCTTGCTCTTGCTATAAAAAAAATGAGCAAAACAAAGGGGGAGGCAAGGTTATAAAACCCTCTCTCTTGTTAACTATAATACTAATTTCTTCTCTCGACTCTCAAACAAAGAGTTTGGGAGTCAAAACAAGTAGGGGGTCCCCGTTCCTAGTAAGGAATGGGGCATGTGTTGTGGACACCACAACAAGATTCTGAAAGATTTGATCATGGATCACCTTGTTGAACCAATGTTTTATGATAGCCTAATGTTTTGAGATATGTTCTAAAATTTTTGTCCTTTTCTTATCCAATTCAAAAAGATTTGTTGATCTAATTTGGACCTTTTTTGCATCCTCATCATATCCTCTCATGAATTTCAATATTGGAATTTTGAGATTGAGCGGGAATAATGGTTCTTGTCCATAGACTAATAGATATAGGGATTTTCACAAAGAATTCTTTATCTTGAAGCTATCTATCCATAATATGTATTTTAATTGGATATGCCGATCTTTTGGATTTTCTATGTGCAAGCATTTAATGATCAAAATTAAATTCTTGTTGGTGGACTTGTCCATAACATTCTATTGGGGATAATAATTGGATGAGAATTTCATTATGAATTCATTTTATAATTCCCATTAAGGAAAATTGATGCAAAAGATGACCCATTATCACACACTAGGAAGATTGGTATTCCAAACCTAGTCACAATGTATTCTTCTAAGAAATTAGTGACCAATTTTGACGAAAAAATTCTAAATTTTTTATCTTTAGTCCACCATGTACAATAATATATAGCTATTAGGAAAAAAATTTGTCATGTTGATGATGGTGGGTTTACATTCCCAATAAAATTTAGCCCCCACTTGGCAAAGGGGCATACCTCAAGTACTAATTGCAATGACATATTTGGGTTTCTTTCTCTATTGGCACTTGTTCAACAGAGGTGATAGGAATGTACATGTTCAAATGTGTCTTTGAAAATAGTAGGCCAAAAGTAACCTAATCTCATAATTTGATGGGTCATAGCCTTTGATGATCCATATCCAATGTCATACTTGTCATGATATTGTTCTACTACTTCTCTCACTTCTTCATTCCCTAGACATTTCAAATAAATCACCTCATAGTTTTTCTTGTAGATTTTTCTATCTTGAAGTATGTAGGCTTTACATTTCATTATCATTCCTCTACATTGATAACTATTCATCTATTGAGGGCATTGGTTCTGCAAGAGGTAATATACAATACCTTGGTACCAGACATCTATGATTATTCCTTCATGGGTGTCTACTTAGGACACTAAGATTTTTTCTTCATTGTTATCTATCATCTTGGTTAATCCCTACCCTCTCACCAACTTAGTTGATTGAATTTCCAAATCAAACTCTTGTAATATAGCTATACACTTTCCTCTTCTTTTCCCTAACTCATTCTATATTAGCAATGATTTGACTACACAATTTGACACAATAACGTATACCTTACTCTTGAGTATGTTATGGTGAAATTATCGACTTCCTTTATTAGGGAGAATGAATTTTTTTCCAAGTTAGGATAGTTCAATTCAACATTCTTGAGTGGGAAACTCATGAATGTAATGGGCCTCTCATTTTCTTTATCTTTATTTTGTGTGAGAATTCCTATACATGAGTCTTTTAAGGAAAAAGTAAAAATTTTGAAAGGCAGCTCATAATCATGACTTACAAGCACTAGTGCATTGGAAATAGTGACTTTGATATCTTTGAAATATTTCTTGACTTTAGGAACTCAATCAATGTTTTCTCCTTTCTTTGGTAAGTCATTAAGGGGGTGGACTATATTGGTAATCCTACTAATGAACTTATGTACAAAATTAATCTTCCCAAAATTATAACTTTATAATTTCTTCTATCCTTTTAGGATCAATTGAAATTTTGACTTTAGAAAAAATGTGACCCAAGAGATTTCCTTTGGTAACTCCAAATGAACATTTATCAGGGTTAAGAGATATACTATATTTCCAACATCAATTGAAAACTTTCTTTAGATCAACAATATGAGTACTCCTCTCTTTTGAAAAGATTGTTAGGTCATATATATAGATAACTATGCATTTTTTTTATCAATCCCTTAAATGCCTCATCCATTGATCTTTGAAATGTAGCTCCTACATTGATTAATCTAAAGGGCATCCTTTTGTATACAAATGTTCCCCATTTAGTAGTTAATGCCATCTTTAATCTGCCTTTTTTGTCTACCATTAATTGATTATATTCTAAATATCCATCTAGAAAAGACATCATTTTAGACCCATTTACAATCTGCAATACTTCATCAAGTGAAGGCAATGAGTACTTATATTTTTGGGATGCTTGATTCAAATTTTGAAAGTCTATGCAAACGTAAATCTCTCTTGCCTTTTCCTTATTGGTACCAAGTTGGCAACCCATACAAAATGTCAGATAGGAAATATAATCTTCGAATCACACAATTTTTTGATCTCTTTCATCATCAATGGTTCAATAATAGGATTCATTGGTCTCTTTCTTTGGAAAAAAGGCTTACCATTAGGCTTCAAAGGAATATCATGAGTGATGATGTCATGATTATACATCTTGAACTCCTCATAATTCCATGCAATGGCATGTCTATATTTTGTGAGTAATTGGAGCATATTTCTTACTCTTGGGAACTATAAGCCTTTCTAATTTTTAGTATCTTAGGGTCATCTTCTGTGCCTAGATTATAAGAGTCACATTCCTCAATTATCTTTTCTTCTTTGGCCCTCTTGTTGCATACCTACTTACCTTGGTCAAAGATATGTTCCAGCTCTACCATCCCCTTAAGAATACTATTAATTTTCAAATTTAAGATCTAGTCTTCATCTTCTAGTTCATCTTCTTTGGATTTGTCATATGGTATGTCATCAATTTCTTGTCCTTTGAACAAACCATTTCACATTATGAAATCTAGAATATGTTGATCATCTTGGAAGACCTGGAAGTTACTAATATTATTTGGAATAGATGGGATATCCACAAGTTCTACTAAAAACACTTTGAGTTTCATTATTTCAACCAACTGTAATGCACTAGCTAAGATTGCAAGGGTGTCAGCTACTAAATTTCTTCTTCTTGGAATAAATCTTTTGGTTAGGGCTTCAAATTCTTCCATCAAGTCCCAAAACCTCTTTTGGTAAGAAATTAGCCTTCTATCATTGAAAGAATAGATCATTTTGACTTGTTGAATGACCAACTGAGAGTCTCCTTCAACTGTGAGAGCTTTGACATCCTTTTCTAATGTGAAGATAAATCCATGTATCAAATCTTCATATTGGATAAAATTATTAGTACACATAAATTGTAAATGATATGTAACATAAAAGCACCCACCTTTGGGATTAATTAGTTCAATACTTGCTCTGACTCCTAATTTACATTTGGAACCATCATACTTGAGTGTCCATATTGGTTGTTTTTTTGGTTTCCTAGGCTTGTGTTTATTTTTTCAAAGCTTTTCTTTGACTTAGACTTTGAAGGATTGTTTCTTCAAGACCCATTGTATTCTTTCACATTTTAGGTTTGATGAATTGCTATTGTTTACCTTTGATATAGGGATTGTTCGTTTCTTTATTTTTTCATCTTCAATTCTCCAATCAACTCCATGATATTTTTTCAATTTGTGGTTTAGGTCAAAAAACTATAGAGGTTTACCCTTGACCTTTCACAAATTGTCTCCTTTTAAGAATGTTAATCATCCCCGGTGGAGGAGAAGATAAAGCTCCCCCATTTGAAGAGGTGTCATTGTATGATACATTTAGATATTCTTTTACCTCATCTTCATTATTCATGATCTCAGATGTGCATGAATGACTTGAATTGCCTTTGGGTATTTTACTTGTAGTTTGATCAATTGTAGAGTGTGTTATCTAAGTTATTACCTGAGCAATTGCTTCTTGACTATCTAAGCACTCAAACTTTGAATGATTCACCTTATGAAACTTGAAAAATCCTAGAAGGAACAAAATTTTTGGATCTTCTTCTTCTCCTAAACACTGTAAATTTTCAACCATGATATGTATGAATTACATCATGATTTCTTCTTATGGAGTAAGGTTTAGTGATTCTACATTTAGTTTATCAGATTTTTCAATAAAAGCTATGTCAAGAGCCATTACCCTATAAGCACCTAAGTCTAATTGAAGAAATACTACTTCATTTGGACCATTGTACTCTATCATCATTGTCTTTAATTTTAGCTTGGCATCTATTTTAATATGGTTATTCAATCCCTTCCCAGGAAAACTCAATTAGATAAATTTAGTTGAGAACCATCCTCTTAGGCATTGGGTCCATTCTCTTCTTAGTAATCAATTGCATGTTTCTGGAATCTCTACTATATGTATGTCTATGATATCTTGGATTTGGGGGTCTTTACTCAACTATATGAAAATGTCTTTCAATACTCCTATGACCTTGACTTATTTTTTATCAAGTTGGATCACTATTCAATCTGTGGGTCATGGGGTTACTCCCAACTTTTGAGATATCAAAAGTGGCATGAAATTATAAGAAGATTCTAAATCTACAAGGCAATTGTGAGGGTTTCTTCCAAACATTCTAAGACTGAGTAAGAAAGGGAACACTTCATTCTTATCTTTATACATGTTGGGTATAGCCTCATAGGTATTAACTCTTGATGATATCATCTTTTGAGAGCCTATATCAGGCATTGTCTTTGTATAATCAAGAGTTTTCAATAGTACTTCCACTTGACTAGGACAAATTTTTAGCATATAATACATGGAGATATTAGCCTTGGTCACTTTTAACTCTTCAATGGCACTATACTTTTTAGTTGTCCACTCGAGATGCTTTAGTATTGTAGGTATGTTTCCTTGTTCTAAATTTGTTGTCTAGAGAAGGATGCTATTGTAGATGTAGGATTATTATTCTCTCTTGGGAATTCCATCAGTCATGGGTTCCCTTTGATTATGTAAGTTGTATGTATTTTGGTTATCATTCCAAAAAGAAAACATCTTTGCTGGTTTAGGGTCTAATTCTTGATTGAATGGAAAGAAAAATTCTTCATTGATTTGTCTCCCATTTTAGTGTTATGAGGAGAATCATAAGATTCTAACAACATGTCATTGAACTAAATAGGGAACTCATTATTAGTGCAATGAAAATTTTAGTTCACTTCTTGATTTTTGTTAAAAAATGAGCCACCATCATTGGGCATATTTTGACTAGTATCTAGTTGATTGATGTCCACAAATTGAGCATTGTTATTTTTGTCTATAGGGACACTTCCATTATTTGGATGGGTATTCCGCTGTCAACTCTATCATTGGAAAGTGTTGTTATGATCTAGTGGGTTGAAATTGTTCCCTACATTATTATTTCTACTAAAATTCTTGTTGTAATTTTGACCATAGTTATCGTTGCAAGGGGATACATTTGATCTTTGGAATTTTTTATTCTACCCTTGTGACAACCTTAGATGAGTTAGCTCATTGGCTATCTAAGACACGATTATTTTTCATTTGATCTAGCTCAATTGTGACATTATTTTCTACCTTAGTGGATGATGATGATTTTTTCATAAAGAAGGCAACTTTTGGAGGCTTGTATCTTAGGTAGGTTATAGCTAGAGCTCATGTAGACAATGCTTATTGCAATGGTATTAGAGTTAATGGAATGAATTGACTAGGCATCACTTGTGCTCCAAGATGGTATGGTGGTACTATTGTACTAGCATAAGTTGGAACCATCATCTCTCCTCAATTGGGTTTGTCCTATTTAGTAAAGGTGATTTATTCTTTGAAGACCTTTTCTAGTGTGTCAATATCTATTGAAGGAAATCTCCTAAGGAAGATAGAAGTGAGGTGGTCCATAGAGTTTAGATAAATCTAAATTACAACCTCAACTATTATGGTGTAAAGGGTTTTCAACTTGATGTATGACATGTGAAAGTGGTGATTAAAGTGTGAGATGGTCTTTTCTAGATCCCTCTTAATAGATATGAATTGGTGGTGTATCACAACTAGATTGATGAATGTTTTAAATTAATCCACGAACAACTTTTCAAAAGATGCCCAATTTGGAATAGATCCTCATGTACCAGTTAAATGCAATCTCTCACAATGTATATGTGAAAAAATAAAGGACCACATTCTCTTTTTGAATCTATTTGATTTACATATCTCTTTGAAAAACTTGATGTGATTATTAGTTGTCTATATTTCTTCATAGATGAACCTTAGGTAGAATTTCTCAAGGTTCTTGGGAAGGTCATTGAGTGGACCTTGCAAATTTATTGGTGAATCTATTGCATTTGAAAAGAAATCCATAGATGTAGGATTAGGTGAAATGATAGGTGGAGGTAAGTTCAAGGGTGAAACTAAGGAAGATGAATGAATTTGAAATGGGAGTGGTAGGATTCTTGGTATCCCCTTATCACTGCAAGGCTTTCAAAAGTGTTTAAGTTCTAGAAACTCATGCCCATTGGGTGAAGTCCTTAAAGCTTGTTGAAATGGAGATGGTGGATTAGAATCTTCTAGTTTGTATTTTCTCTAAAAAAATGCACCTCTTAAAAGTGCACCTTAAAAAAATGCACCCCAGAAAAGTGCATCTTGAAAAAATGCACCTTGAAAAAGTGCATCTTGAAAAATTGCACCTTCTAAAAATGACAGACTTTGAAAATTTTAGAAATTCTAAAAACTACAAAACTTTCAATTATATGAAAAATGGTTTTTGTCTCTCCTTCTAGTGCCACTTTTATTGAGTTGTTGTTTTGCACAATTATTGATGATAGGAATCCTTTTGTAACTCTCTCTTGAAAAGTTGATCAATGACCAACTTCAAGCTTCTAGATGGCTATTTTTCAACCTATTAGGTAACTTAATTAAAGATAAATTTGAATATTCACAAGGAGGCCTTTTTTGGTACCTAATAATCTACACAACTTTTTTGAAATGTAATGATGAAAAAATATATATTTTTGTATTTTCTATTTTATGATGATTGCAATGTATCAATGCAACTATATGAATTCCTATTTTAATTAAATGTTTGAAAAGAAAATAACAAAGATAGATTAACGAGAGTTTTAAATAAATTAGTGAAGAAAAAATTCCTAATGAATATAAGCCAAAATATCAACACGTTTGTGAATTAAATTTTCAAAATTATCTAGTAGGAAACCAATGAAATTAGGAGCAAGGCTTCCTCAAATCCATTGATACAATTGTCAATGAGAACTTTAATAAAAACCAAAAGATGTTTCGCATTTCATCAAATTATGAGGCCACAAAAAGTGTGCTCACATGAGACAAAATGCTATGTAAGAACAATAGTTATCATAGTAGAAAAATTTGCTAACATAAGACAAAAAAAAGAATTCAAAGATCAAGCAATTATAATAATTCAATAAAACCATTAGCTCCATTATTATTCATGAACATGGATTTACAAAAATAACACACTCAATCAAAATTTATTACTACACTTAGAATGAGAGCACCAATAACATATATTATTTCATCAAAATGTTAGCCTCAGATACATATTAATTCCATATAATTAAAATAAATCCTCCCCTCCTATGTTACGAGTGAGAGCTCTTCTAATGGAACTCATGCTAAAAAACTAATAAAATAAAGTTATTTACATACAAATTGATTCTCTAAATGGTGCTAATTAGGTCTCCATCCTTGTTTATATTAATTAATGGGTGAATGAGCCTTTACATGACTTAAAATAATAAAAGAAGAAGAAGATAAGAGGATAGAAGACATGCGATGATTTGGGAATCACTGAGAGCTCTAAAAATGGAAGCTCAACCTTCTCTAGGTGTCTCTAGAAGTTGAACTATGATCCAAACATGTTTCTAATGAATGGAATGCTCTAAAATAGCAATTTTTAGTTAACTAATGATGCACTACTTCTTCAAAACTATTGGTGCACCTTGGAAAAGTGCAACTCTAAAAAAGAGAACCTTCAAAAAGTGCACCTTGGAGACATGACCTAAAAATCCAAGAATTTTTCTAAGTGTCAAAACTTGATTTCCAACATCTAGATTTTCTTCCCCTTTATACCAAAATGATGTCTGGATGCTTACTCTTTAATTTATCAATCTTTTTTGCTACTTCCTTAGACTCTAGTAAATATAGTGACTCATAATTATTTTGAACTATTTGATGGTAGTTACCCACTTCTATCCTTGATCAACAAAATTCTTTAACTTAGAATCTAGTGATGTAAGGCCCACACTAGTACCCTCTTCTAGATCTGGATGAAATAAATATGGTTAGGAGTTAATTGAGTTATGATTTAAATTTTTTTTTTACTAAGGGATCCTATAGGAGATTAATATAGATTTTGATACTTATCCAGTAACAGTAGGTCGATAAGATAAGACCACATGGAAATGAGATTTAAAATGTCTAAGACAAGAACCTGACCATGAGACACTATGGATGATCTACTAGGCAGTTAGGAAGGATAAAATAACACTTAGTCTACTAAGAACAACTATGAGCATAGGTTATGATGATAATAAGACGTATGGGTATGTTTGAAATTGGTTCTAAATTATTACGACATAATTAATGGAACATTTTAACAGTCTGTGGAGTTAAACTTGGAAAATCACACAAACCCCTCATAATGTGATAAAGGGATATTTCTAGGAACATCACTATGTTTAACTCAACCTAAAGTTACTAGTTAACCGATCTACACATTAGTGATTTTCACTTAGGACATATATGTTAAGATCCATTTTATATTGTTTTTACGATTCACTAAAGATGACTTAGAGTTTCATTGTTATGTGAGAAAGAGTTGTGATGATACTCTGATTTAAAATGATTTATAGTAAGAAGGATTACTGTTGATACACATATTTGATATTTTAATGTTTTAAATATTTTATGAGAGTGATAATGCAATGTTTTGAATATGCACTTAGATGAAAGTTAAATGGAATATGATATGGCAATGTTTTACTGATAGTACTTATAACAAAAATGATTACATGATAATTAATTGTAAATGTTAATGAGAAGTATGAGGTATTGGATCAATGTTGAACATGTTTGTATGTATCCTATATTATTTTATTGGGTTACCGATGTTTAAGTTGAGTGTGCAGGAAAGTTGAACCATGGAAACTTAATGGGGAAACAAGGTATAGACACATGTTTAATGACTCTGCCAAGGTGAATCTTTGTAAGATTCATAAACCTTGTTGTGATGTTCTTATTTCATGAATGTGTGATGTATGTGTGTGTCACTTGACACTTGTGCTTGTTATGTGAAATGACATGTTATTCATCAATGGAACATGTGGCCACCTTACTCCATGCTATATGCTTTGATTGAGAAATTTGTTTATTGCCTTAGTTATAAAAGAACAAGGTTATCACCCTTGGAAAGAAAATTTGAAATTTGAATTACCTAGCTTTAAGAAGGGTCATAAAGAAACTTTAAGGTAAATTGTGATTAAAATTAACCTTACCCATGTTAGTACTATAGGTTAGGGGGTTATTAATGACCTCTATGGTGTCTAGTGGACCTAGGAGACCCCATGAAAATGAAATTCTTCATTGAATCCAAAAATAAGAGGGTTATAAATAGAGACATGGAAAAAAATTGAACTCACTTGGCAACTCTCTACTTTTAAAGACTAATAAGGTTGAAGAAAGAGAAGGAAGCTCTACTACAATTCTTCATTGCCTTGCTTGAAGAGAAGGTTGGTAACATGATCCATGAAGTCTCTTCATGTTTTCATGTAGGTTAGAATGGTGTTTTCATTGCATGATGGGATTGTGGTGTCTTGTGGTGTATTTGTGAATGGATCTTGTTGTATGTTGCATGTGGGTAGTGTTGTGGGAGTCTTTCTTGAATTTATTGTTTCATGTAATATGTCTTGTGAATTGGGTTGAGGCATCACTCACCCTTGGGAGGGAAGAGATGCCTGGGGTGAAGGGGTTAGTTGGGCTCACACATGGAGTTCAAGAGTTCTCCCTTGTGCAGAGATGGTTGAATATGTTTTATGGCATGAAAATTATCTTGCTCTCTTGCATCTTGGGAGGTATAAGGAGGTATGTATAAGGGAAGATGCTCATTGCCCCAAAAGGGCATTTTGATATTGAAAAGAATTTCCCCGAAAGGGCATGCTAATATTGAAAAGATGTGTAATTTGTGAATGAAGGCTATGCAATCCTCCTCATGATGAGAGCCCACCTTCACCTGATTCTTGATTTATTTGTTGAATCTTTGTACAAAGCCTTGGGATGGGGTGTGTGAGAGTATCTTGTGTAATCCTATCAATTTATTGTGCATATGCATGGCATGTGAAAGTGAAGAATGAAACTATTTATACCTTGTTTCCCCGAGCTCCGTGGGTGGCCTCCTTGAGGCCTAGGTTGGGAGGTGAGCCTCCATGGTTCCCTATTTGTTTTTTTGTGCAGGTATTCATTTGGAGAAATTGAAAGCTTGATGTCATGGAGTCTTTTTTTGTATTGGAGGAGATCCATTATTATTGTATTGAGATGGAGAGATAAATCTCCATTGGTTATGTGAGGGAATTTTTATTGTAGAGTGTAGTGTTGTTTTCATTTCATATGTTCTTAGGGAGAGAAGTTGATGTATCTATATCATACATGATCTGTCCATTGATTAATAGAATTCATGCTTGATAGTGTATTGAAAGAAATTTTAGAGGATCGTGCTAGAGAAGATATGTTGTCCTGATGTTGTCCCCTTTATACTTAAATTGGAATGTGGAGAAAGAAGAATTTGAGTATCTTGAAATTACAATAAGAATGAATTGAACATTGCCACCTTAATATCTTATTTTTTCTTTTGCACAAGAAATAACTTCTAGTTTGATTTTTAGTATTAGAATCGATTAAGAAGCAAGATATGCAATTGATAAGAAGGATGGTAGATAGTTTTAAATCATGGTATGGAATGACACTAAAGTAAATGAAAACATTGGATGCAATGAAATTTAGTTCAAAACCTCTTGAGATCTATTCTAAATTTAATTTTCTCTAGCATTAAGATAGTATGCTATATGGAATTTGGTTATTAAACTAGAAATGTTAATGTTTAGAGCAAATAAATCATCCTCCAATCACCTCTAGAACTAAACAATCAGCTAAGTCTAAATGAGACCTGTAGATGCACATATGCATTCTGGAAAATACATGGGCTCAAAAAAAAATCAAGTCCCACTAATACAAAGTAATATTTTATTGAACAAGGCCCTACCTAGGACTCTAAAAGATTGGACATTTCTAGCTAGAAATAGATTCAAAATAAACAATGAACTATAAAGCATAAAAGTTTAATCACTGCTCATAGAGAAAGAAATCAAAAAATATATATATCATAATACTGAAGTAAATGCCACTTGACTTTTGGGCTAGCCTTTGAATACCAAGGTGCCACTTTTTTTCTACCATGGCAATAGACAAATCTTGCTAATAAAATAAAATAGGTATGAAAAATGCAAGTTGATATGAAAAATGCAAATTGCAATCAGTCCTAGGTGCTACCATTTAGGGGCAAGGAAAAAGGTACTTGGAAGACTTAATTGCTACTGACCATGTCATGATTTCTCTTGTCTTCTTGGGCAGCGTTATCTTCTATGTGTTTTAAGAAGGGAAAAGACTTTAAGTGGGGAGGATACCTTGGGTAGCACACATTATCTCCTATTTTCTCCCCACCTACCACCATCCACACTTAGGTGCCCATGTGGCAAGATAATAAGGTGGAAATTGTTTGCACTTTATTGTGTTTTGTTTTCAAACCAAATAATGCCCAACTGCAATTTGACTCCAAAACATGTGCTTGGAAAAAAGAGGTAAGCTTAATTTGCATGGGTTTGTGTGATATGACAGCCTATAGCATCTTAATGATGTAAGACAAGACCCTTAGCTTAGGCAAATAGGAATAATAAAGTGGTTTTAAGATTTTTAAGAAATTAGATATGTAATCATAGGTGGTTTGAAATCTTAGTTTAATCTTGTTTTGATTTTAATGTGACATATAAACTAATAAAGTTATGCTTGAAGGGAATATGGATATGTAAATTGGTTAATGTTATTTAATCATTTCAAATGGTCATATTATGATGTTATTGAATTTAAGAAATTCGATTCTAGGATAAAGGTGATTAAAGGTATGTGGGGATGTAATGGGTAGCTAGAGTTATATACTATATTATATATATATATATATATTATATTATTTATATTATATTATATTATATTCTTTCGATATATATTATTTTTATTATATTATAATATTTGGATATATTATATTATCTAGTGGATTATTATGATCAAGAGTAGTATAGATAAATAAACAAGTAGGACACTTAATTTTGGAGATGTCGATAAATAATTGTTTGGCTATTGCCATTATTTCTAGCCAAAATTAACAATGTTTTGATGTCAATGTAAGGAAGTATGGAGTTAGATGGTAATTTGATCGGGTAGTATAGTAGCTTTGATTTATTATTAAATAATAATAATAACTAATATAACGATAGCCCGAATACTGACAGAAACAAATTGATTAATGTTCATCCTCTCATGCAATCCTTAGTGTTATCACCACTATATGCACATAAGTTGAATTACATTCACTCATTAGAGTGCCTTGGCTTGAGTGCAGAAGAATAAGGACTCGTCATTTCACTCCTCGAGTAGAGCCTTCTTTATCTGTTAACGAACCTTAACAACCCCAAGTTTAAATATGACTAATGTATCCATTAATCTGATCATCAAATTTAGTTAGGAAATTATCGAAGCTTCATCATAAACTATAAAATTAGAATGTAACTCATACTTTTAATTATATAGAGTAACACTCAAGTATAACCGCAACCCGATAGGAATATAATCCCTCTTCACAGTGCACACAAAATCATTCAGCTAATTAAGAAATGTTAAAATATCTTACGAGAAACAAAAAATAAAATAAAATTGGTTGTGTTCTTTTGTTAAAATTTATGGCATGACAAGTTCCAACAATGCTTCTTCTATTTTGAACACTTGTCCAACATCATCTTCTAACTAAGTTATTTTGGATGAAGCCCTGTATTGTTGAACTATTGTTTGTACTGAGTAAAGTTTAGTCCTAGACTCATTTTCAAAGATCTTAAGGCTAGTGGTGTTGTAGTATTTTCCTACTTCTAAAAATTACCCGTGAGATTTATTCTTCAACTGATGAATATCTTTGTATAGCCCTTCCATGACTTTATTCCCTAAAGATATCTTCACTATTCAATCATCTAGCCTATCTAACTCCTCTACTGAATAAATCTCCATTAATATTCGGTATCTTTTCCCTTATATGGATTTTAGTGCTTGTAAATCAGTGGCCCAAGTACATACTTCATCCGTCAGCCCAAATCTTGGTAACAAATTTGTCGATATTAGTTTGGATATTGTACAGAAGGTTCAAATTATTTTGTATTATCTACACTCCTCTTTCCTCAAAAATATGAACGCATCTCTGGAAAGTGTCCAAAAATGAATCCATAGGTTTCTCTATCTCGTTTCTATTTAATGTAGCTCCAATAGAGATTTTGAGATTTTTAGGGTCTATAGTGTTGGATAAAATTGTTCAATTGTGTGTTGTCTTTGATGTTACAAAAATGTCATATTAGTTATCAAATAGAGTCTACAGGGTTCAGAAGGCCAACAAAGTGAATTACAAAATCTACCAAGAATTTTTGGAAGTTACATTGTGAAGATAGTTTCTACCAAGCTCACTTGGGTGCTAAAGGATTCTATGGCAGAATTTAGTTTCTATAAAGCTCACAAGGTCAGAAAAGGAAAATTAGTTCTTACTGAGTTAACTCAATCTCCAATGGATTTTTCAAAGTTCTCAATGTTTACCAAGCTTCACTTGGTTAACATTGGAAATCGTTTCTAGAGTAATTTTTACCAAGCAGGGTCAGCTAATGAAGGATTTCATTATTTTGGGAAATAAAGTTTAATTATTTCATGTAATGTTTGAAGCTGACTAATGTATTGTTTATTTGTAATTCTAACTTGCAAATGAGCAGACTGAACAATTTGTAAGGTATAAATAAAAGGTCAAGTTGTGAATTCTAAAGTATGAATGGATGTATGAATGAGCAAGTATGGAAGTGAGTTGATTATGTGAAGAGTAAGTGTGAGTGAATTTTGATGAAGGATTAGATATCCTTAAGGAGTAGCAAAGTTGTATTCAACTAGAGAGGATCTAGTGAAGCATAATAGAGATCTATAACAACAAATTTTAGTTGCATCTCATTTAGGTCACTCATTATTACTTTCTCAAAATTGTAGCAATGAATTTTAAATCTCTTAACAGAGTTGGTTTAGTAGCAATTTTGGTAAACCCTCTAACAAGGTGGACAATTCTACTAAATTGTTCTAAAGTCCTCTAGCAAGGCCACTCCTAGTAGGGTGATTAAATCCTCTAACAAGGTCACACCTAATAGTGTGTTCTGTAGCATTTAATAGGGTTGGCTCCTAACAGGGCTCACTTCAAAAGAGTGAAAATTGGTAGCTAGTTACTTGGTGGCTTTTTCCATATTGGGTTTTTACATTAAATCTAGTGTCCCTTGTGTTCATGTTATTTCTTTTGCATGCATGTTAATAATTGTGAGTGCTTAAAGACTAGTAGTAAGTTAATACATAGTTCATCTAACAAGTTACAACATTTTTCTGTGTGGCTACCAAGAGACAATAGTAACTAGTTATTTAAGACATCTAAGGGATTTGTGGATTTTCTTTTGTGGTAACTGATTCAGCCCCCCTCTTAGTTACTCCATCTATATTTATAACAATTAGTATCAGAGCTTTTGGTGCTTGTAGGAAGGATTTCAAGGATCTAAGCTAAAGATCAGGATGTCTTACAAGAGGGAAATTCCAAGGCTTAATAGGGATAACTTTTTAGTATGGCAAGGTCCCATGAGACTCCATCTAACTTCCATTGGAGATACAAGATTGAATTATCTTGATGAAGCATATGTAACTCCTACTGGTACATTATTTGCTAATGACATTGTTAAGAAAAAGACTCATAACACCATGATGATAGATATTGCATTTGCCCTAAGCTATGAAGAATTTGATGATGTCAAGGACTACAAAACTATCTTTGAAATGTGGAACAAGCTGAAAGAAATTGATGGAGGTGATGATAATGTGAGAAGAGCCAAAGTAGAAAGTCTAAGAGGACAATTTGATCAAATGAGGATGAGAGAGGATGAAAACATTGCCAAATATGTTGAAAGAGTCAAAGTAGTTGTCAGTGTAATCAAGGCTTCTAGAGGAGACATTGAGGAGGAAATAGTTCTTTGAAAATTACTTCCTATTTATGCAATTAGAGTTTTTTCAATTCAAGAAAGAAGATGTGAAGCAAATCATAAGATAAATTTAGAGGCCATAGTAGGAAGATTGATTGCATTTGAGCTAGATAACTATGACAACTATGTTCCAGCTTCCAAGAACATTGAATAAGCATTTGAAGCCAAGCTTTCACTCAATGAGAAAGGAAACAAGATAAAGGATTCTCAATCAGAAAGTGAAGAAGAATCATAACAAATTTTAGATAGTGATCTTGAGGTGGTCGAAGCTCTTCTTGCAAGGAAATATTCTAGAGGTAGAGGGAAATACAAAGGTTAGGTTCCCCTAATTTGTTTTTCATGTGAATAAATTGGACATATTGCTGCTAGGTGCCCAAATAAGCAGAAAAAGGATGAGAAGAAAGGTCACAAATGCAATGGAAAGAAAGATTTCAAATCACTCAAGGACAAAGGTAAGAGAACATGTTTCATGGCTAAGAATTCTAATGATTTTGATGAAGAAGAAGATGAAATTGTTTACATTATTGTGAAAGATGAATTTGATAATGAAGAGGAAGATAAAATGGCACTTATCTATCATGTGAGAAAAAATGATACATGGATCATAGATAGTGGTTGCTCTTATCATATGACTGGTGATAAAACTAACTTTGAACAATTTGAAGACTATGATGGTGGTAGTGTGAGGTTTGGTAATAATGAACCTTGTTGTATAAAAAGAAGAGGAAGAATTTCACTAACCAAAGAGCTTGTATGTGATAATGCATATGGGATAGAAGGACTAAAACAAAATCTATTGAGTGTGGCATAGCTACTCAATAATGGATTGAAAGTGGAATTCATGCATGGAAAATAAAGATTGCTAGATGACAAAGGAAAGCTGATTGGATCAGGCATACAAACAAAAGGTAACTTTTTCTATCTTGAACTTGGTGAATGTTCATGTTTTATTGCCTAGGTTGAATAAAGTTGGTTATGGAATAGAAGGTTATGTCATGTGAACTTTGATAATCTAGTGAAGATGAGAAAATTTAGGAAAGTTAGAGGCATTCCTAGTATAAAGAAACCTAATATTAGTCTATGCAAGAATTGCCAGATTGGTAAGATGGGAAAAACTAGCTTTAAAAGTAAGAACTATTAGTCTGAAGAAGTTTTGGAAATTGTGCATACTAATTTGTGTGGACCTATTGGAATTGAAAGCTATACTAGAGAAAAGTTCTTCATTATTTTTGTTTATGATTACTCTAGAATGATGACTGTTATGTACTTGAAGAGAAATCAGAAGCTTTTGAAAAGTTCAAGTGGTTTTTGGCTAGAGTAGAAAAGGAAACAAGAAAAAGATTGAAATGCTTGAGGTCAAACAAAGGTGGTGAATTCATCTCCCATGAGTTCAATAGCTTTTGCATTGAAAGGGGAATCAAAAGATAGGTATCAACCCCTAGCACTCTTGAGCAAAATGGAATAGCTGAAAGGAGGAAAAAATCTATCATTAACTATGCAAGAACCTTAATGATTGAAAAGAAAATTGCTATCAAATAATGGAAGGAAGCTATTAACACTACAATTCATACCTTGAACTGAGTATAGTTGAAGGACTCATTCAAAACCCCTTATGAGTTATGGTATGGCTATAAACCCAATGTAAGTTACCTAAAAGTATTTGGAAGTAAATGTTATATTTTGAAAGTATCTAGAAAAGGTAAAGTTGATGTGAAAGGTGATGAATGAATATTTTTGGGATATTCTTGCAAGAGTAAAGCATATAGATTTTTGAATTTGTCTACTTAGAAAATTCATAGAAAGTGCACATGTGAAAGTTGATGAGTTTGCAGAAAGGACTAAAGAAGATAGCAAAAAGGAACCAAAATATTACAGGAGATTTTTTTCATTGAACTTGATACAGTGCCAAATACATCTATCAATCAAGAATCTTCTACTCTCAAGTCTTCAATAACCGAGTTGCAAGAAGTCCAAACCAAGTTGAAGGAAACTGAGTCACATTCAGATGCTACCAAGCCAATGCCTGCCAAGTTTGAAGGACTCGAGTAGCAAACAGAACAACCAAAACCTAAAGTTGAAGTGGAAGAGGATGATAGAGCAATTTGTTCAAAAGGAAAGGAACCTATATTAGCCAAATATGTCAAGAGACTTCATGCACCAAATTAGATCATTGGAGACAAATTTGAAGGTACTATGACAAGAAGTAAGCTAAAAGGTACTTATTTACTTGTTGATTTTGAACCTAGAAATGTTAAAGATGCATTAGAAAATGAAAGTTGGATTGAGGCTATGAATGAAGAGATAGAGCACATAGAGAAGAAAAAAAAATGGACTCTCGTACCTAGGCCTAAAGATAAAAATGTGATTGGAACTAAGTGGTTATTAAAAAATTAGTTGAATGAAGATGGTAAGGTGTCAAGGAAAAAAGCTAGACTGGTATGCAAAGGATACTCTCAAGAAGAAGGAATAGACTATGAAGAGACTTTTTCTCCTATTGCAAGATTAGAAGGTGTCAGAACCCTACTTGCATATGCTACATACAAAGGATTTAAAGTATATCAGATGGATGTCAAGTCAACATTTCTCAATGGTATACTAGATGAAGAAGTCTACATTGAAAAGCCTTAAGGTTTTGTTGATCCAGTCAAGAAGGACATGGTTTGAAAATTAAATAAAGAATTGTATGGTCTAAAACAAGCCCCTAGAGCATGGTATGAAAGATTGCATAACTATCTTGTTTAGATTGTCTTTTAGAGAACTAATGATAATATTAGCTTGTATATCAAGGAAGGACCAGATAACAAGATTGTTTTGGTAGAGATATTTGTGGATGATACTTTGTTTACAAGAAATGATGTCCTATGAAAAGAATTTTTAGAGAAAATGAACAAAGAATTTAAGATGTCTATGTTTGGTGAGATCAAATTCTTTGTTGGTCTTCAAATTCAGCAAAGTAAGAATGGCATCTACATCACTCAGTCTAAATACATCAAGGAGATACTGAAAAAGTTTGGTATGGAAGACTATAGACCAATTGGAACTCCTATGTGCACTGGTCTAAAGCTTACCAAGGATGATAAATCAAAGGAGGTAGATCAGACATTGTATAGATCTATGATTAGAAAGTTGTAATATGTAGTTCATACAAGGCCAAATATTGCCCTTGCAGTTGGTATTGTAGCAAGATTTTCAGCAAAACCAAGAGAAAATTAGATGATGGCAATCAAAAGGATCATGAGATACTTGGAAGGAACTAAAGATTATGGATTATGGTACAAATTTGGAGGTAATATAGATTTGAAAGTGCTTACTAATGTAGATTGGATAGGAAACATTGAGATAGAAAGAGTACAAGTGGAGGAGCTTTCTTTTTTGGAAAAAGGTTGGTTTCTTGGATAAGTAAAAAGTAAAATTATACATCCCAATCTACAGTAGAAGTAGAGTATGTTGCAACAACAGTAACCTATTCTAATATTGTTTGTTTCAAACAATTATTGGAAGGCATGAAGGTGGGAATCAAAGAACTAGTTGTAATGTTTTGTGACAATACAAGTGCAATTAAGATATGTAAAAATCCAGTGATGCACTCAAAAATCAAGCACATTGTAATAAAGTATCACTTTGTTAGAGAATTGGTGTAGGATAAGGAGATTAGATTGGAATATGTCCATACAAAAGAACAAATTGCTGACATATTCACCAAGCCTTTACCTAAGGATGTATTCTTGTATCTAAGAGGTAAGTTAGGGGTCATTCCCTTATTTGAAGCTCACTAAAATGAAGTTTTAGTGATGCATCAACATGTATCAAGTTAAAGATCTTTTAGTTGATGTAGAATAATCATGAGAACATTTCATATGAATCAGTACATAAGATACATTTTTCTTCATTTGGTTTGCATTGTCTTTGGTATGTGTTGTCAAAGAGGGAGAGTATACTATCATATCTTTCTAAAATTTAAATTTTTTTTGTGAAGAGTTTGATATTTGAAAAGAAGCTATGTAATATCTTCACAAAGGAGATTACTGTATTTGAGAAGTTTGTGGAATGAAATCTAAGAGGGAGAAACATTTTGTTAGAAAAAGACTTGTTCTCAAATTTCATTCTGCTATGACATGTTGTGTTGCCATTAATGCCAAAGAGGGAGATTGTTGGATATAATTGTTCAATTGTGTGTTGTCTTTGACGTTACAAAAATGTCATATTAGTTATTATAAAGTGTCTACCAAGTTTAGAAGGTCATAAAAGTGAATTTTAGAGTCTACCAAGTGTTTCTAGAAGTTACACTATGAAGATAGTTTCTACCAAGCTCACTCGAGTGCTAAAGGATTCTATGACAGAAGTCAGTTTCTACCAAGCTCATAAGGTCAACAAAGGAAAATCAATTCTTATCGAGTTAACTTAGTCTCTAAAGGATTTTGTAGAGTTCTTAGTGTTTATCAAGCTTTACTTGGTTAACACTGGAAATCATTTTTGGAGCAGTGTTTACCAAGGAGGGTTGGCCAATGAAGGATTTCATTATTTTGGGAAATAAAGTTTAATTGTTTCATGTAATGTTTGTAGCTAACTGATGTATTGTTTATTTGTAATTGCAACTTGTAAATGAGTCGAATGAACAATTTTTAAGGTATAAATAAAAGGTAAAGTTGTGAATTCTAAAGTACAAATGGATGTATGAACGAGAAAGTATGTAAGTGAGTTGATTATGTAAAGAGGAAGTATGAGCAAATTTTGATGAAGGATCAAATATCCTTATTGTATAAAGGATCTAATACCTCAGGGACATCCTTCTCCCATGAGATCTCCATGTTGAAATTTTTTTGAGGAAGTTGTAGACCCATCGAACGATAATCCCTAATGTGGACATCATAGTCATATATCATACTCATCCAATGATAATCTAGTGCTTCTTCAAGCACAAACTTCTTCCCCACCAAATATTTTACCATCCTAATATTATCAAAATAAGGACAAGGTTCTTGGTAATCATCAAGAGGATATTGATCCCATTCAAAATAAAATGTGGCAATATCTTGCTTTTGCTTTACCTCAAAGGCCTCAGTGGTGATTAGCCACATAGAGGTTTTCTTATGTTGCTTCCTCACCCTATCATAAGTAGAGGCTAGTGTCCTTTCTATCTCCAACAATATCAACCCATCTAATGGATGCCACATGATATTATTTGGGCACAAGAGGGTATTGGCTACCTAGATATAGGTGAATGTCTTGAAATGGATGTAATATGCAGCAACTTGTGTTATCCATGTTGCAACCTCCAATAATATTCTCTTGGCATGATCTCCCTAAATGAACCTTATGATGGAAAATATAAACCCACCATTGACCACCCTTTACTCAACTCTTTGTAGTGGGAGTTTCTTCTTTACCAACTAAGGGTAAACTACATAAGGCCAAGCATTTGCATCTTGCATGTTCCTTTTCTCTAGAACCCTAGATAATCTATGGTTCTTTCTGCCAAAAGGTATATCATTTAGGAGGTCATATATAAGTGGGGATCATTATTCATTGAAATCAACTACTCATCTAAATTATCACTTATTATTATAGCCTAGTGAATAGGTACCTTGCCTATTATGATGGTGTTTATGAAATGTATCATTCATGTCTCCAGATGACTTGTTGTAGGAAGGCCCATAGCTCTACTCACAAGAACAATTGATTATCTAATATCATTAATCATGTAGCCTCTAGTCATGTCAACCTTCCCATCTCTTCTTCCCAAAGGTATCCTTTCAATAGGTACTTCCCGTGTACAAACTCTTTAGCCTCTATTTCATTCTCCCTATACCATTTGTCTATGCTATCATAAGTGATTTGTAGGTACTCATCTAATAATGGAAGGTGGAATACCTTCTCAATGTTTTGAGGTCTAAGGTCCAAGACTATCTCTCTAGTCACACTCTTGAGCACCTTCTCCTCTAGTACATAGTGATGAGCTAAGGTCATGGTCAGTTTAGATGATTGAACCAACGTTGGGTGAGAAGAAATTTTCACTAACCCACTTTGAATTAGCATTGACACCATGGGTGACCTCTCTTTGGGTTTTCTACATAGGGTCATAAAAACATTCTAGTCAATGTGCCGTAATTCAGTTTCTTTGATCTCAGAATGTTTGTCTTGGAATTGGGATTTCTCCAGTGCTCCTTGATAATTGAAAGTGACTTGCTTTGGTGCTATATTTGTAGCCATAGAAGATGATGATATTGAAATTATATCTACATAAAAGATAGAAATTGCAATGCCACTCTAGTGTTGTAAACCTGTGACAATTCTAAGACGTGACTTGGAATAACAAAAAACTGATCAAAAATAGGAGAAAATAACTAAAACCCCCTAATGTGCACCTTCCACAACTAGCACACATATGCATATGCACAAGGTGCACTTTATTATGCCTTTTCTACTTTGTTAACACAAAATGTGTAGTTGTGCATGTTGCACACCTACGCATGTGCTCAAGGTTTGCATGTACACATGTGAATGCAAAGAGTCCTTTAAAAGAGAGGGGAATTGGCTTGAGTGTTTATGTGCATGCGTGAACCTAATGAGGCTGCATACATGCACACTTGCACATGTGCATATCATAATTTTTTTTTTTTTAATACTTCTAAATAGGTAGATAAAATAGACATCTAAACATGTGGAGCTTGAAAGTAGCAAAGTTGGAAGATGTGCAAAGGTGCGACAAAGAAATAAGAAGAAGATCAAAAGTGAGAATTTAAGAGGGAGTCTATTTATAAGTTAGGAGGGTTAGTGTACACCCTTGAAGGTGTGCATCCTTAGATGGAGGTGAGTGCACAGATGTACACATGTGCACTTTCTACACTATAAGGACAAAAAGTGATTTTTGACCTTGTGAAGTTGTTTAATCCTACTTGACTAAGTGTCAAGGAATAAACTAGACTTAGAGGAGAGTTCTAAATGAATAATGGACCTGACTTGGTACTTTAGGAGGATTTTGAAATTAGGGGGTCCCCATTTTTTTATTCAAAATGGGGCATGTGTTGTGAGACAACAACATGTATGCACTAAAATTAATAATCATTTTAGTGTTTATAGGCATGCATGTGTGATTTTACATTCTAGAATTATTTTATAGGATTGTAAGCTTAAAAGGTATTTATATCTACTATTTTCTATGAAAGAGGGGATGGTCAATAATTTTACAAGTTTTCATACTTGAATGGTACATGCATATTTTTTTGGTGGTTTGCAATGTTTATAAACTTATCAACATATTGATAAAACACATGCAATTGGAAATGAAATAGTAGATTTTGGAAATCATAAGACCATGACATATTCTCTAAAAAATGGGAAATAGGGTAAATGACGTGACATGATTGAAAATATTCTAGTATATGAGTTCATGAATATTTTTTATGAAAAATATATTTATGAGTATGCAAATCATACACATAGGGCTCGATGGTTGGATTTGCAAATCAAGTTGTGAAAGGATACATTTCCATCAGATACCATTATTTAGTTGTGGACTTCACAGAGAGATACACACTATAGCTACAAAATGAGGTGCAAGAGAACTATTATACTTCTCCATAAGTTTCCATATTTATTCATTTAAAACTCATGCATTTACTTGCTAGTATAGAGGAAGACATGAAGATATTGATGGAGTATCATTTTTACATTAGTGATTCTTTCTCACATTCTATATAGTTTGTACATGGTTTTTATCAACTATTTTATGGTGATTTGGGTAATAGGGGCATATCATATCATCAACATGTCTTCTGGTCAAAAAATTGGAAATCATAATTCAAGAATGGTCATATGATAATAGGGGCATATGATATCATCAAGACATCATATAGTCAAACAATTGAGTATCACAATTCAAGAATGATCATATTCTTTATTTTTTGTGCATAAAGTATAAGATCACTTGTATTCAATATATGTGGAATTTCATAGAGGTTGGTCATGGAAAGGGAGAGCATGATGGTGCAAGGAATGTATCAAAAGAGGCTTAGCTCATGAAGTATAAAAGTAAAAATATGGAGAAACATTGTTATATGCTAGAAGTATCATTCAATGATGTAATGCTACAATGGGTCTAGGTAAGGAAGGTGAGTCTATGGTTCATAGATATTTTGGTTGATAGATCAAACTAACATTGCAACATATGAGGATTTTGTTACAATGAAAAGATCAAGTAATCTACACTCTTTAAGAAGTTTTGATGCAGATTCATAGAGCATCTACACACAACAAATAGCATGATATTTTTTGTCATGTGTAGACTAATATTGGGATAGGTGTGAGTTGACTGGATGGGTCAACAAATGACATATATAGGTTTTGATCTCAATTGACTCATATCATCCCCCGTGAGAAATGAAAATGGTAGAAGTAGAATCATACATTAAATTTTACCCCTTTTCCAATCTTGTGCAACCAAATAATATATCACCATTAATTTAATATGTAAATTTTTACTTTGAGCAAACTATTTGGTAAATTAATGGGCATTTTATGTTTCTATCACCAGAGACCATGGTTTTACTATTATTTAATGCAAGAAAACCTAAGAATCATATGTCTAAAATATATTATAATGAAAATTTTAATGTTTTATGTTCATAATATATGTTGTAATTTCATTAGATGTAACAAAATTAAATTGTAAAGAAAGTTGTAATAAAAATGAAATGTTGTCCATATTGTCCAAGTTAGGGTCCTAATTGGTTTAAAGGGTCAAAAGTTATAAAATGACCCTTAAAAAATAAATAAGGATGTAAAATGTTGTTAAATTATAATTTAGATATGTTTTTAAGGATTATACAAAAGTGATGGAGTCATATTTGACAAAACTCTTAAAAGTTGTCAAGAAGATGAATAGTTGCAAAAAATGCAATAATGCAAATTGCATTATAAGTTGTCAAAGAAATTCTAATGGTCATGGTTGGTAGTTGTAAGGTTCAAATTGACCAACAAACTATAAAAAAAATTTAAATTAAAACCAAAACATGAATGGAATAAAAGTAAGCAACTAACTTTATTTAGAGCATTGTATATATACTTGTTGTCTTGATTAGTTTTCTTAGTTCTTTTGTTGTCTTCAAGCCTTGTACAGACATGTAAAACTTGGAAACAATATAATATTGATATGTTAGATAAAAAAAAATGAATAATCCTTTTTTTTTTTTTTTTTTTTGAGTTACTTTCATGTAGATTTTAGAAAGTTATGAGCATTTTATAGATGATAATTTTTAGAGTTTCATAATATAGTCACATTGTAGCGATTTGTACAGTCAGGTTATGTATATTTAATGAATAGAAATTATATTTATAGAAAGAAGGATAAATTGTATTCCTAATACAAATGGATTGGTACATTTGGGTTAGTTTTATATAAGCAATGTTTAATTTTGTGAAAATTGGTTTTAATCCCTCTTTAATGGAGATACTAAAAAATGGGTCTAAGTTCAAGGGGTGTATCTCTCAATTAAACAATTGGATTTTATTAATTTTTGGATATATTATAAAAAAATTAATTTTATTATTTTTCCTTGAATCTAAATCAAAATTTAGTCTTGAAACAAAATTTATGGATGACTAAGTACATGTCTATGAGGACAACAAAAAGGTTAATTTTTTTTTGTGTTTTCTCTTGGTGGGTCTTTAAAATGAGACTTGGAACTTCAAAGATGGTTGAATATAATTTTTTTAAGTTTATTAAAGTCTTTGATATCTTCATGGTGTTTCTTGGGGTGTGGATGTTTAAATATCTAGGGTGTTTCTTGTAATTGATAGAAAAGTGAAGAGTTATATTGGAGTTTGGTGAGGCTTTGTGCGTGGTAGTGGGAATAGGAGAGATTGTGGTGTTTGGTGAATGTGTGAGTATTGTTACTCATATATCTAGTTTCCCAACCCATTTATAAACTTTTCTACTTGTCTTATGATAGCTTACCAAGATGAATTTAACTTTACCTTACCTAGTATCAACCCTACTTGCATGAAATTGGTATCAAAGCCTAGGGAGTAAGGAAAGATTGTTGTTGATATTTAGAGAAGCATTGGGAGAGTGGACTAAATAGTGAAAGTAGCTTATGAATTTTTTTTATTTTTTTAATAATTAGAGAGATGGGTTAGTATAGGCATCAAAGAAGAAAATATGAAGAGACAAAGTTGAATACAAAGATTTTGGTCTAAATCTTTTCTTCTTGTAGGTTATTGGTTCCAAATTTCCAAGGGACTTGGAAATTTTTTAAAGTCGAGAGTATGGTGCATGATCACCTAGGAATCATATTTCTTAAAAAGGTCCTAATGGATATTTTAATGTTTTATTTTCATTCATATATATTTTAATATCATTCTATGTAATAGAATCCAATTGTAAAGAAAGATGTAACAAAAAAGTAATGTTGCCCACATTGTCCTAATTAAGGTCCTAATTGGTTTAATGTGTTCAAAGTTATAAAATAGCCTTTGAAAGGGTAGTAAGAATGTAAAAGGTTGTTAAATGGTCATTTTGATATGGCTTTAAGGTTTAGGCAAAAGCCATGGAGTCATATTTGTCAAAAGTCTTAAAAGTTGTCAAGAAGATAACAAGTTACAAAAAATGCAATAATGCAAATTGCATTAAAGGTTATAAAAGGAAGTCTAATAGTCATGGTTGGTAGTTTTGGATTCCAAAATAAAAAAATAAATAAATAAAAATCATCATAAATTTAAACCCAAATATGAATGGAAGGAAAGTGACCAATTTAGTTTATTTAGACCACTATATACTTGTTGCTTTCATTAGCTTTCTAAGTTCTTTTTTGGTCTTATTGGTGTTTTTACACTACTAAGAAACAAAATAATTAATACCAATATTATGAAGATTAAAATATAAGGATTAGCTACTTCCTATAAACAACTATATGTTCTTCAAATTTAGAGCCAACTTCAACAAATTCATGAAAGATTTTCTACTATTTTGGCTCTAGAAAACCAAGGTGAGTGCACCTGAGGGATTGAAGATTCACAACCTGATACTACATTCAAATTTCACTCATTCCACAACCTTTTACAATAATATTTCATCCCTTATAGTAGAATGCTCACAATACTTCTTAGATCTATAGTTAATTCTGGGCAATAACAGCTAAATAAGACTCAAAGGTTAAATGTAAATAATTGCTAACCAAATTTGACATTCTTCAAGCATTTAATAGTAAAATTGATTTGATTTTATATTTTTTTCCCAATGTAAACCCTTAGTTTAATTCAAACTAGAATTAAACATATGACTAGTGCTTGATTATTTGGGATTTTAGAGTCTACCCAAAAAAAAAACTTTGAACCAAGCAATTGTGTTACAATTAATCTATTAGCAATTATACCCTAAACCTATCCTTATGAATATCCCTACTATATAACCAAAAAAAAATATCAACTCATTGGAGCGTTTACTTAATTCATTAAATTAAAGTAGCAACAAGTTGATATACAACCTATCTTAGTCACATTAAATTGCATAAAGCTTGTTTACACAACCCCAAGATCACCAATATACAACAATGGAGATAGAATTTGAAGACAAAAATATGGCATTCACTTCTTTGTATTAATTTTCATTTTGAAAATCATGAAAAATCTGGAAAGACTGTGAATTTTTTTTTAACAAATAGGTAATAAAACCTCTCAGTACTTGCTCTTGTTCTCAGTATTATAGAAAGAAAATAAACAATGAAAACCTACAAAGAGTTTCTTGACTGATAATCATAATGTGATTCTTACAATTATTAGGAAATTGGCCTCTACTCCACATCTTGGAAATCCTTTTATAAGAAGAAGGATTGCAACAATCTTTAGATGGGAGGACACTTGTAAAAATCCTAATCAAAAAATAGGTACAAAGACATTCCTACTTTGTTATATGCAAAACATTCTTTGTACTTGGTCCCAAAGTTATGATGCAATTACAAAATAGTAATTGGTGTTTGTTAGCAAATACTCTTTAAAATAATCAATGCTTTTTATAATCAACCTCTTTCTACCTCTTCCTTTTTTGAATTGCTCCTCAAATTTACTCAATCACTATCACCAGTTGGTAGTTCCTTGATTTCTATAATCAACTCCCAAATAGTGATGTCTATGTCAATATTAGGCTACACAATATTTCTAATTATATCTAGCTCCTCTAAGTTTTTAATTTAGTTGGCATCAGTTATAGCTTTAATTGTAGAAGCTACTTTGGACATCTCTACTTCTAATTTATAAAGTATGTCTATCATATCATAGATAATAGTGGCACTTGCTACATTATTACTAAAAGACAAAAACCTGGGATGATCAAGGATATTACCAAAGGATGATGACCATTCCACCTAGTCTTTGATTTTTCCTTCATTATCCAAGATTAAAGGCATGAAATTTGGTGTCCTTGTGGAAATTATTTTAATTTTACTTGTACTTGCTACATTTCCCCCCTAAAGAAACCATTTAAATATTTTACCTTATGGATTTCCTTTCTTATACTCACAATGGTTTCTTTTGGTAGGTCTTTCTTTTGAGGTAATATGGTGATTATGTTGTCACAAAACTGATTGTAAGGGCCCCATGTGCTGAACAATGGAGATAACAGGGAGATTTCCTCTACACATTTGTATTCCACTCCTTCTAAGACAATATAACTGCCATACACATTTTGTGAGGTTATCTTGAATGCATTGATCTTATGCACTAATAAACTCTTTAAAGCCTTGATCTCCACATTCTTCACAGCTTCTAACTTTTCTTCACCAATGTCCATATCCTAGCCTAATGTTTCCCCTATCTTGAAAATTTGGCCCTCCATCTACACTTCTCTGTCATGAACCTCTATAAAAGTTCCAAAAAATTTCTTCAATAAAGCCACCTCTATCTCCAATTTGATAACCCTCTATTCTAGGACATAAGTTTTCTTCATTTCCTCTTCATAACACCTTCTCGTCCTAATAAATTTCTCAAATGTCTTTTCCAGTTGAGCTGGAAGGGTATCCATTTTATGCTTACCCATTAATGCTACTGAGGTATGCATTCCTAAAATTTGGTCATTGGATATAGATTGCACATGCAAAAATATAACATTTCCCTTGGGGGACTCTCTTATTTCCATGAGACTAGGCTTATCATCCTCTAGAGCTAAACTCCAAATAGCCATTGTTTGGGCATCTACATTAAACCTTGACCCCATTATCTCCCCATATTGATTTTTATCTTAAAAGAAAAATAATTTCTTGTCTTCTTATCTGATCAAGTTAAAATGAAGAATTTAGGTTCCATCATGGGAAGATAATCATCCCACTCCTTCTAACTAAGTCTCTAGCTTCTTCGGCGATGAGAGTTTCACTAGCAGGGTCATATTCCTACAACTTTTGTACCAATTCAACAACCTTTTCATTAGAATCTCTAGTTTTTCGTACTTAATTTCAATTCATTTCTCTTTATTTTAAAAAGGAAGCTATTGAATTCATTTGACTTAATAAAATTGTCATCATCCAAAAAATCCTTGGCTTCAATGATTCTATCAACAATCATTTGTTTTTCCAACTGTAATTTCTTCATCCTTTTCTCACTCTAAGATACCTAAGACATTAAGAACCTCCTTCTAATATCATCAAAACACTTATTTCCTTTTGGAAAAATCTATAGTGCCTTCTGATGAGCCTAGTCTGGTATCTCTACCTTCTTTTTCTTCTTATGTCTTTGTTCTACCCATGTGGAACTCCTAGGAATATCTTGAACATTTTGTTCAGGTTGGTAATCTTCAAATTGATCATCTTCATCAAATATCTCTACTGTATATTCATCATCAGTACACTTCAAATCAATCTTCCTCCTGATTGCCTCAGGAGCTTGAGCTACCAACTAATCAAAATTGTTAACACATTTATCTAGTCTGATCCAGTATTCTTCATTTGGATAAAACCCTTTGAAAGATGGGTCTACCTTTCCCATTTCTTTCTCATAGCTAAAAATGTCTATAATTTTTACCTTTCTTTCCCTACATACATCCTCAATCAATACATTAGCAATAATATCTTCTTCCCACATAGGCTTGGTAGGGGGCAAATTGTATCCCTTCATGCTTTTTAAAGCATGCCTTATTACATTATAGGGTTCATAGGTTCTAGTTGGCCCAATTGGCATCTTATAATATTGTAGGAAAGAATTGGCTGGCTCAATAACATTCTTGCCAATCTCAAAATCTCTCACTTTGGTACATCTACATAAAAATGTCCCTTACTTGACACCCTTTCCTAAATACTCCCTATTTAAAGAAATAAGCTGCCAAAAAATTTCTACCAATCCTAATGTCTCAGGAATATACTTCAGCAAGATGTGAGGTGGCTAAGGAAAACCAAAGATTCTTATAATAATGTAATTTTCAAACAAAAACACACTACCCCAATCATGAGTTAATTGTTTACCATCATCAAAAAACCACTTAGGTTTGACAATTTTCCTAACATTCCTAGGAACACTTTCAACCACACAACCTATCATTTTAAAAATTAGATAAAAAAAAACTCATTATAAAAAGATATAATATTTGAATATGGATAGTACAATTTCCATACCCATGTCCACCTCTGTATTGGTAGCTTCACTCTCTATTTTTGCGTTGACTCAAAAAGGCTTTGATAAAAATTATCAACATTCTTTGCCAAAAGAAGATGCATGAGGAGGGAGTAGTGAAGGAAGTTAAAATCCATCAGTTCTTCTTATTGGGAAGCAAAAATTTATTTGTGAATACTCTCAACAATGCATTCAACAAAATCATATCCAACATAATGATTAGGGTCTTGAATATTCAAAGCCATGATATAGTATGTCCTTGAAGCATCATCATCCCATCTGTACCTAAGACTTTGTCAATACCAAACACATTGTTCTAAAAATACCTCTAAAAGAAATTGAAAGGCATGATCTCATCAATATAATTCCTCTTAGGAATTTCCCCTACATCCTTCTTCACCTTGGGAATGTGATGGGTCGTGTTTTTACCCATATAGAAAATTTTATGTTTCTTGAAATTCTTATTAAGATCTTTAATATCAATGGGAAATGACATGGGTCCACCCAAATCAAATGCTTCTATGAATGTATCTCTATCCAGTGCTAGAAAAATACTCTTTTCCTTCTAGTGAAATGACTTGTTTATAGGATTGTAACATTTGATTAATACTTTGACCAAATCCACATCCACAAAAACTTTTGGCACTATCAATTTTCCCAAATTTCTTTTCCAAGGGTTATAGATTGGAACTTCTTTCACTCTTTTTATAGAAAATCCAAAATAAATCATACCCATTTCTATTAGTGAAAATTGCATCTCCGCACATTGTATATGGGTCTTTGAAAATGAGGTCATTTGCATTTTGAGCATTTGTAGAACCAGGAAAAATATGCATCCATTCTTCTATGAATGTACTATTAACCCTCAAGGGAGTGTCTTGTACTTCAATCACTACCTATGTGATCAATCTCCTTCTCTCTAGGCCATTTCTACAAATACCTTTGTTGATTTTGTGTACTCTATTGCAGTGAAAATTGCTTAGAAATCAACTATGTACTTGAAATTGCTCAAAAATTCAAACAAATCTATGGAAACAATAACAACAACCTATTCTCTTCTAGGTTTTATCAACTTCTATGATGAAAGTGTGGCTTTAATTTGCATTTAAGGGTGGTACACTTGAAAACCTATCAATCTTCATAAAATAGACTAAAACTATGCCTTTAAAAATTTTGTACATCCTTTTCAAATTTTTCTGTTTGAAAAAGTTGTTTTATGCTTTTAAAACTTATAAGCATCATCACGCCATTTTGCACTAGAAACCTTCATGATTGCAACTAGATGATGCTTCATCTTTCACATAATCACTCCTTCACAACTCTAAAACTAGCTATCCATCTTGATCATGCGATGACACGCTTAACATTTTGTATTGACCTTTTCCTTTGTTTTGGACCATCGTGACTTAGCCAATTTGATATGTTTATGAAACATAAGAAAATAAATATTTCTTGACTTAGGACAAGGAGAAACTCATGTAAACTACACATTCCTTTCTTTTTTTGACAAAATGAAAAATAATAGGGCTTGTCTAGGTTTTATCAAGTGCTAAAACAAGTTTATAAATCCTAAATCATTCTTTCACAATTCTTCTTGATTTTTTTTTTGAGTTTCACAAAAACTAGGTAAGCAAAAAATTAGGCTATCAAGTCTCTAGGCATTGTACAACCATGTAAAGATTTGGAAAACAATATTATTGATATATTAGAGTGGAAAAATGAAGAATCTTTTCTTTTCTTTTAGTTTGAATTAATTTCATGTAGAATTGAGAAAGTTATGAGCATTATATGGACGATAATTTTTAGAATATAGTCAAGTTGTAGAAATGTGTATAGTCATGTAATGAATATCTTAAGGGATAAAAATTATATTTATGAAAATAAGGATAAATTGGTTTCCTAATTCAATTTATTTGGTACATTTTGGGTTAGTTTTGTGGAAGTTATGTTGATTTTGGTGAAAACTAGTTTTAAATCCTCTTGAACAGAGCTACTAAAAAATGGGTCTTAGACCGAAGAGTGTATCTCTAAATTCTCCCATTTAATTTCTTAAATTTTTGGATATGTTAGAAAAAACTTGTTTTTCTCAATTATGACAAGTGATTTAAAAAAAATGATATTTGAAAAAAAAGTTATGGATGACTCACTATGGTTGTATAAGAACAATAAGAAGGTTAATTTATTTTGTGTTCTCTCTTGGTGGGTCTTTGAAATGAAACTTGTAACTTCAAATATGGTTGAATACATGTTTAATTTGATTAAATCATTTAATATGTTCATGAGATTTCTTGGGGTGTAGTTGTTGAAATATCTTGGGCATGCTTATAAGGATTTATAGGAAGGTGAAGAGTTGTATTGGAGTTTGTTGAAGCTTTGTGTGTGGTAGAGATTAAGGTGTTTGGTGAATATGTGAGTATCATTACTCTGAGAAAATTTTCCACAAGCCATGTGATAGATTACCAAGACTAATTGGACTTTTCCTTTCCTAGTATCAACACTACTTACATCAAATTAGTGTCAAAGCCTAGGGAGTGAGGAAAGATTGTTGTTTTTGTTTGGAGAAGCACTGGGAGAGTGGAATAAAGATTGGAAGAAGCCTATGTGATTCATTCATGTGAGTCTAACTAAGGACATAGTTCAGTAGAGGCATCAAAGAAGAAAACATGAAGATACAAAGTTGAAGATAAATATTTTGGCCTACATATTTTTTCTCACATGTTATTGGTTCCATGTTTCCAATGGACATGGAAAGTTTTGAGAGTAAGGGGTTTGGTGTAGGAACACCTAGACAACATATGCCTACAAGAGATCCCAATGGATATTTTAATGTTTTTTGTTCATTCACATATGATTTAATGTTATTCCATGTAACAAAAATGTAATGTGATGAAGGGCGCTCCCCTTAATACTTTAAACACATAACACAAACAAAGAAATGATAGTTATTTGTGAGAAAAAAATGTGGGCTTCTTATTATCATTGCAAATGCAGAATTATAGAATTTAGAATTACAATATGCTAACCCACATGAGCACCTTCATTACAATGATCTACAAGATGAAGTTGTCAACAATCACCCAAAGTTGTTCTAGACAATCTACATACATTTCTTAAATAGGAAATTTTATGCCACCTAGGAAGGTTCTAGACACTCAAACTTTATACCAAGGGATGATAGACCCTAACAATACATATAGAGATAGCAAAATACACCTTTTATATTTATTTTGGAAGTTTTGGTTGGTACAACTTTGGAAGTCCATAACTTTTAAATAGTTGCACCAATTTTTTATAATAACCCCTTTTGGAATCCTCAGCTTCTAATACATAGAATCAATTGGTGCAAGCACCCATCCATTGAGTTTTTAAGCCTCATTCGAGTACATTTAGGCCTTCAAAATTGAGCCCAAAGTTTTTGTACCAAAATTTCATACCAAAAATCCACAATAACTTCATGGATACTTATGATATTGTATTGAATTTGCTGAAAGAGAAGTATTATAGGCTGCAAATGTATAAGGATGTTTAGAAATTTATAAAGAGTTGTGGAGTTTGTCAAATTGCAAAAGGAGTAAGTCAAACTACTAGCTTGTATACACCTATAACTGTTCTTGAGAAACCTTGGAGTGACATCTCTTGGTCTGACTTTTTCTACAGTAAAAATTTTTTCAGTTAAACCATAGAAAAGTTAGATGTTCTATGTCTAAGAGAAGTATAAGGTTTTGGATAAACCATCTGTAAGAAATATTCGCCATATAAGCCCTATATTCATCCCTATTCATAAATGGTCGGGCACGAAATTTTCAAATTTCAAAAGAAGTGAATATGCTTTCGTATTCCTTTTCCTTTCTCCCGGGTTACCTTTCTTCCTATTTGTCCCAACCATCAGATCCGATTAGATCTACCGCTGGCGTTACCTCGCTATTAAGAGTTGCATGCTCATTAAGTATAGCGAGATAGCGAGTGTTGTGTTTTTTGAGCAGTGGGACCATGAAGTGAAGGTGCGGCGATCGGAGATTTGCTTTAAATGTTTTAGTGTGCAGGTACACTTTGCAATTCGCCATAAAAAAGGGAAGGAGAAGGACCCACTAGAATATCTGACATTAGAGCCAAAATGTTGATCTTTCTGGAAGTTCCGCCACCTCGCTATCGGAAAATTCAGGCACTTCACCGTTAGCGAAGTAGCGAGGCCACGTGAAAATCTGAAAATGATGACATTGCATCTTGCTTGTATCATAATTACACTAGGTGGCATGACCAGTCATAAATACCGTTGTCAGAATCAGTTTTAATTAACAGAAGTAATTACTGGGTACCCCTTGCATTTTCCGGCATGGAATCCTTTTAAGTGCCGAAGCTTGCTACCTCGCTATCGGAAAATTCAGATGCTTCACTGTTAGCGAGTTAGCGAGGCCCCGTAAAATGGCAGAAGATCGGCAAGATCTTTGATGACGTGTAATGACAGATGACTGTGATAAATTTTGACATGTGCCAGCTATGCAAAGATCCGATTCTCATTAATACCTACCTGACCAAATGTACAAGAAATCTGGAACGTCAGCTTGAAGTGGATCAACGGAGCTCGCTACCTCGCTATGAAGAGTTGCAAGGAAGATAATTACCGCAACATAGCGAGATGGGCCCACTGCCTTCTTTCTTAAGAAGTCCTGTAGCGTATCTTTCGATCATTTCTTGATCCGATCAACGGTTGTCGCCGCCTCGTCATGGCACGGTGCTTGTTCTTTATGCATAACGAAGTAGTGACATGCTGACACGTGTTCTCCGATGTCAGTGGGTCTAAAGGTAAATGCCATCAAAATAAAGAATTATGTACGTGGCAAGCTCTCATTGGGTAAAATAACTGACATGGCAAATATAACTCCTAGTTGTTCTCTTTGTACCGCATGATCGTAGGATCTTTGAAGATCGACGGCGTAGTTTTAAATAAAAAATGTAGTGCCACTCTCTGTATTAATTAGACAAGAAAGCTTCATCCGTGAGGAAAAACAGAGTATAATACAGAGAGATTGCATCAGTTTCATTTCACGCGAGAAAAGATTTGAAGCCATTCTTGTGCAGAAGCTATTACTGAAAGAAAAGCGTGCCAAGGTTGATAAAAAATTGTCAAGTTATCTGTTCGCTGAAATTTTGTAGGAATTCAAAGGAGAATTGAGACAAAATTCAAGTAAGTAAAAATGCCATCACCTTTGTGAGCTTTTAAGTTTTAAAAAGGATAGCCCAAGATGCCTCCTAAGAAGGGATTTACAGGTGCAGTAAACTACCTGGATAGAAATGTGCATGATGATTTGCTTGAGTTACTTCCTGAGTCCACTGTAGAAATGGTGCAAGTTAAGAGGTTAACCTCACTCAACCCTAGGCTTAGGGTAGCTGATGGATTGTATGATAAGGGTAATTGGGTCCGGGATGCTCAAACTGCTCAAACTGGTTTGAGTTTATTCAAGAAATGGTTTGCAGAGAGAAAGTTATATGCCCCTCATGCCAACATTTGGAATTTTGATCTTGGGAAGCTTGTTGTCCCCAGTGTGTTTATGGATTTTGACCTGCTTGAAGCCATAGCGAAAAACTATGACCAAGCCACTAAGGTAGTGAGGAGAATAGATGGTGAGGCTTTAGTTACCATCAGTCCCGAGGAGATTAGGAAGGTTTTCAGTCTGGGACCCCTCACCATGTATCATGTGCCCATTAATCTGATAGATTTAGAAAAAGAATATATATCCAAGAGGGATGTAGTTAGACAGGGTGCACTGAAAGCCCACATAGGCTGAATTGGAGGCCTCCCAACCATAACATCATCTTCTAAAGAGCCCTTCAAGAAATCATGTTTTAATGCCAGGGCAGTGGAGATATATAGGACCCTGTGCAGAGTCTTCGGAGAGGGCGAAGAAGACTTTATTCCGGTGAGCTTCATGTATATGATCACCCAAATCTCTTCTTTTGGTGTGGAAATAATTTTTGATTTTGCATCTTACTTGGCAAATGAGATCCATCATGGATTGGTGGGGATTGCACAGGGCAAGGTGGAAAAGGTTTGGGGTCAGTATTCCTTACTGATGTATATGTTTCTTTTTAAAGGGGCCACTTATTTTGGTACAGAAATGGTTTTAAATAGAGAACAAGAAGGGGAAGCATTGCCAGTCCAATTATGGAGTACAGACATGACCTGGGAAGCAGAAAATGCTAGCTTCATTAGATTTGATAGGCACTTTGCTTCCAAACTAAGGTGCCTCATATTGAGTGACAATCCCAGAATCCCTAAGGCATTAATGCACCTTATCAGGCCTATGGACAAAACCCACAATCTAAAAGTTTCACATAATTGGGGAGATATTATCCCATATTCAGTCTCAACAGTCATCAGGGTCTATGGTTTCAAAGGAACACCCCATGTGTTACCCTATCAGGTACCTTTAAAGGTAGGGATAGCTGAATTTTTGTGGCAGTTGGGAGGAGTGGAGGAGGCCTTTTTGCACAAAAGGGGGACAGGATCAATTTTTCCTACTTGTACTATAGCCCACCAGTTTGTGATAACTAAAGAAAGGTGGGTCTTTCTCCATAAATTTTTGGATCAATACAAAATGGCAGTGTCTCACTCTCGTTTTTGTGATACAGAAGGTTTCTTTAACTCTACCCTTAGATTGAGAATCAAGCTGCGCCCAGTTCAGCATGAATTCTATTTTCCTGAAGATATAATAAGAAATGAATATTCTCTCCATGAGCAAGAAATAAAGAAAGAAAAATGGAGAGTCTATTCAAAATTTTTGGAATTCATTAATTGTTTTGATAAAAATTTCAGTCCTCTTAGTAATGCTGCAAACAATGCAGATAAAATACATAAGCTCATGAGTAATTTCTCTGAGATAATGGAGGTAATGAATGAGAAGAAACATCATTTTATTAATTCTTTTCCAGATAAAGCCGGAGAAATTATGAGAAAAATGGGTTTCACTCCCAACAATGGAATAGGTCCACTGGTGGTACGGAAGAAAACAGGATATACTATTGTCCGACAGCAGGTGCCCGTTGTGCATAAAGAAAAACAGATTGTGGGATCCTCCAGCACTGTCCTAGAAGAAAGACCCCCTGAACCTTTCCCCAAAAGAAGGAGAATAATAAGGGAGGAAGAATCCCCTGATGAAAGTGGCTCACCTTCTCAAACCCATATAAGAGTTGAAGAAGAACAACTCACCAATGAGCAATTCGAACAAATGGGGTCACAAGGAGAAATTTTTGTTACACAAGTAGAGATTGATGAAGGGAACCCTCAGGAACCCCCTGTACCAAGTTTTGAATTAACTACAGTAGATTTCAGAGGAAGGGAATTGGACCCTATTTTGGAACAAGCCAGTCAGCATTTTTTGTCTGATAACAATTTGGTAAGATCTAGGGCTTTCCATCAGTTTGCGTGGAGAGTAAACATGCACATTTTTGAGCAAAGGTGCAGTAATATGAGAGCAGAACATCCAGAAATGGATGAGACTTCCATTCAAAATCTAATAAAGGAAAAAATGGTTCAAGAGTTCCAAAATATAACCCCTGATGAGGAAAGACAGATGGTAAAAAATGCTAATGTTTTATTATTGCCCAGTTGGGACATTGCTGACGCATTAATTTTTAATTCTGTTTCAAATAATTTAGGCCTCCAGGATCCAAATAAAGAAGAATTCTTGGGTACAGCATTCAGCAATGATCAAGTTGCCCTTGTTATGTGGTCCCTGAGAAGAGGATCCAGAGTTACTTCATCACAGCCTGATGATTCAGGATTAACAGGGAATATCATTGTAAGAAGAGTTGCTGACACTTCAAATATACAGGTAGCCCACATGAATGTGGATTATTCTAAATTTTCCCTGGCTACTACGGAAAGAGAAGAGAGGGAAATGATGGATATGCATAATAAATATGAACTAGTGGTGGAAGCCTATAATCAAGAGGTAAAGAGGAGAATTGAGTTAGAAAACAGGGTATCTCAATTGGAAAAGGTACTTGGAAAGAGAAAAGTGGGAGAATCCAGTACACTAAGAATTGCATATCCCCCACAGTCATCTGTGGGATTAACCCCTATTATTGAGATACCTAACACCCCTGAAAGACCCCAATTCTATACTGCAGAGGAATTTGAAGCAGAAAAAACCAAATTGCATGAGTGGCAGATAGAATTTAGAAATCAGCAGGAAGAGAAATGGAGGCAGGGTGTGACATACTTGAGGGATAAAATACAATGGTCAAATTTTTATGATCAGTTGACAAGGATTGTAACCCTCATAGATGAGTTAAATAAAGAAAAGAATGGACTAGACTCTCTTGCACAGAAGTGGAGACAGAGGAATAATGATGTTACAATTATTTGTATATCTACAGTTCAAATGCCTTATCATCAGGTTGAGAGGATTTTTGATTTATTGAATCAATTAGATAATTTTGAAAATAAAAGAGATTCTTTACAGAGGAAATTGATACTCTATTTTTCAAGATACCTTGCTAAAAAATTCACCCTATTTCCTTGTGCCTTAGAATCTGTTGATACAGTAAAGGAAAAGGACAAATGGAAAAAGGAAATGGATGAATTATTTGATAACAGAATAACAAACATCATCAGTGAGACTGGCTATTGGTTTTGGGCAAAGACAAATGAAGAGCTGGTAAAAATACAACTGTATTATGCTGATATAAGAAAGGAATTCGATGATTTAGAAGAAAATGCCAATTCTTTAATAAAGATACAAAGAGAAACCCTAAGTTTTGATTGGCCAGATGATGATACTTTCAACAGATGGAAAGACCAGTTTAGTGAACAGATGTCAGGAGAAGATGACGAGGAAGATGTAAGAGTAATAGTTACTCTTGTAGTCAGCAATGATGACATAGAAAATCCCCAGGTTAAAGTGATTTTGCATGTAACAGAAGATGATACATCACTTACAGACCTTATGGGTATGTATTCTGAAGATGAGGAATGATTGCGAGAGCAGATCATAACAACCAAGAAGCATAACAGAAAGGGACCCGCCAAGAAGTGCTATTGTAATCAACCTTTCTGTTATTCTTGTTTTTTTTAATTTTCAAAAGAAGGACACCTGTCACCTACTGTAGCCTGAAGCTTGTTGCATCTCACATTATTTAAGTGAGATCCCAAGGCTAAAGATAGGTCCGAAGTTGGTTTTCACTAAGTATTGTGCTTAGTTCTTTTTTGGTCCAAACATTTTGGGAAAGAAATTTATAGTATACTTTTTCTGTCAAAATTTCTGAGATATGGATGAATGTAAAAAGAACTGTGCTTCTTCTCTGAAGGTTTTTCTGGGTCTTTTGTAAAGGATATATCATTTTCAAAGGAAATGAATACAAATTATGAACTGTCCCCATATATGTTCTTCTCTAAATTTTGTCTCCTTTTTAATACTGAACTACCTTGATGTTGTGTGAGTAAAAGCTTATGCAATTGATTGCAATTTAGTAAGATTGTACATCCATTTGTTATTGCTGTTAATTCAATGGATTAAATAAAGGCTTTGATGAATGTGATGAGGTTGCTTGGGTGTTAATAAGGATTTTTGAATGATAAATTCGGGTAAGAATTGCTGATGAAAATTCGTTGCAAGGCAACAAATTAGATCTAAGAATTTACTTGACTCTGAATTCCCAATGGATTAGGCACTGATCGAAAATATTTCAGCCCAAAAGAGAAGTATATTATAACTAGCTTTTTTCAAAATACATCATAAAATCAATTTTCATTTATCTTTCCTATAAGATTTTCAAAGTTGGCCAGCACTTTCCTGCCTGGATTGTTTTAGCTTCATTTAGCCATTGTTGTTGGAAACATCTGCAGAGCTATAGAAGATTTCTTGGCCATATCTGTTCAAGGGATGTGTTTATCAGTTATTTACTTATATGTTTGAGGATTTAGAGATGAGAATCAAAATGAAACTAAGGATAATTCTCATACAATTATTCCATCTTTGAACCATCCCCGGGTGCACCCGCCCTGGTTTTACAGAGCCAAAAGAGTAGAAAACTGTCTAAGGTTTTGTTGAAGTTGGGCCCTAGTACTTTGCATATGCAAGTGATAATGAGAATTGGCTATTCTTTAGGTTGTGTATGTACTGATATCTAGGTACTAAGCCTTTTGTCGCCTAGTAGTTTTAGTACTGTTAGCATCAAAATAAAACACCAACAAAATGGCAACTCTGTTGGGGAATCTTTAGTGTCAAAACTTGAGAATCTAAAGAAGATATAAACCCAAGTACCATTGCTACACACTGACGCATCCAGCTTATCCGAGTGTCTTATCTAACAAGCAAGAGTTGCAGTCTTACAACATCAGTGATTGATCTCTTTGGGGCGTATTTTTGTTCCCGCTCGTGTATTGTTTTCTTTCTGTCAGTAAGAAGTGTTATTATATTTTCCCGAAAAAGGGTGGCGACTCAGTCAAGGTTTTGAAGCTAGTGCTTATTGTAACAAAAGGTGAATATGGCTGACAAGAGAAAAAACACAAGGGCTTACATGAGAGCCAATCCCGATGTATCAATGTATACTGATTTACCCCAAGGTGGTAGGAAGAACCAAAATAAGAAAAGAATAGATCCAAATCCTACTTGGAAGCCTAGAGGTAATGCCTCCGTAAATTCCCATTATCAACCGATAATAGCAAGAGAATCATCTTCGCTTAGTTCTGAATCCGAAAATACAAGACTTTTAGGAGGTATCTTTAGTACCCCATTACCAGATCAGAGAGTTTTTCAAGATAAAGATGTATCTACTATGGGAATTGCTTCACCAAGACCAGGGCCTGTAGCAGATATAAATTGTAGGCTAGGATTCAGGAGTTCATCTGATACCCTTTTTAATCCCAGAGTAGCCCCATATATGGAACCGAACCTTATAGATCTAGATGATCCTACTGATTCTGAGGCAACCTCTGCTGATTCTAAAGAAGTGCAATCTGAAATAGGATTTTTGAAGAAATGGATTGCTGAGGAAGAAGCTAAGCGCATCCGTCTTGAAAAGGAAAGGGAGCGAGCCACTTTGGATGCAATTATAGAAAGAGATACTCTGCTAAGAAGGATGGCTGCTTTGAAAGAGCAAAATAAAAAATTAGAAGAGAATACCCCCACTCTCCATCAGGACGTCTTTGGAAATATTGATAATCTAAGAGCTAAAGTTCAACAATAGGAAAAAATCCTAAATCAAAGGCAAGAACCAATTATTGCTCAAGTTCAAGCTTATAAACCCATTCAAGTTAATCCAATAGAGCCCACTGGAACAGTTCCAGATAAAGGGAAAGGCAAGGCTATAGGAATCCAAATAAATGAGCCTCAAGCCATACCGAGCAAACCTATACAACCCTCCATATCAAAATTAGATCTAGAACTAGAGAAGGCTTGAAAGGAGAGGGAAGACCTTGCAAAAGAACTTGAGAAGGTTGAAAATGAAGCTCAGGCCACAGAAACCAAAAGGAAAATCCAATTCATAAAGTCTAATTCTGCATTGAATTCATGGCCTAGTTTGTCTATCCCACCTACAAATCCTGCACCAGTTAATGCTCCCATAATCCCGACTCAGAAAGCACCCCAATCTGCTCCTACCTCATCTTCCAATATTGGCACTCAAGTCCCGTTTGTCCCACCACAGCTATCCCAAGCTGCTCTCCTAACTCAAGCTAATGCAGCTAGTACCTCTAACGCTCCTGGTTTCCAGAAGAAGCCTATATACCTCGAAAAATATAGACAAATATCATTTGCCAGTATTCCTGGTGCCCCCCATCCCATATCTTTTGATTTAAGGGATAAAGTGGTCAAGTTTTTTGGAAATAATGCTGTTACTGGTGAAGAACATTTGAGAATTTTCATTGACATACTCAATGATTATGAAGTTGAACATGAGGACATGGTGATGAAATTATTTGTGCATTCACTCACAGAGGATGCAAGGGATTGGTTCAGGAGGTTGCCTGATGATAGTATTACTTCATGGAGTGATTTGGAGAAATTGTTCAAAGAACAATATGGGGACAATACTAATGCATGATTCATGTTGAATGAGTTCAACAATATCAAGAAGAATCCAAATGAATCCACATTTGATTTCAATGTGAGATTTCAGAAAGGGATGTACAAACTTTTTCAGTTTATGCGGTTAAATGAAGACGTCTATCTTACAACCTATTTCAATGCCTTTGATAGCAAAATGGCCTACCAACTGAGAGATAAGGATCCTAAAACTCTCAGAGATGCCTATAGAGTTGCAGTGAATATAGAAAATAATAGAAAGGCCTCTGGCAAATTAGGGAGGAGGGATGATCCTAAGCTTTTCAACCCTAAGAATAATAATAAAAGGGAAGGTGACAAAACTCCCATAGGAAAAAGGCCTGAAGAACCTACTATAGGCCATGTTTTAGAAATGCTTAAGAAGATGAATCCCACTATTTTCAATAAGACAAATGTTACTGAGAGAACCCCTGTGAATAACAACAATTTCAATAGACAGCCTAGGATGAAGAATTACCCTTACACCACCCAATGGAAAGATGGTAAACCAGTTCCCAACCAGATCCAAAATATGAAAGATAAGGGTAACCCAGACCCCCTGCAAAGGAACACTGTAAATATGAATGATGATGTACCTTGGTGCATTATATGCCAATCACCTCATTCTGCTGATTATTGTGCTGTTGCCCAGTCGTTCGCCCAAGCTCAAGGAGTGCAAGCAGAATAAGAAACAGAAAAAAAAAATCATGATGATATAAGCTGCAATATGGCGAACACATCTGATGATTTGATAGATTCTGATTCAGAAGAACCTGAGAATGATGTTACCAGCCAGAGAATTTCTTACCAGTTACATCATCAGCAAATATTTTCAGATGATGAAAAGAATGATACAGATAAGGTATGCAATACATTTTCTGAAGTAGGTTTCACAAACCTAAGAATCCCCTCCAAGGAGGAAATTGATAGAATTACAGCCGAAATGATTTCACAAGTCCACAGTAATTACAATTTGAGAAATAGAGCAATAAATAATGAGGCAAGAAGGCCATCTAGTATGTTCATCAAAGACACCACTCATAAGACAGATGATCAACACAAGAAAGCCAGTATAGATGTGTCTAAGATCAAGGAGAACAAGGGTCAGAAACGGGAACCAAAAAAGAAGGTTCAATTTCAGAAAGGTGAAGCAACAAAGACCGTAGTGCAACCAGAGAAATCAGAACCGGATGTTGTCAAGCAAAAAGTGGTACCCACTACTCAAAAGAGTCCGATTCCAGGTACTGTTGTAAAACCTACTGTGGTTGAACCTGTTGATATGATTGCCATGTTATCTCAAATTACTATGAAAGTACCCTTGTCTGAGCTTTTTAGAATTGAAGAGCATAAAAATAAGGCTTTGTCATGGTTGGGTGGAATAGCAAACAACAATAGTATTGATGATCAAGCTGTAGCCCAACAGACCCCATTAATAATGGAGGACAATGGTATTATATCCCAGATTCCTCAGATGTTCTTAGATGATTCATCAGTTGCGTTCATGCAAGATATTGATCCCTTTTTCCTTAGCCTAATCATAAAAGGGAAAACCTTAAAAAATTGTATGATAGATTCTGGAGCTTCCAACACTATAATGCCTTTTAAAGTAATGGAAGCCCTAAGATTGAAGGTGGATACTAAGCAAGGTAGATGCCGAGGGATGGATGCTAGAGAGGTTCCAGTAATAGGTACTATAAATGCCTTACCATTCAAACTAGCTGCTTTTCCTGAGGTAGAATTAACCATGTCTGTCCTTGTAGTGGATATACCCCCACACTACGGGATGCTACTTTCCAGAAAATGGAGTGCCGCCATGGGGGGAAGCCTACAATGTGACCTTACTTATGCCACCTTCCATATAGGGGACAAGGCTATCAGGGTAAATAGGGAACCAAGGGTTAACCACATCTTAGGTGAAGAAATTGAAAAAGATACCACCTGTTTCCTAGACACTGGGATTAATGCTTTCAGGGCTGAATTAATTATTCAGGAAGTGGAAAGCTTACCTGATATCATTGAAAATGAGGTTGAATGTTGCATGAATTCACCAAAATTGTGGACAATGTTCTTTGATGGGGCTAGTTCTAAAGAGGGTGTGGGCGCAGGTGTAGTCTTTGTGTCCCTTGAAAATAACACCTTCAGGTATTCATTCACCTTGAAGTTTGCTTGCACTAATAACATTGCTGAGTATGAAGCATTGTTGCTAGGTCTCAAAGTGGCCACACACCACAAAATTAAGAAATTGTGTGTCATAGGGGATTCTGAATTGATCATCTCTCAGATTAAAGGAACATACTCCTCAAAAAATAGGAGATTAAAACAATATAGAAACGCGGTCTGGGATCAAATAGAATTCTTTGATACATTTGGGATCTCATGGAGAGATAGAACCCAGAATAAAATGGCTGATCTTCTGGCCAATGTAGCTATCAAACCAAAAGAAATATCATTTGCAGGAATCTCCCAGATTGAGATTCAAAACAGACCTTCTATACCTGACAACATTGACAATTGGCAGGTGTTTGAAGATGACAAAGATATCACAAATTTTTTGCTAAATGAAGACAAATACCATGGGCAGGAGATGGACTGCAATGGACTGATTGAAACCATAAATGGGAAAGAAACCATTTTTGGTCAAGAAATCATGCAATTAAAAACAAATAAGATACCTAAGGGGTTGGTAGTCTTGGAGAATATTTTTGATAACCAAGACAGAGTAAAATCGGGAATAAAGGACCCCAAACCGCAGGAGCTAGAAGAAATGAATTTGGGAACGGATGAATTCCCTAAAAAGGTTTACATCGGCCAAGATCTACTAGTTCAAATCAGAAAAGCATTGATTGACCTACTTAGAAAGTACAGGCATGTTTTTGCTTGGTCATATGATGACCTTAAAGCTTATAGGGAGAACCTTTTCCAGCATGTCATACCGTTGAAAGAAAATGTAAAACCTTTTAGGCAAAAACATAGGCCAATCAATCCTACCCTTGCCCCAAAAATGCAGGAAGAACTGACAAAACTGAGAGATGGTGGAATAATCAAACCAATTAGGCATTCCACTTGGGTTTCAAACCTTGTTCCTGTAAGAAAAAAGAATGGAGATATTAGGCTTTGTGTGGATTTTAGAAATCTAAACATTGCATCTCTAAAAGATAATTATGGCTTACCTAATATGGAAGCCATGTTGCAACAAGTGACCGGCTCTGAATTGATGTCAATGATGGATGGCTTTTCTAGATATAATCAAGTTTTGGTAAAAGAAAGTGAACAGTTCAAAACAACCTTCACAACCCCTTGGGGAACGTATGTGTATGTGAGGATGCCTTTTGGCTTGATTAATGCAGGAGCTACTTTCCAAAGAGCCATGGATGTAGCATTTCATGAATATATTGACAAATTTATGGTTGTGTACCAGGATGATCTTACAGCGTATTCTTACAAGGCTGAAGATCACTGTAAACATTTGGAAATTTTTTTTATAAAAGCTCTGGAATATGGGGTATCCCTAAACCCAAAGAAATGCTCGTTTGGGGTCACAGAAGGAAAGTTATTAGGACACATAGTGTCCAAGGATGGGGTAAAAATAGACCCAGAAAGGGTAATAGCTATTGATAAAGTCCCTAAACCTAAAAACGTGAAAGGTATACAGTCCTTTTTTGGCCAGGTTAATTTTTTGAGGAGGTTTGTTACAAATTTTGCTGAAATCAGTAGACCCATTTCAAAAATGCTCAAGAAAGGAGCTGTTATAGATTGGAATGGTGAACCTTCACAGGCATTCCAGGATATAAAAATTGCGATAAAAAATGCTCCAGTGTTGAGGACCCCAGATTATACAAAATCCATGCATATTTTTTCTTTTGCATCATTCCATACTGTGGCTGCAGTTTTATTACAGAAAAACCAAGAAGGGTATGAACAGCCTATCGCCTTTTTTAGCAAATCCCTGCAGCATGCTGAACTGAAGTATGAAATAAATGAAAAACAAGCATATGCTTTGGTAAAGGCTGTAAAAGCATTCAGAAGTTATTTGGTAGGTGCTACTATTATTGCCTTTGTACCTAGTGCTGCAGTTAAAGATATTTTCTCTCAGCAGGAAGTGTCAGGAAGGAGATGCAGATGGATCAATAGAATCCAAGAATTTAACATTGATATGCTGATAACTAAGTTAGTAAGAGGTCAAGGTTTGGCCAAACTTATGGCCGAAACTAACCTGGAAGCTAATCAGATAAACCTAGTAAATAATGATTTCAGAACTGATTTATGCGACATGGACCAGTGTGACTCGTACATTAATTTTATACATTATTTGCAACACATGGAAGTTCCTCCCCATCTGCCTGATAATGAAAAAAGGAATATTAAATTTCAAGCCATCAGGTATGTAGTTGTTCAAAATAACTTATGGTGGAGAAACTTTGAAGGAGTTCTGTTGAAATGTGTTGACAAAGAAAGGGCAAAAGAGATTTTGAAAGAAATGCATGCTGGAGTATGTGGAGGACATTACATGGCCAAGACTACTGCGCATAAGATAATGAGAGCTGGTTTCTGGTGGCCTACTTTGTTCAAAGATGCTCAAGTTATGGTTAAAAAATGTGATCCTTGTCAGAGATTTGCTGGGAAGCTGAAATTCTCAGGAAATACTCCACTGAAGCCAGTTGAAACTAAAGCACCTTTTCAACAATGGGGTCTGGACTTCATAGGAGAAATTTTTCCCAAGTCCAGTACTGGCTATTCTTGGATTCTGGTTGCTACTGACTACTTTACAAAATGGGTAGAGGCTATCCCTACCAGAAATGCAACGAGTAAAGTGGTAAATAATTTCTTATTGAATAATATCATTTCTAGATTTGGATGTCCACAGAAAGTTGTCACAGATAATGCTATGTGTTTTAGGTCTGAGGAATTCATCAAGTTTTGTGATAAATATGGAATGACAAGAACAACATCTGCCCCATATCATCCACAAGGGAATGGAAAAGCTGAGTCCACAAATAAAAGCCTGTTGAAAATCATTAAGAGAACCTTGGACGATAATAAAAGGGCATGGGATTCCAAGTTACAGTTGGCAATATGGGCTGACAGAGTAACTGTAAAGAAGGCAATTAGGGTGGCTCCATTTGATTTAGTGTATGGAATTCAAGCTAGAATGCCCCAGAACAATTTGATGGGATTATACAATTACATCCAGTCATATGATGAAGATACTACTGATGAAATGAAAGAAAGAATGAATGAATTGGTAGGATTGACCGAAGCCAGAAGAGAAGCATCTCTGAGAAACCAAAAATTGTAGTTACAAGTCAAAACACTCTATGATAAAAGAACTGTAAACAATAAATTTGAAAATGGAGACCTAGTCTTAATGTGGAACGCCAGAATTGAAGATAAAGGAAAACATGGCAAATTTGATCCCATTTGGTTAGGCCCATATCTCATTGAGAATGCTTGGGGTGAAGATTCTTACATAATCAAAGATATGTTTGATAATATTCTTGAATTGCCAATTCATGGACAGTTCTTGAAGAGGTATTTTTCTTGAAAGAATACTTATTTTCTTCCATGAACAATAGTTTTAGGTTTTCCTGGCAACCTGTTTTCTGTAAATCCTTGTACAGTCTGAGTTTTTATTTTTGTGTGTTGCTCTGTGCTCTCTGAAGAAGTTGTCATTTCCCGGTTGTGTGGTCTGCTCTCCCATAGATTCTGAATCCTTGCATAGACTCAAGTAGTCTATCATCCCCAGACAGAGCCACTGTTGGTCTGACTTTTTCTACAGTAAAATTTTTTTCAGTTAAACCATAGAAAAGTCAGATGTTCTATGTCTAAGAGAAGTATAAGGTTTTGGATAAACCATCTGTAAGAAATATTCGCCATATAAGCCCTATATTCATCCCTATTCATAAATGGTCAAGCGCAAAATTTTCAAATTTCAAAAGAAGCGAACATGCTTTCGTATTCCTTTTCCTTTCTGCCGGGTTACCTTTCTTCCTATTTGTCCCAACCGTCAGATCCAATTAGATCTACTGCTGGCGTTACCTCGCTATTAAGAGTTGCATGCTCATTAAGTATAGCGAGATAGTGAGTGTTGTGTTTTTTAAGTGGTGGGACCATGAAATGAAGGTGCGGCGATCAGAGATTTGCTTTAAATGTTTTAGTGTGCAGGTACACTTTGCAATTCGCCATAAAAAAGGGAAGGAGAAGGACCCACTAGAATATCTGACATCAGAGCCGGAATGTTGATCTTTTCGAAAGTTCCGCCACCTCGCTATCGGAAAATTCAGGCACTTCACCGTTAGCGAAGTAGCGAGACCAAGTGAAAATCTAAAAATGATGACATTGCATCTTGCTTGTATCATAATTACACCAGGTGGCATGACCAGTCATAAATACTGTTGTCAGAATTAGTTTTAGTTAATAGAAGTAATTACTGGGTACCCCTTGCATTTTCTGGCACGGAATCCTTTTAAGTGCCGAAGCTCGCTACCTCGCTATCGGAAAATTCAGATGCTTCACCGTTAGCGAGTTAGCGAGGCCCCGTAAAATGGCAAAAGATCGGCAAGATCTTTGATGACGTGTAATGACAGATGACTGTGATAAATTTTGACATGTGCCAGCTATGCAAAGATCCGATTCTCATTAATACCTACCTAACCAAATGTACAATAAATCTGGAACGTCAGCTTGAAGTGGATCAACGAAGCTCGCTACCTCACTATGAAGAGTTGCAAGGAAGATAATTACCGCGACATAGCGAGATGGGCCCACCGCCTTCTTTCTTAAGAAGTCCTGTAGCGTATCTTTCGATCATTTCTTGATCCGATCAACGGTTGTCGCCGCCTCGTCATGGCAAGGTGCTTGTTCTTTATGCATAAAGAAGTAGCGACATGCTGACACGTGTTCTCCGACGTCAGTGGGTCTAAAGGTAAACGCCATCAAAAGAAAGAATTATGTACGTGGAAAGCTCTTATTGGGTAAAATAACTGACATGGAAAATATAACTCCTAGTTGTTCTCTTTGTACCGCATGATCGTAGGATCTTTGAAGATCGACGGCGTAGTTTTAAATAAAAAATGTAGTGCCACTCTCTGTATTAATTAGACAAGAAAGCTTCGTCCGTGAGGAAAAATAGAGTATAATACAGAGAGATTGCATCAGTTTCATTTCACGCGAGAAAAGATTTGAAGCCATTCTTGTGCAGAAGCTATTACTGAAAGAAAAGCGTGCCAAGGTTGATAAAAAATTGTCAAGTTATCTGTTCGCTGAAATTTTGCAGGAATTCAAAGGAGAATTGAGACAGAATTCAAGTAAGTAAAACTACCATCACCTTTGTGAGCTTTTAAGTTTTAAAAAGGATAGCCCAAGATGCCTCCTAAGAAGGGATTTACAGGTGCAGTAAACTACCTGGATAGAAATGTGCATGATGATTTGCTTGAGTTACTTCCTGAGTCCACTGTAGAAACAGTGCAAGTTAAGAGGTTAACCTCACTCAACCCTAGGCTTAGGGTAGCTGATGGATTGTATGATAAGGGTAATTGGGTCTGGGATGCTCAAACTGCTCAAACTGGTTTGAGTTTATTCAAGAAATGGTTTGCAGAGAGAAAGTTATATGCCCCTCATGCCAACATTTGGAATTTTGATCTTGGGAAGCTTGTTGTCCCCAGTGTGTTTATGGATTTTGACCTGCTTGAAGCCATAGCGAAAAACTATGACCAAGCCACTAAGGTAGTGAGGAGAATAGATGGTGACGTTTTAGTTACCATCAGTCCCGAGGAGATTAGGAAGGTTTTCAGTCTGGGACCCCTCACCATGTATCATGTGCCCATTAATCTGATAGATTTAGAAAAAGAATATATATCCAAGAGGGATGTAGTTAGACAGGGTGCACTGAAAGCCCACATAGGCCGAATTGGAGGCCTCCCAACCATAACATCATCTTCTAAAGAGCCCTTCAAGAAATCATGTTTTAATGCCAGGGCAGTGGAGATATATAGGACCCTGTGCAGAGTCTTCGGAGAGGGCGAAGAAGACTTTATTCCGGTGAGCTTCATGTATATGATCACCCAAATCTCTTCTTTTGGTGTGGAAATAATTTTTGATTTTGCATCTTACTTGGCAAATGAGATCCATCATGGATTGGTGGGGATTGCACAGGGCAAGGTGGAAAAGGTTTGGGGTCAGTATTCCTTACTAATGTATATGTTTCTTTTTAAAGGGGCCACTTATTTTGGTACAGAAATGGTTTTAAATAGAGAACAAGAAGGGGAAGCACTGCCAGTCCAATTATGGAGTGCAGACATGACCTGGGAAGCAGAAAATGCTAGCTTCGTTAGATTTTATAGGCACTTTGCTTCCAAACTAAGGTGCCTCATATTGAGTGACAATCCCAGAATCCCTAAGGCATTAATGCACCTTATCAGGCCTATGGACAAAACCCACAATCTAAAAGTTTCACATAATTGGGGAGATATTATCCCATATTCAGTCTCAACAGTCATCAGGGTCTATGGTTTCAAAGGAACACCCCATGTGTTACCCTATCAGGTACCTTTAAAGGTAGGGATAGCTGAATTTTTGTGGCAGTTGGGAGGAGTGGAGGAGGCCTTTTTGCACAAAAGGGGGACAGGATCAATTTTTCCTACTTGTACTATAGCCCACCAGTTTGTGATAACTAAAGAAGGGTGGGTCTTTCTCCATAAATTTTTGGATCAATACAAAATGGCAGTGTCTCACTCTTGTTTTTGTGATACCGAAGGTTTCTTTAACTCTGCCCTTAGATTGAGAATCAAGCTGCGTCCAGTTCAGCATGAATTCTATTTTCCTGAAGATATAATAAGAAATGAATATTCTCTCCATGAGCAAGAAATAAAGAAAGAAAAATGGAGAGTCTATTCAAAATTTTTGGAATTCATTAATTGTTTTGATAAAAATTTTAGTCCTCTTAGTAATGCTACAAACAATGCAGATAAAATACATAAGCTCATGAGTAATTTCTCTGAGATAATGGAGGTAATGAATGAGAAGAAACAACATTTTATTAATTCTTTTCCAGATAAAGCTAGAGAATTTATGAGAAAATTGGGTTTCACTCCCAACATTGGAATAGGTCCACTGGTGGTACGGAAGAAAATAGGATATACTATTGTCCGACGGCAGGTGCCCGTTGTGCATAAAGAAAAATAGATTGTGGGATCCTCCAACACTGTCCTAGAAGAAAGACCCCTTGAACCTTTCCCCAAAAGAAGGAGAATAATAAGGGAGGAAGAATCCCCTGATGAAAGTGGCTCACCTTCTCAAACCCATATAAGAGTTGAAGAAGAACAGCTCACCAATGAGCAATTCGAACAAATGGGGTCACAAGGAGAAATTTTTGTTACACAAGCAGAGATTGATGAAGGGAACCCTCAGGAACCCCCTGTACCAAGTTTTGAATTAACTACAACAGATTTCAGAGGAAGGGAATTGGACCCTGTTTTGGAACAAGCCAGTCAGCATTTTTTTTCTAATAACAATTTGGTAAGATCTAGGGCTTTCCATCAGTTTGCGTGGAGAGTAAACATGCACATTTTTGAGCAAAGGTGCAGTAATATGAGAGCAGAACATCCAGAAATGGATGAGACTTCCATTCAAAATCTAATAAAGGAACAAATGGTTCAAGAGTTCCAAAATATAACCCCTGATGAGGGAAGACAGATGGTAAAAAATGCTAATGTTTTATTATTGCCCAATTGGGACATTGCTGACGCATTAATTTTTAATTCTGTTTCAAATAATTTAGGCCTCCAGGATCCAAATAAAGAAGAATTCTTGGGTACAACATTCAGCAATGATCAAGCTGCCCTTATTATGTGGTCCTTGAGAAGAGGATCCAGAGTTACTTCATCACAGCTTGATGATTCAGGATTAACAGGGAATATCATTGTAAGAAGAGTTGCTGACACTTCAAATGTACAGGCAGCCCACATGAATGTGGATTATTCTAAATTTGCCCTGGCTACTGCGGAAAGAGAAGAGAGGGAAATGATGGATATGCATAATAAATATGAACTAGTGGTGGAAGCCTATAATCAAGAGGTAAAGAGGAGAATTGAGTTAGAAAATAGGGTATCTCAATTGGAAAAGGTACTTGGAAAGAGAAAAGTGGGAGAATCTAGTACACTAAGAATTGCATATCCCCCACAGTCATCTATGGGATTAACCCCTATTATTGAGATACCTGACACCCCTGAAAGACCCCAATTCTATACTGCAGAGGAATTTGAAGCAGAAAAAACCAAATTGCATGAGTGGCAGATAGAATTTATAAATCAGCAAGAAGAGAAATGGAGGCAGGGTGTGACATACTTGAGGGATAAAATACAATGGTCAAATTTTTATGATCAGTTGACAAGGATTGTAACCCTCATAGATGAGTTAAATAAAGAAAAGAATGGACTAGACTCTCTTGCACAGAAGTGGAGACAGAGGAATAATGATGTTACAATTATTTGTATATCTACAGTTCAAATGCCTTATCATCAGGTTGAGAGGATTTTTGATTTATTGAATCAATTAGATAATTTTGAAAATAAAAGAGATTCTTTACAGAGGAAATTGATACTCTATTTTTCAAGATACCTTGCTAAAAAATTCACCCTATTTCCTTGTGCCTTAGAATCTATTGATATAGTATAGGAAAAGGACAAATGGAAAAAGGAAATGGATGAATTATTTGATAACAGAATAACAAACATCATCAGTGAGACTGGCTATTGGTTTTGGGCGAAGACAAATGAAGAGCTGGTAAAAATACAACTGTATTATGCTGATATAAGAAAGGAATTCGATGATTTAGAAGAAAATGCCAATTCTTTAATAAAGATACAAAGAGAAACCCTAAGTTTTGATTGGCCAGATGATGATACTTTCAACAGATGGAAAGACCAGTTTAGTGAACAGATGTCAGGAGAAGATGACGAGGAAGATGTAAGAGTAATAGTTACTCTTGTAGTCAGCAATGATGCCATAGAAAATCCCCAGGTTAAAGTGATTTTGCATGTAACAGAAGATGATATATCACTTACAAACCTTATGGGTATGTATTCTGAAGATGAGGAATGATTGCGAGAGCAGATCATAACAACCAAGAAGCATAACAGAAAGGGACCCGCCAAGAAGTGCTATTGTAATCAACCTTTCTGTTATTCTTGTTTTTTTTGATTTTCAAAAGGACACCTGTCACCTACTGTATCCTGAAGCTTGTTGCATCTCACCTTATTTAAGTGAGATCCCAAGGCTAAAGATAGGTCCGAATTTGGTTTTCACTAAGTATTGTGCTTAGTTCTTTTTTGGTCCAAACATTTTGGGAAAGAAATTTATAGTATACTTTTTCTGTCAAAATTTCTGAGATATGGATGAATGTAAAAAGAACTGTGCTTCTTCTCTGAAGGTTTTTTTGGGTCTTTTGTAAAGGATATATCATTTTCAAAGGAAATGAATACAAATTACGAACTGTCCCCATATATGTTCTTCTCTGAATTTTGTCTCCTTTTTAATACTAAACTACCTTGATGTTGTGTGAGTAAAAGCTTATGCAATTGATTGCAATTTAGTAAGATTGTACATCCATTTGTTATTGCTGTTAATTCAATGGATTAAATAAAGGCTTTGATGAATGTGATGAGGTTGCTTGGGTGTTAATAAGGATTTTTGAATGATAAATTCGGGTAAGAATTGCTGATGAAAATTCGTTGCAAGGCAACAAATTAGATCTAAGAATTTACTTGACTCTGAATTCCCAATGGATTAGGCACTGATCAAAAATATTTCAGCCCAAAAGAGAAGTATATTATAACTAGCTTTTTTCAAAATACATCATAAAATCAATTTTCATTTATCTTTCCTGTAAGATTTTCAAAGTTGGCCAGCACTTGCCTGCCTGGATTGTTTTAGCTTCATTTAGCCATTGTTGTTGGAAACATCTGCAGAGCTATAGAAGATTTCTTGGCCATATCTGTTCAAGGGATGTGTTTATCAGTTATTTACTTATATGTTTGAGGATTTAGAGATGAGAATCAAAATGAAACTAAGGATAATTATCATACAATTATTCCATCTTTGAACCATCCCCGGGTGCACCCGCCCTGGTTTTACAGAGCCAAAAGAGTAGAAAACTGTCTAAGGTTTTGTTGAAGTTGGGCCCTAGTACTTTGCATATGCAAGTGATAATGAGAATTGGCTATTCTTTAGGTTGTGTATGTACTGATATCTAGGTCCTAAGCCTTTTGTCGCCTAGTAGTTTTAGTACTGTTAGCATCAAAATAAAACACCAACAAAATGGCAACTCTGTTGGGGAATCTTTAGTGTCAAAACTTGAGAATCTAAAGAAGATATAAACCCAAGTACCATTGCTACACACTGACGCATCCAGCTTATCCGAGTGTCTTATCTAACAAGCAAGAGTTGCAGTCTTACAACATCAGTGATTGATCTCTTTGGGGCGTATTTTTGTTCCCGCTCGTGTATTGTTTTCTTTCTGTCAGTAAGAAGTGTTATTATATTTTCCCAAAAAAGAGTGGCGACTCAGTCAAGGTTTTGAAGCTAGTGCTTATTGTAACAAAAGGTGAATATGGCTGACAAGAGAAAAAACACAAGGGCTTACATGAGAGCCAATCCCGATGTATCAATGTATACTGATTTACCCCAAGGTGGTAGGAAGAACCAAAATAAGAAAAGAATAGATCCAAATCCTACTTGGAAGCCTAGAGGTAATGCCTCCGTAAATTCCCATTATCAACCGATAATAGCAAGAGAATCATCTTCGCTTAGTTTTGAATCCGAAAATACAAGACTTTTAGGAGGTATCTTTAGTACCCCATTACCAGATCAGAGAGTTTTTCAAGATAAAGACGTATCTACTATGGGAATTGCTTCACCAAGACCAGGGCCTGTAGCAGATATAAATTGTAGGCTAGGATTCAGGAGTTCATCTGATACCCTTTTTAATCCCAGAGTAGCCCCATATATGGAACCGAACCTTATAGATCTAGATGATCCTACTGATTCCGAGGCAACCTCTGCTGATTCTAAAGAAGTGCAATCTGAAATAGGATTTTTGAAGAAATGGATTGCTGAGGAAGAAGCTAAGCGCATCCGTCTTGAAAAGGAAAGGGAGCGAGCCACTTTGGATGCAATAATAGAAAGAGATACTCTGCTAAGAAAGATGGCTGCTTTGAAAGAGCAAAATAAAAAATTAGAAGAGAATACCCCCACTCTCCATCAGGACGTCTTTGGAAATATTGATAATCTAAGAGCTAAAGTTCAACAACAGGAAAAACTCCTAAATCAAAGGAAAGAACCAATTATTGCTCAAGTTCAAGCTTATAAACCCATTCAAGTTAATCCAATAGAGCCCACTGGAACAGTTCCAGATAAAGGGAAAGGCAAGGCTATAGGAATCCAAATAAATGAGCCTCAAGGCATACCGAGCAAACCTATACAACCCTCCATATCAAAATTAGATCTAGAACTAGAGAAGGCTCGAAAGGAGAGGGAAGACCTTGCAAAAGAACTTGAGAAGGTTGAAAATGAAGCTCAGGCCACAGAAACCAGAAGGAAAATCCAATTTATAAAGTCTAATTCTGCATTGAATTCATGGCCTAGTTTGTCTATCCCACCTACAAATCCTGCACCAGTTAATGCTCCCATAATCCTGACTCAGAAAGCACCCCAATCTGCTCCTACCTCATCTTCCAATATTGGCACTCAAGTCCCGTTTGTCCCACCACAGCTATCCCAAGCTGCTCTCCTAACTCAAGCTAATGCAGCTAGTACCTCTAACGCTCTTGGTTTCCAGAAGAAGCCTATATACCTCGAAAAATATAGACAAATATCATTTGCCAGTATTCCTGGTGCCCCCCATCCCATATCTTTTGATTTAAGGGATAAAGTGGTCAAGTTTTTTGGAAATAATGCTGTTACTGGTGAAGAACATTTGAGAATTTTCATTGACATACTCAATGATTATGAAGTTGAACATGAGGACATGGTGATGAAATTATTTGTGCATTCACTCACAGAGGATGCAAGGGATTGGTTCAGGAGGTTGCCTGATGATAGTATTACTTCATGGAGTGATTTGGAGAAATTGTTCAAAGAACAATATGGGGACAATACTAATGCAGGATTCATGTTGAATGAGTTCAACAATATCAAGAAGAATCCAAATGAATCCACATTTGATTTCAATGTGAGATTTCAGAAAGGGATGTACAAACTTTTTCAGTTTATGCGGTTAAATGAAGACGTCTGTCTTACAACCTATTTCAATGCCTTTGATAGCAAAATGGCCTACCAACTGAGAGATAAGGATCCGAAAACTCTCAGAGATGCCTATAGAGTTGCAGTGAATATAGAAAATAATAGAAAGGCCTCTGGCAAATTAGGGAGGAGGGATGATCCTAAGCTTTTCAACCCTAAGAATAATAATAAAAGGGAAGGTGACAAAACTCCCATAGGAAAAAGGCCTGAAGAACCTACTATAGGCCATGTTTTAGAAATGCTTAAGAAGATGAATCCAACTATTTTCAATAAGACAAATGTTACTGAGAGAACCCCTGTGAATAACAACAATTTCAATAGACAGCCTAGGATGCAGAATTACCCTTACACCACCCAACGGAAAGATGGTAAACCAGTTCCCAACCAGATCCAAAATATGAAAGATAAGGGTACCCCAGACCCCCTGCAAAGGAACACTGTAAATATGAATGATGATGTACCTTGGTGCATTATATGCCAATCACCTCATTCTGCTGATTATTGTGCTGTTGCCCAGTCGTTCGCCCAAGCTCAAGGAGTGCAAGCAAATGAAGAAACAGAAAAAAAAAACCATGATGATATAAGCTGCAATATGGTGAACACATATGATGATTTGATAGATTCTGATTCAGAAGAACCTGAGAATGATGTTACCAGCCAGAGAATTGCTTACCATTTACATCATCAGCAAATATTTTCAGATGATGAAAAGAATGATACAGATAAGGTATGCAATACATTTTCTGAAGTAGGTTTCACAAACCTAAGAATCCCCTCCAAGGAGGAAATTGATAGAATTACAGCCGAAATGATTTCACAAATCCACAGTAATTACAATTTGAGAAATAGAGCAATAAATAATGAGGCAAGAAGGCCATCTAGTATGTTCATCAAAGACACCACTCATAAGACAGATGATCAACACAAGAAAGCCAGTATAGATGTGTCTAAGATCAAGGAGAACAAGGGTCAGAAATGGGAACCAAAAAAGAAGGTTCAATTTCAGAAAGGTGAAGCAACAAAGACCGTAGTGCAACCAAAGAAATCAGAACCGGATGTTGTCAAGAAAAAAGTGGTACCCACTACTCAAAAGACTCCGATTCCAGGTACTGTTGTAAAACCTACTATGGTTGAACCTGTTGATATGATTGCCATGTTATCTCAAATTACTGTGAAAGTACCCTTGTCTGAGCTTTTTAGAATTGAAGAGCATAAAAATAAGGCTTTGTCATGGTTGGGTGGAATAGCAAACAACAATAGTATTGATGATCAAGCTGTAGCCCAACAGACCCCATTAATAATGGAGGACAATGGTATTATATCCCATATTCCTCAGATGTTCTTAGATGATTCATCAGTTGCGTTCATGCAAGATATTGATCCCTTTTTCCTTAGCCTAATCATAAAAGGGAAAACCTTAAAAAATTGTATGATAGATTCTGGAGCTTCCAACACTATAATGCCTTTTAAAGTAATGGAAGCCCTAGGATTGAAGGTGGATACTAAGCAAGGTAGATGCCGAGGGATGGATGCTAGAGAGGTTCCAGTAATAGGTACTATAAATGCCTTACCATTCAAACTAGCTGCTTTTCCTGAGGTAGAATTAACCATGTCTGTCCTTGTAGTGGATATACCCCCACACTACGGGATGCTACTTTCCAGAAAATGGAGTGCCGCCATGGGGGGAAGCCTACAATGTGACCTTACTTATGCCACCTTCCATATAGGGGACAAGGCTGTCAAGGTAAATAGGGAACCAAGGGTTAACCACATCTTAGGTGAAGAAATTGACAAAGATACCACCTGTTTCCTAGACACTGGGATTAATGCTTTCAGGGCTGAATTAATTATTCAGGAAGTGGAAAACTTACCTGATATCATTGAAAATGAGGTTGAATGTTGCATGAATTCACCAAAATTGTGGACAATGTTCTTTGATGGGGCTAGTTCTAAAGAGGGTGCAGGGGCAGGTGTAGTCTTTGTGTTCCTTGAAAATAACACCTTCAGGTATTCATTCACCTTGAAGTTTGCTTGCACTAATAACATTGCTGAGTATGAAGCATTGTTGCTAGGTCTCAAAGTGGCCACACACCACAAAATTAAGAAATTGTGTGTCATAGGGGATTCTGAATTGATCATCTCTCAGATTAAAGGAACATACTCCTCAAAAAATAGGAGATTAAAACAATATAGAAACGCGGTCTGGGATCAAATAGAATTCTTTGATACATTTGGGATCTCATGGAGAGATAGAACCCAGAATAAAATGGCTGATCTTCTGGCCAATGTAGCTATCAAACCAAAAGAAATATCATTTGAAGGAATCTCCCAGATTGAGATTCAAAACAGACCTTCTATACCTGACAACATTGACAATTGGCAGGTGTTTGAAGATGACAAAGATATCACAAATTTTTTGCTAAATGAAGACAAATACCATGGGCAGGAGATGGACTGCAATGGACTGATTGAAACCATAAATGGGAAGGAAACCATTTTTGGTCAAGAAATCATGCAATTAAAAACAAATAAGATGCCTAAAGGGTTGGTAGTCTTGGAGAATATTTTTGATAACCAAGACAGAGTAAAATCGGGAATAAAGGACCCCAAACCGTAGGAGCTAGAAGAAATGAATTTGGGAACGGATGAATTCCCTAAAAAGGTTTACATCGGCCAAGATCTGCCAGTTCAAATCAGAAAAGCATTGATTGACCTACTTAGAAAGTACAGGCATGTTTTTGCTTGGTCATATGATGACCTTAAAGCTTATAGGGAGAACCTTTTCCAGCATGTCATACCGTTGAAAGAAAATGTAAAACCTTTTAGGCAAAAACAGAGGCCAATCAATCCTACCCTTGCCCCAAAAATGCAGGAAGAACTGACAAAACTGAGAGATGGTGGAATAATCAAACCAATTAGGCATTCCACTTGGGTTTCAAACCTTGTTCCTGTAAGAAAAAAGAATGGAGATATTAGGCTTTGTGTGGATTTTAGAAATCTAAACATTGCATCTCTAAAAGATAATTATGGCTTACCTAATATGGAAGCCATGTTGCAACAAGTGACCGGCTCTGAATTGATGTCAATGATGGATGGATTTTCTAGATATAATCAAGTTCTGGTAAAAGAAAGTGAACAGTTCAAAACAACCTTCACAACCCCTTGGGGAACGTATGTGTATGTGAGGATGCCTTTTGGCTTGATTAATGCAGGAGCTACTTTCCAAAGAGCCATGGATGTAGCATTTCATGAATATATTGACAAATTTATGGTTGTGTACCAGGATGATCTTACAGAGTATTCTAACAAGGCTGAAGATCACTGTAAACATTTGGAATTTTTTTTTATAAAAGCCCTAGAATATGGGGTATCCCTAAACCCAAAGAAATGCTCGTTTGGGGTCACAGAAGGAAAGTTATTAGGACACATAGTGTCCAAGGATGGGGTAAAAATAGACCTAGAAAGGGTAATAGCTATTGATAAAGTCCCTAAACTTAAAAACATGAAAGGTATACAGTCCTTTTTTGGCCAGGTTAATTTTCTGAGGAGGTTTGTTAGAAATTTCGCTGAAATCAGTAGACCCATTTCAAAAATGCTCAAGAAAGGAGCTCTTATAGATTGGAATGGTGAACCTTCACAGGCATTCCAGGATATAAAAACTGCGATAAAAAATGCTCCAGTGTTGAGGACCCCAGATTATACAAAACCCATGCATATTTTTTCTTTTGCATCATTCCATACTGTGGCTGCAGTTTTATTACAGAAAAACCAAGAAGGGTATGAACAGCCTATTGCCTTTTTTAGCAAATCCCTGCAGCATGCTGAACTGAAGTATGAAATAAATGAAAAACAAGCATATGCTTTGGTAAAGGCTGTAAAAGAATTCAGAAGTTATTTGGTAGGTGCTACTATTATTGCCTTTGTACCTAGTGCTGCAGTTAAAGATATTTTCTCTCAGCAGGAAGTGTCAAGAAGGAGATGCAGATGGATCAATAGAATCCAAGAATTTAACATTGATATGCAGATAACTAAGTTAGTAAGAGGTCAAGGTTTGGCCAAACTTATGGCCAAAACTAACCTGGAAGCTAATCAGATAAACCTAGTAAATAATGATTTCAGAACTGATTTATGCGACATGGACCAGTGTGACTGGTACGTTAATGTTATACATTATTTGCAACACATGGAAGTTCCTCCCCATCTGCCTGATAATGAAAAAAGGAATATTAACTTGCAAGCCATCAGGTATGTAATTGTTCAAAATAACTTATGGTGGAGAAACTTTGAAGGAGTTCTGTTGAAATGTGTTGACAAAGAAAGGGCAAAAGAGATTTTGAAAGAAATGCATGCTGGAGTATGTGGAGGACATTACATGGCCAAGACTATTGCGCATAAGATAATGAGAACTGGTTTCTGGTGGCCTACTTTGTTCAAAGATGCTCAAGTTATGGTTAAAAAATGTGATCCTTGTCAGAGATTTGCTGGGAAGCTGAAATTCTCAGGAAATACTCCACTGAAGCCAGTTGAAACTAAAGCACCTTTTCAACAATGGGGTCTGGACTTCATAGGAGAAATTTTTCCCAAGTCCAGTACTGGCTATTCTTGGATTCTGGTTGCTACTGACTACTTTACAAAATGGGTAGAGGCTATCCCTACCAAAAATGCAACGAGTAAAGTGGTAAATAATTTCTTATTGAATAATATCATTTCCAGATTTGGATGTCCATAGAAAGTTGTCACAGATAATGCTATGTGTTTTAGGTCTGAGGAATTCATCAAGTTTTGTGATAAATATGGAATGACAAGAACAACATCTGCCCCATATCATCCACAAGGGAATGGACAAGCTGAGTCCACAAATAAAAGCCTGTTGAAAATCATTAAGAGAACCTTGGATGATAATAAAAGGGCATGGGATTCCAAGTTACAGTTGGCAATATGGGCTGACAGAGTAACTGTAAAGAAGGCAATTGGGGTGGCTCCATTTGATTTAGTGTATGGAATTCAAGCTAGAATGCCCCAGAACAATTTGATGGGATTATACAATTACATCCAGTCATATGATGAAGATACTACTGATGAAATGAAAGAAAGAATGAATGAATTGGTAGGATTGACCGAAGCCAGAAGAGAAGCATCTCTGAGAAACCAAAAATTGCAGTTACAAGTCAAAACACTCTATGATAAAAGAACTGTAAACAATAAATTTGAAAATGGAGACCTAGTCTTAATGTGGAATGCCAGAATTGAAGATAAAGGAAAACATGGCAAATTTGATCCCATTTGGTTAGGCCCATATCTCATTGAGAATGCTTGGGGTGAAGATTCTTACATAATCAAAGATATGTTTGATTATATTCTTGAATTGCCAGTTCATGGACAGTTCTTGAAGAGGTATTTTTCTTGAAAGAATACTTATTTTCTTCCATGAACAATAGTTTTAGGTTTTCCTGGCGTCCTGTTTTCTGTAAATCCTTGTACAGTCTGAGTTTTTGTTTTTGTGTGTTGCTCTGTGCTCTCTGAAGAAGTTGTCATTTACCGGTTGTGTGGTCTGCTCTCCCATAGATTTTGAATCCTTGCATAGACTCAAGTAGTCTATCATCCCCAGATAGAGCCACTGTTGGTCTGACTTTTTCTGCAGTAAAATTTTTTTCAGTTAAACCATAGAAAAGTCAGATGTTCTATGTCTAAGAGAAGTATAAGGTTTTTGATAAACCATCTGTAAGAAATATTAGCCATATAAGCCCTATATTCATCCCTATTCATAAATGGTCAGGCGCAAAATTTTCAAATTTCAAAAGAAGCGAACATGCTTTCGTATTCCTTTTCCTTTCTCCCGGGTTACCTTTCTTCCTATTTGTCCCAACCGTCAGATCCGATTAGATCTACCGCTGGCGTTACCTCGCTATTAAGAGTTGCATGCTCATTAAGTATAGCGAGATAGCGAGTGTTGTGTTTTTTAAGCGGTGGGACCATGAAGTGAAGGTGCGGCGATCGGAGATTTGCTTTAAATGTTTTAGTGTGCAGGTACACTTTGCAATTTGCCATAAAAAAGGGAAGGAGAAGGACCCACTAGAATATCTGACATTAGAGCCGGAATGTTGATCTTTCCGGAAGTTCCGCCACCTCGCTATCGGAAAATTTAGGCACTTCACCGTTAGCGAAGTAGCGAGGCCACGTGAAAATTTGAAAATGATGACATTGCATCTTGCTTGTATCATAATTACACCAGGTGGCATGACCAGTCATAAATACCATTGTCAGAATCAGTTTTAATTGACAGAAGTAATTACTGGGTACCCCTTGCATTTTTCGGCACGGAATCCTTTTAAGTTCCGAAGCTCGCTACCTCGCTATCGGAAAATTCAGATGCTTCACCGTTAGCGAGTTAGCGAGGCCCCGTAAAATGGCAAAAGATCGGCAAGATCTTTGATGACGTGTAATGACAGATGACTGTGATAAATTTTGACATGTGCCAGCTATGCAAAGATCCGATTCTCATTAATACCTACCTGACCAAATGTACAAGAAATCTGGAACGTCAGCTTGAAGTGGATCAACGGAGCTCGCTACCTCGCTATGAAGAGTTGCAAGGAAGATAATTACCGCGACATAGCGAGATGGGCCCACCGCCTTCTTTCTTAAGAAGTCCTGTAGCGTATCTTTCGATCATTTCTTGATCCGATCAACGGTTGTCACCGCCTCGTCATGGCAAGGTGCTTGTTCTTTATGCATAACGAAGTAGCGACATGCTGACACGTGTTCTCCGATGTTAGTGGGTCTAAAGGTAAACGCCATCAAAATAAAGAATTATGTACGTGGCAAGCTCTCATTGGGTAAAATAACTAACATGGCAAATATAACTCCTAGTTGTTCTCTTTGTACCGCATGATCATAGGATCTTTGAAGATCGACGGCACAGTTTTAAATAAAAAATGTAGTGCCACTCTCTGTATTAATTAGACAAGAAAGCTTCGTCCGTGAGGAAAAACAGAGTATAATACAGAGAGATTGCATCAGTTTCATTTCACGCGAGAAAATATTTGAAGCCATTCTTGTGCAGAAGCTATTACTGAAAGAAAAGCGTGCCAAGGTTGATAAAAAATTGTCAAGTTATCTGTTCGCTGAAATTTTGCAAGAATTCAAAGGAGAATTGAGACAGAATTCAAGTAAGTAAAATTGCCATCACCTTTGTGAGCTTTTGAGTTTTAAAAAGGATAGCCCAAGATGCCTCCTAAGAAGGGATTTACAGGTGCAGTAAACTACCTGGATAGAAATGTGCATGATGATTTGCTTGAGTTACTTCCTGAGTCCACTGTAGAAATGGTGCAAGTTAAGAGGTTAACCTCACTCAACCCTAGGCTTAGGGTAGCTAATGGATTGTATGATAAGGGTAATTGGGTCCGGGATGCTCAAACTGCTCAAACTAGTTTTAGTTTATTCAAGAAATGGTTTGCAGAGAGAAAGTTATATGCCCCTCATGCCAACATTTGGAATTTTGATCTTGGGAAGCTTGTTGTCCCCAGTGTGTTTATGGATTTTGACCTGCTTGAAGCCATAGCGAAAAACTATGACCAAGCCACTAAGGTAGTGAGGAGAATAGATGGTGAGGCTTTAGTTACCATCAGTCCCGAGGAGATTAGGAAGGTTTTCAGTCTGGGACCCCTCACCATGTATCATGTGCCCATTAATCTGATAGATTTAGAAAAAGAATATATATCCAAGAGGGATGTAGTTAGACAAGGTGCACTGAAAGCCCACATAGGCTGAATTGGAGGCCTCCAAACCATAACATCATCTTCTAAAGAGCCCTTCAAGAAATCATGTTTTAATGCCAGGGCAGTGGAGATATATAGGACCCTGTGCAGAGTCTTCGGAGAGGGCGAAGAAGACTTTATTCCGGTGAGCTTCATGTATATGATCACCCAAATCTCTTCTTTTGGTGTGGAAATAATTTTTTATTTTGCATCTTACTTGGCAAATGAGATCCATCATGGATTGGTGGGGATTGCACAGGGCAAGGTGGAAAAGGTTTGGGGTCAGTATTCCTTACTGATGCATATGTTTCTTTTTAAAGGGGCCACTTATTTTGGTAAAGAAATGGTTTTAAATAGAGAACAAGAAGGGGAAGCACTGCCAGTCCAATTATGGAGTGCAGACATGACCTGGGAAGCAGAAAATGCTAGCTTCATTAGATTTGATAGGCACTTTGCTTCCAAACTAAGGTGCCTCATATTGAGTGACAATCCCAGAATCCCTAAGGCATTAATGCACCTTATCAGGCCTATGGACAAAACCCACAATCTAAAAGTTTCACATAATTGGGGAGATATTATCCCATATTTAGTCTCAACAGTCATCAGGGTCTATGGTTTCAAAGGAACACCCCATGTGTTACCCTATCAGGTACCTTTAAAGGTAGGGATAGCTGAATTTTTGTGGCAGTTGGGAGGAGTGGAGGAGGCCTTTTTGCACAAAAGGGGGACAGGATCAATTTTTCACTTGTACTATAGCCCACTAGTTTGTGATAACTAAAGAAGGGTGGGTCTTTCTCCATAAATTTTTGGATCAATACAAAATGGCAGTGTCTCACTCTCATTTTTGTGATACAGAAGGTTTCTTTAACTCTACCCTTAGATTGAGAATCAAGCTGCGTCCAGTTCAGCATGAATTCTATTTTCCTGAAGATATAATAAGAAATGAATATTCTCTCCATGAGCAAGAAATAAAGAAAGAAAAATGGAGAGTCTATTCAAAAGTTTTGGAATTCATTAATTGTTTTGATAAAAATTTCAGTCCTCTTAGTAATGCTGCAAACAATGCAGATAAAATACATAAGCTCATGAGTAATTTCTCTGAGATAATGGAGGTAATGAATGAGAAGAAACAACATTTTATTAATTCTTTTCCAGATAAAGCCAGAGAAATTATGAGAAAATTGGGTTTCACTCCCAACATTGGAATAGGTCCACTGGTGGTACGGAAGAAAACAGGATATACTATTGTCCGACAGCAGGTGCCCGTTGTGCATAAAGAAAAACAGATTGTGGGATCCTCCAGCACTGTCCTAGAAGAAAGACCCCCTGAACCTTTCCCCAAAAGAAGGAGAATAATAAGGGAGGAAGAATCCCCTGATGAAAGTGGCTCACCTTCTCAAACCCCAATAAGAGTTGAAGAAGAATAGCTCACCAATGAGCAATTCGAACAAATGGGGTCACAAGGAGAAATTTTTGTTACACAAGTAGAGATTGATGAAGGGAACCCTCAGGAACCCCCTGTACCAAGTTTTGAATTAACTACAGTAGATTTCAGAGGAAGGGAATTGGACCCTGTTTTGGAACAAGCCAGTCAGCATTTTTTGTCTGATAACAATTTGGTAAGATCTAGGGCTTTCCATCAGTTTGCGTGGAGAGTAAACATGCACATTTTTGAGCAAAGGTGCAGTAATATGAGAGCAGAACATCCAAAAATGGATGAGACTTCCATTCAAAATCTAATAAAGGAACAAATGGTTCAAGAGTTCCAAAATATAACCCCTGATGAGGGAAGACAAATGGTAAAAAATGCTAATGTTTTATTATTGCCCAATTGGGACATTGCTGACGCATTAATTTTTAATTCTATTTCAAATAATTTAGGCCTCCAGGATCCAAATAAAGAAGAATTCTTGGGTACAACATTCAGCAATGATCAAGCTGCCCTTGTTATGTGGTCCCTAAGAAGAGGATCCAGAGTTACTTCATCACAGCCTGATGATTCAGGATTAACAGGGAATATCATTGTAAGAAGAGTTGGTGACACTTCAAATGTACAGGTAGCCCACATGAATGTGGATTATTCTAAATTTGCCCTGGCTACTGCGGAAAGAGAAGAGAGGGAAATGATGGATATGCATAATAAATATGAACTAGTGGTGGAAGCCTATAATCAAGAGGTAAAGAGGAGAATTGAGTTAGAAAACAGGGTATCTCAATTGGAAAAGGTACTTGGAAAGAGAAAAGTGGGAGAATCCAGTACACTAAGAATTGCATATCCCCCAAAGTCATCTGTGGGATTAACCCCTATTATTGAGATACCTGACACCCCTGAAAGACCCCAATTCTATACTGCAGAGGAATTTGAAGTAGAAAAAACCAAATTGCATGAGTGGCAGATAGAATTTAGAAATCAGCAGGAAGAGAAATGGAGGCAGGGTGTGACATACTTGAGGGATAAAATACAATGGTCAAATTTTTATGATCAGTTGACAAGGATTGTAACCCTCATAGATGAGTTAAATAAAGAAAAGAATGGACTAGACTCTCTTGCACAGAAGTGGAGACAGAGGAATAATGATGTTACAATTATTTGTATATCTACAGTTCAAATGCCTTATCATCAGGTTGAGAGGATTTTTGATTTATTGAATCAATTAGATAATTTTGAAAATAAAAGAGATTCTTTATAGAGGAAATTGATACTCTATTTTTCAAGATACCTTGCTAAAAAATTCACCCTATTTCCTTGTGCCTTAGAATCTGTTGATACAGTAAAGGAAAAGGACAAATGGAAAAAGGAAATGGATGAATTATTTGATAACAGAATAACAAACATCATCAGTGAGACTGGCTATTGGTTTTGGGCAAAGACAAATGAAGAGCTGGTAAAAATACAACTGTATTATGCTGATATAAGAAAGGAATTCGATGATTTAGAAGAAAATGCCAATTCTTTAATAAAGATACAAAGAGAAACCCTAAGTTTTGATTGGCCAGATGATGATACTTTCAACAGATGGAAAGACCAGTTTAGTGAACAGATGTCAGGAGAAGATGACGAGGAAGATGTAAGAGTAATAGTTACTCTTGTAGTCAGCAATGATGACATAGAAAATCCCCAGGTTAAAGTGATTTTGCATGTAACAGAAGATGATACATCACTTACAGACCTTATGGGTATGTATTCTGAAGATGAGGAATGATTGCGAGAGCAGATCATAACAACCAAGAAGCATAACAGAAAGGGACCCGCCAAGAAGTGCTATTGTAATCAACCTTTCTGTTATTCTTGTTTTTTTTAATTTTCAAAAGAAGGACACCTGTCACCTACTGTAGCCTGAAGCTTGTTGCATCTCACATTATTTAAGTGAGATCCCAAGGCTAAAGATAGGTCCGAATTTGGTTTTCACTAAGTATTGTGCTTAGTTCTTTTTTGGTCCAAACATTTTGGGAAAGAAATTTATAGTATACTTTTTCTGTCAAAATTTCTGAGATATGGATGAATGTAAAAAGAACTGTGCTTCTTCTCTGAAGGTTTTTCTGGGTCTTTTGTAAAGGATATATCATTTTCAAAGGAAATGAATACAAATTACGAACTGTCCCCATATATGTTCTTCTCTGAATTTTGTCTCCTTTTTAATACTGAACTACCTTGATGTTGTGTGAGTAAAAGCTTATGTAATTGATTGCAATTTAGTAAGATTGTACATCCATTTGTTATTGCTGTTAATTCAATGGATTAAATAAAGGCTTTGATGAATGTGATGAGGTTGCTTGGGTGTTAATAAGGATTTTTGAATGATAAATTCGGGTAAGAATTGCTGATGAAAATTCGTTGCAAGGCAACAAATTAGATCTAAGAATTTACTTGACTCTGAATTCCCAATGGATTAGGCACTGATCAAAAATATTTCAGCCCAAAAGAGAAGTATATTATAACTAGCTTTTTTCAAAATACATCATAAAATCAATTTTCATTTATCTTTCCTGTAAGATTTTCAAAGTTGGCCAGCACTTGCCTGCCTGGATTGTTTTAGCTTCATTTAGCCATTGTTGTTGGAAACATCTGCAGAGCTATAGAAGATTTCTTGGCCATATCTGTTCAAGGGATGTGTTTATCAGTTATTTACTTATATGTTTGAGGATTTAGAGATGAGAATCAAAATGAAACTAAGGATAATTCTCATACAATTATTCCATCTTTGAACCATCCCCGGGTGCACCCGCCCTGGTTTTACAGAGCCAAAAGAGTAGAAAACCGTCTAAGGTTTTGTTGAAGTTGGGCCCTAGTACTTTGCATATGCAAGTGATAATGAGAATTGGCTATTCTTTAGGTTGTGTATGTACTGATATCTAGGTACTAAGCCTTTTGTCGCCTAGTAGTTTTAGTACTGTTAGCAGCAAAATAAAACACCAACAACATCAATATGGATTTTTTTCTTGGATTACCTTAGACAGTGAAGGGGTATGATTCCATATTTGTGGTAGTAGAAAAATTGTCTAAGATGGCTCATTTTATACCATGTAAGTAGACATTAGATGCTGAGCATGTTGCTGAAATTTTTTTTAAAGAGATTGTGAGATTGCATGGATTACAAAGAAGTATTATTTTTGACAGAGATAGTAAGTTTGTTAAATATTTTTGGAAGACTTTGTGGAAGAAGATGGGTACTGAGTTAAAATCTAGTTCTACATTTCATCATAGATAGATGGATAGATAGAGGTGGTGAATAGAAGCTTGGGTAATTTGCTAAGATGTTTAGTTGGTAATAAGCCAAGTAATTGGGAGATAGTATTGGCACAAGCTAAATTTGTATATAATAATTCTGTGAATAGGAGTATAGGGAAGACACCTTTTGAGATTGTCACTAGAATGAAGCCTAGAGGAGTATCAGATTTGAGGGATAGTGCTAGTTAAGAAAAGAGAAGTGTTGCAGGAGAATAATTTTTTGATTATATGGAGTCTCTACATAAGGAAGTGAAGTTGAGGATAGAACAAAGTAATCAAAGGTATAAGGAGAATGTTGATCAATCTAGGAAACATCATGATTTTCAAGTTAGTGATGAGGTGATGGTTCATCTAAATAAATGAATATTTCTAGTTGTAACATAAAGTAATCTAAAGATGAAGAAGTTTGGACCTTGTAAGATCTTGAAGAAATTTGACAGTGGAAATGCTTATGAAGTTGAGTTACTTGACGACATGGATATATCTCCTATATTCAATGTTGCTAATTTATACAAGTATCATGAATTAGATGATAAAGTTTCTATATTAGAGGACTATCCTAAGAAGAAAATTGAAGAAGTTGAATAGATGTTGGATCAAAGAATTGGTAAAAGAATAAGAGGAAAGGACTACTATGAATATTTGGTGAAATGGAAGAATAGACCAATTGAAGATGCTACATGGATTTCTCAATCTAATTTGGATTTAGCTTAGGTTTTGACATCTCAATTATTTAAGAGAATCATTTCTTCCAACCATGGTTGTTTGATACAAAATCATCCTAGGTTGCACCTCTATCTTGCATGTTTTTAGTTTTTATCTTGCTATTGAAACTAGGTTATGCTAAAACTACATTTTCTAGTTTCTAGGTACTTGTTGCAAACCATGTAAATAATTTTCAAAAATGAATTAAAGGCTTCATACTTAAAGGGTTAAATAGGTCCTATATTAACATCTATTCTCTAGAGAAAAATTCTTAACTCCTTATAGTTTAGGAGATATGGTAATTCTCACAAAACATCAATTTCTGGTCGTTGTGCACGATAGTTTCCTATGCTTGATGTTTATAATGGATGCACATTTTTTCTTAATGAATAAGACCTTGAAAACTTATAGGGTTTTTTAGGGCCTAGATATCTACCCAAAATTCAAAGAACGAGTTCTAACTCAATCAGAATGAGGAGATATCATAATTTTTCTCAGACATCAATTTTAGGACAATTAATTGCTGAGCAGGCCAACTTGTGTATTTAATTTTGATTTATTTTCATTTAATATTTTCTGAGAGCCAACTTGTGGCTTCTCCATATTCTAAAATTATCTATAAACCATTTTGGCTAGTATGAATAGAGTGTTCAATCTTAGAGCTAAGTTTCAAAAGATGATTGTAGAGCAGAACTAGAAAGTGTGAATTTGCTACTGATCTTTGTGTATGAATTTATTTTGTATTTGGCTGTAACCTAGAAGGCCTTACAGATAGGAATTTATGTTGAATAATTGATGAATCAATAAAAATATTTCACTCTTCTTCCTCCTTTGGTTTTTGTTCTTTGTGTTTGTTTTCATTGTGTTAAATGTTGTAGGGTGGTTTAGACAGTTGGGTGTGCCATTGGCCCTAGTTTTCCCTATCCTTCCTTGTGTCATAGGTGCCTTCATTACAATAATCTACAAGATAAGTTGTGAATTATCACCTAGAGTTATCCAAGACAATCTATAGGCATTTCTTAAATAGGTGACTTTATTCTACTCGAGAAGGTTCTAGATACTCAAATTTAATACCTAGATCTGATAGACCCTAACATTACTTATAGAGTTGGCCAAATACACCATTGACATTTATTTTGGAAGTTTTGGCTGGCCCAACTTCAGAATTCCATAAATTTTAAACCATTGCTCTAATTTTCCATTATATCCCCTTTTCGAAATCCTCAGCTTTTAATTGATAGGCTTGGATGGGCGCAAGAAAACATCCATCAAGTTTTCAAGCCTCATCCAAGCATGTTTAGGCCTTCAAAACTAAGCCCAAATTTTTTGTACCAAACTATTATACTGAAAACCCACAATAACTTCACTAATGCTTATGATATGGTATTGAACCTCAACTACCAAGCTAAAATGAATGAGATGAACCTCCACCTCATAAATTAGGATATTCTAAGCTTGTATGACTAAAGCAAGTGAAGAGAAAGCCTCCATAGACAACATACTCTGCATTAAGAGAACCCCTATTCAAACAACTAAAATGAAATATTTTTGGTTGATGCAAGATTTCTCTTACACCCAAGATGCTCCTACATCACGATGTTTTTCACATTGTCCTACTTAAGGTCCGAATCAATTTAATGGTCAAAAGTTGTAAAATAACCCTTGAAAGGATAATAGAATATAAAAGTGTATTAAATGATCATCTAGATATATCTTGAAGGTTTATGAAAAATCCATGAAGTCATATTTGTTAAAACCCTCAAAAGTTGTCAAGAAGATGAAAAGTTACAAACATACAATAATGAAAATTGTATTAAAAGTTGTAAAATAAATTATAATGGTCATGGGTAGTAGTTTTAAGGTCCAAATCAACCAAGAAACTATACAAATAGTTGTAAAGTTAAACTATAAAATATGAATGGAAGGAAAGTGAAAAATGAGTGTCTTTTAGAGAACTTTATACTTGTTATTTTTATTATTTTTCTTAGTTCTTTTGTTGTCTCTAGGATTTGTATAGTCATTTAGAAATTGGAAATAATGTATTATTTATATGATAGAGTAGACAAATGAATAATATTTTCATTTGTTTTGGTTTGATTTGATTTTGCATAGATTTGAGTAAGTTATGAGTATTTGATAGATAATGATTTTTAGATTCTTAGAATATAGTCATGTTGTAGTAGTGTGTATAGTCATGTAATGAATGTTTTGAGATACATGAATTATATTTATCAAAAGAGAGATGAATTGTGAGGCCTCACCTTGAATGCATCATAGCATAGTTGTTTATTTGCATTTAGGAAACTTTATGTTTTGAGACCTTGATATTAGACCTATTTGGATAGTGATTTAGATTATTTGATATTATGTGATGCTTTATTTTATGATTATTAGTTTAGTAGTGATGATTAGGACTTATTGATGATGCTTGATGATCATTTATATTCATGCACTTGATTGTTTATTCTATTGATGGATATAGAATCATGTTTTAAACAAATGTTAGATGGGTTATATTTGAAAGTTAAGAAATGGTATAAATGGCCATATGATGTTTAATTAGACTATGCAAGTATTATACATGCACATTGATTTAGAAATGGTTAATAATGTGATTTAGTTATTTTTTAATTTTTAATTTTTAATTTTTAATTTTTTTTGTGTGTGTGTGTGTGATTTTTATCTTGGATGGCTGATATACGATTTGAGTGTGTAGAAAAATAACCATGGTAAAATTGGAGAACCAAGACTAAAGCTATGTATAAATTGTGAATGCCAAGGTTTGATCTAATGAAGAAATTTGAACCTTGTTGATAAGTATTTTGTTTCATGAATGTAATGTGAATCAGTGTTTTATATTATATTCATTTTGTGAAAATTAATTTGTCACTCATAATGTAAATTATGTTTTATGGTGTCACTTGACACGTGTAATGTTTATGTTCATAGTGACATGTTAATTAATGTTTTGGCAAGAGTTAAACGAATTATAAATTCCTAGGTTTAATCTAGTTGTATAGTGTTGCCATTTGAAGGCTTGAATTAGATGAAATTGGAACTCTAAGTTTAGGGTCATTTTAGAGTGCTTTATAAGAGTCCTAGAGCATTCTTTTAGTGAAATTAATTTTCTTATATGTTAGTACTATGTGTTAGGGCTTTAATTTTGACCTTCCATATGTGAAAATCACTTTTATGAGCATTTCAAAATCTCATTTACCAAGCGTTGTGAAAATTGAAGAAGTAATAACTAAATTCTCATCTTGTTTAAACTTAGCTAGAGTTTCACTCAAGAAAGGAGACATAGGTGGAGGGAAGATGCTTCTTTCATTTATGATGAGAGGAGAAGTAGGATTTCAGAGGCATATTAGAGGGAAATTTGAAAATAGAGTGGTAAGAGAAATGTCAAGAAAGCAAGGTAATAGGGGTCTTCTCAAGTTGTTCATTTGCCATATCTTGGAGGAAGATTGGTACTCTTGTCATGGTTGAGAACTATGAATAATATTTATTTTTCTATGTAATTTTTTTTATGAGTGTATTCTAGATGCATATGTATAATTATCCATGTTTGTGGTGTTATGTGTGGAAAATTTTTATTATCTTCTTTCATTTTGATTATTGATAGCATGATGTTGATGGGTGTGAAAGGACATCACTTACCCTTGGGAGTGAAGCAGTGGCCTTTGGATGAAGGGGTTAGTTGGACCATTCCCTTAGTATAGAATCTCTTCCCTAGAAGGAAGAGGGACAATCATGAAGTATGGGATTCATGTGCCAATACAATGTTTTACATTTGTGGGTGATAAGGAGAAAAATTTTGTGAGTAATAATATATTCATTTGGAACCTTGTGAAGGCATTTTGATTTTTTTATTTGGCTTCTCCTCATGGTTTACGAAAACCTTCACCCTTCTTCTTGGGTTGCATTGGTAACCCATTTTTATGCTCAATATGGGAGTTCAATGTTGTTCTTGTTACAATTAAACCATGGATAGAAATAAAAACTACATGCAAATATAACCAATAACAAAAAATAATATATCACATAGAAATGAACACAATGCACCAAGATTTAATGTGGTTTACCCAATTCCTCGGCTATGTCCACCAAATAGCAAGTCTAATCTTATTACAATCTAGTAATTACTACCTGATTACAATTTGTAATTCCTTACAACTAAATATCGCCACAAGAACCAATTTTGCATCACATAATAATGAGAAATACCTAACCCTAAACCCTTTTATACAAGTATTTTATATCATTTTAGAGTTATAATTAATAATTTCAAGTTGACACAAAATCTCGATAAAATAGGGTCCAAAATGTATAGTACTTTCCTAATCAGTCACCACAATCTAACAATCTCCCACTTGGGGACTAATCAGGCTCCACACTAAACAAAAAACTCCCACTTGGAGACTGATCCTGTAGTAATAGCACTACCACATGGGGCTCCCACTGGATCAAACCACCCTAGATACTGTTCTTTTATTCATGTTTAGTCTAGAAGACCAACCAAAATTGAAGAGGAGTTTAGCTTCTCCCTTGTTACAACCTTTTTCAACATATCTACTGATTGTCATTTGTATGTATCTTCTCTAGCTTTAACTGTCCATCCTCAAAAATTGACTGAATGAAATGGTACCACAACTGTATGTGTTTGGTCTTAGAATGCAAAGCTGAATTCTTAGCAAGATGAATGACACTCTGACTATCTGTAAACAAATAATTATCCTTCTAAGGATGTCCCAATTCTTCCAAGAAGAACTAAAGCCATATCTTCTCCTTGGCTACCTCTATACCAGCAAAATACTTTGCCTCTATAATGGATAGAGCATTGATCTTCTATAACCTAGAAACCTAGCTCACGGCTGCCACACCAATAGTAAAGACATAACCTATAGTACTCTTCCTGGTATCAATATCCCCTACCAAATCTAAGTCAACATAGCCCTATAAATTAGTAGTAGAGCCCCCAAAGTTTAAACTCTTATTGGATGTGCCTCTCAGATATTTGAGAATCCATTTGACTGCATTCCAATGCTCAATTCTTGGATGACTCATATACCTACTAACGATTCCCACTACATGTGTAATATCTAGCCTAGTGCATACCATAGCATACATCAAGCTTCCTACATCTAAAGAATAAGGCACCTTGGACATCTTATCCTCCTCTTCCTATGTCTTAGGACACATCTCCTTAGTCAATTTCAAATGACCAGATAAAGGTGTGCTGATAGCTTTAGCATTCTCCACAGAGAAACATTGCAACACCTTCTCAACATAATCAGCCTTAGATAGCATCAATGTTATATTTTTCCTATCTCTAGAAATCTTCATACCAAGGATTTGTTTTGTTGCCCCCAAAACCTTCATAGAAAATGCATGTGCTAACTGGTGTTTTAGCCCCTTAATATGATCCATGTTAGACCTAGCTACAAGCATATCATCAACATATAAACATAAAATAATGTAGCTATCATCATCCAACCTCTTAAAATAAACATAGTAATCTGAATGACACCTATTATATCCATGCTCATGCATAAAACTATCAAATTTTAGATACCATTTCCGAGGTGCTTGCTTCAAGCCATATAAACTTTTCTTTAATTTGCACACTAAGTTCTCCTTACCTTTGACCTCAAAACCCTATGGCTGAGCCATATATATTTCTTCATCCAAATCACCATGAAGAAAGGCTATTTTTAACATCAAGCTGCTCTAAATGAAAATCTTCAGTAGCCACAAGACTTAAAATAGTATGGATAGAGGTCATTTTAACAACAGGAGAAAATATCTCATCAAAATCAATTCCCTTTTTCTATACAAATCCTTTTACAACTAACCCGGCTTTAAATCTTTTCTTACCTCCTTCCTCTTCTTTCAACCTATAAACCCACTTATTCTGTAAAGCCTTTTTACCTGCAAGCAACTTGCATAAATCTCATGTCTTATTCTTTAGCAAAGAGTCCATTTCATCTTTCATTGCAGACTCCCACTGAATCTTAGTATCCACCTACATAGCTTCATCATAACTTTTAGGTTCACCAGCATCAGTAAGTAAAATAGAATACAAAGAGGGAAAAAATCTTTGTGGAGGTCTAATTTGCCTTGTTGACCGTCTAACATTCACCGATGTGTGTGGTATTTGTTGTTGCAGTTGTTGCACATCATGTGGAATGGTTGGAACATTAGCTTTTGGAGTATCATCCAACACTACATAATCATCTTCTTTCTTCTCATGTTGCTGCAAAAGATCTTTGTACAACACTTTCTAATTGAATATGACATCACTACTTCTTACAATTTTTTGATTTTCAAAATCCCAAAGCCTATAACCAAATTCATTAATGCCATATCCAACAAATACACATTTCTTTGACTTATCTTCTAGCTTGGTTCTATTTTTAGAATCTATGTGAGAAAATGCTTCACAACTAAAGGTTTTGAGAAAAGAATAACTCACCTTCTTACCAGTCAATGCCTCCTCTGGAATACCATAGCCCAAAGGAGTAGAGGGGCCTCTATTAATCAAATATATAGTAGTATTGATAGCCTCCACCCACATGTATAAGGGCAACCCAAAATGTAACCTCATGCTCCTTATGTGTTCCATTATAGTCCTGTTTATGCATTCAGCCACTCCATTTTCCTATAGAGTCCTTGGAATAGTTTTCTATCTACGAATACCATTAGTGGAGCAATAATCTTCAAATTCATGACTGCAATATGCACCACCATTATCAGATCTGATACATTTTAATTTCTTACTAGTCTCATTTTCAACCAAGCATTTCCATTTCTTAAAAGTTTGAAATACATCAGAATTGCATCTAAGAAAATAAACCCATAATTTTCTAGTTGCATCATCAATAAATGTAACATAATAATGAGAGTCACCAAGGGAAGATACCTAAGCTGGTCCCCATACATCTGTATGCACAAGCTCTAATTTCTCCATTTTGTTTTCCTTCCCAGTCTTTGCAAAACTCACACTCTTTTTTTTTCCATACACACAACTTTCATACAAATCCATATTAACACATTTTAGACCTAGTAAAACTTTCTTTGAATGAATTAATTTCATACCTTTCTCACTCATGTGCCCAAATTTTTTGTGCGACAACACTGTATCAGAATCTACAGTAGCTATTTGTTCTCCCTGCTCAATTATAGCAATTGTACCTAAACATTCATTTTTCTCTGAAATAATCAAAGTAGAAGGAACAATATGACCTGTACAAAGATATAACGTGCCTAATTTCACACCTTTTGCTACTACAAGGGAACCTTTTGAAACCTTCCAATTTTTATCATTAAAAGTAACTACACAACCCTCATCACCGAGTTGGCCTGTTGAAATTAAATTCTTACTCAACCTTGGAACATGTCTTACCTCATGTAGTAGCCAATGATTCTCATTATGTAACTTAATCTTAATTTTACCCTTTCCAACAATTTGAAAGGGTTCATTATCCCCCAAATAAACAAGACCAAAATTTATGGGGACACAACCCAAGAACAGAATGGACACAACAAAAAAGGGAAATTATATTAACTAAGAAAATAAGCTAGTACAAATAGTACAGAGAAAATAAACTTCAGAACATGCCCTAAGGGCTTACAATAGCATAAATCTGGAGAATTTTCTCCTTTTAGCACCTCCTCTCAAACTCCACTCCGAACTCCCTTTTACAATGCCAGAAATCTTCTTAAATAGACCCCGAAGGGTTAAGGACTAGGAGTAAATTCTAGAAAGTGCTAGTAGGCATCCACCAACGAAATAGAAGGTTCCAGAAGTTGTGTTAGAGGTCGGTGCAAATCTAGAAGAATCCAAAAATGGTAACCGAACTTTCAGGAGGCATAACTTTTGAACTGTAGCTCCGATTGACGAACGATTTACATTTTCGAAAAGCTCTCGAAGCGCTCTATAGCCCTATGGACAAGCTTAGCTTGTCCCCCATTTTTTGACCCTTTTTGAGGTCATTTAATGCCCCAAACTTGACTTTGAAGCATTCTTAGGAGGTCTCCAAAACCCAAAAAACTACAATAACTTTCAAACCATGGGGCCTATTGACCTGATTCTTTTTCTGGAATGCTCTAAATCATGATTACATTCATCTTGCCAATTCACACCTTCTAGTTTACCGAAATGATGGCCCAAATACATGCTCCTATTTTTTTGGGATTTTTAAACGCACTGATAGTTGAACTATGAGAGTTGGAACCTTTATTTGAGCCAAATGGGTATCCAAAAATGTAAAGACATGAAACAGAAACTAGGTCTAAGTACATTTTTTTTGGGTGACACAAGATTGCCATTATACCTCTGGATGTTCCTGCATCAAAAATGCCCTTGGACATAGTCAATGAAATAACCTCTATGAGGTGTAGCATGAAATGAAGCACCAGAATCTAATACCCATGAATCATCAACACTTTCTAAAGATAGAAGCAAAGCATCTTTTTTAGATTTATTACTTACCATATTTTCCTCCTTGTCTCCATCTGATTCATCTCCTTCATTTTTCTTTTGATTCTAGCAATATTTCTTTTTGTGCCTTGGTTTCCCACAGTACCAGCAATTGTTCAGTCCTCTTGATTGAGACCTCTTCCCCTTTGACTTTCCTTTTGATTTCCTAGGATTTCCAAAATTACTTCCTCTCTCATTCATTCTACCCTTGTTTTGTGCATTCAAAGCACTTCCTGATGTAGATCCACCTAAGGTTTTCCTATGAATTTCCTCACTTAAAATAACACCGATCACATCATCATGTTTTAGGGTACTAGATCTAGGAATAGAATTACTCATAGCCATTACCAAGGCATTCTAGCTTTCAGGAAAAGAACACAAAATCAAGAGAACCCTAATTTCTTCTTCAAAATTTATACCCACAAAAGATAACTAGCTAGTAATAGTATTAAACTCATTTAAATGATTTGCAATAGATCCACCTTCTACCATTTTCATATTAAATAAATGCTTCATGAGAAATACCTTGTTTGAAATGAAGGGCTTTTCATACGGTGTCACTAGGGTTTTCATCAATTCTTCTGTCATCTTTTATTTTGTAATATTAAATGCCATCAATGGTACTAGGCATAATCGAATGCTTCCAAGTTCCTTTCTATCCAAAAGATCCCATTCATCATTTGACATAGTTCCCTCATTCTTGGCTTGGCCTTCCAACGACTTCCATAAATCCTTCTAATATAGATAGCCTTCCATTTGCATCTTCCATAACTAGAAGTTCTACCCATTAAACCTATCAACCCTCAGCTTACCCTCATCTACTATTGCTCCCATTCAATCATGAAACTCCCACTCAATCGTGAAACTTTCCTACGGAGGATAACTAAAAAAACAACTAGGCTCTGACACCAATTATTAGGATTAAACCATGGAAAGAAATAAAAACTACATGCAAATATAACCAATAATAGAAAATAATAAATCATACAAAAATGAATATAAGGCACCAAGATTTAATGTGGTTCACCTAATCCCTAGGCTACATCCACTAAACAACAAGTTTGATCTTATTACAATCTAGTGATTACAACCTGATTACAATTTGCAATCCCTTACAACTCAATACCACTGCAAGAACCAATTTTGCATCACATCATAATGAAAAATACCTAACCCTAAACCCTTTTACACAAGTATTTTATACTATTTTAGGGTTATAATTGATAATTACATGTCAGCCCAAAATCTCGATAAAATAGGGCCCAATTTTATTTTTTGTACAGTACTTTCCTGATTAGTCACCACAATCTAACAATCTCCCACTTGGAGACCGATCAGGCTCCACACTAAACAACAATTCTTGTGTTAATGTTTTTTTTGTGAGGTTGTGCTTGTATGTCACCCGATTGGTCTTGGTTCTCCAATCTTAGTGGTTGGTCTCATAGAGACCTAGGTTAGGAGGTGAGCTCTCCATGGTTGCATTTATTGTTTCTTATAGGTTTTTATGTGGATTCATGTGAAAGAAAAAGCTTGGAAAATTGTTACTATGTTGGTTTTTATGAGAATAAATATCATAAATATTTGTAAAGTTTTGTATTGAATAAAATCATATCTTGTTCATCATAGTTGTACTATTTTGTTAAAAGTTTGAGATTGGATGAAAAGTTTTTATTATAAATTATAGTGTTGTTGTAATTCTCAAAGATGTAAATATGTATATTTCATTATGCATAAGTTCCACAAAAATTGTTGTGTAAATTGTATTAAAACAAGAAGAAATATTCATGAAACATTGATTGTAATATGATTTGAACTATTCAAATAAATATACCAAACTCATAGTAAAATCTCAAATGTAAATGAATGGTAGAAAATGCATTGTTTAAAGTTTAGTACAGGTAGATTGGTTAATTGAAAAACATGAATGAAAGTGTAGCGAGAAGTTGAATTTGAATGGATTAAAGTTTGGAAGAGATAGTTATTTTCCTAATCCAACAAGTTTTAATTTTAAGTTAAAAATGGTTTGAGCATCTCTTTCAAATCAATTAAATAAATCAAATAGCAATGTTGGAAGTTAGTGAAATAGTCTACTATATTATTTCATTTCCTAGCTACAAAACCCATTAAGTAGAAATCTAATTAAGTTAGTAAAATGATTAGCAATCATAAGTTAAAAGACTAAGAAAAAATTCTCAATAAAGATCTTGAGGTCATTGGATTTAGTATGGGATAGTGAAATAATCTATGTACAAAAATTACATAGGGTAATAAATATAACCACCTATATTGACTCCTAAATACATCATATTCAAAAGGCTTAGTTAACTAGACTAAAACAACAAATAGTTAAAGTGAAAGTTTGAAATAAATGGGAAACCCATGAGACAAAATCATATACTCATATTTCTAACGAGTGCCATGAAGTGGCTAAGTACTTGCCTCCAGTTAAGTAAATAAGCATAAAAATAGTTATTTTAATTAAACACAATATTATAATAGAATATTACAATAGTGGTGAATAAGTAAAGATGAGAGAATGGTAGATTCATAAAATGACAAATCAAAAATTTGAAGAATGTGTAGGGACTTAAGGGAATTTTTTAATTTAATAGTCCGCTAAAAAATAAATAACACTTTCTTAATACTTTTCTTCTTCAAAGAATATTTTACTAAGTTTTTATCTATTTAGGATCACTTTAATTTGATGCAACATTTGGGTGAACTCAATTTTAGTTTGTTTAATCACTCTTGTTTTATCAAAACCCTAATAAGTATCAATTAAATAGATATTGCATACAATTTATAAATTATTCTTTTTCATAAAAATTCCTCAATCTCAGTTGAGGTTGTTATATAACAAATTTTTAAAAATATATCTAATAATTAAATAACTTTCATGGTGAAATTCCACCATGTGTCATGCAAATTTTATTCTCTTCATAACCTATTTAAAGTAATGAGAAATTAGAATGCCCTAAAATATTTAAATTACCAAAAATCTTTTGCTTAACAATTCTAATAATAATATTTTGTAATATAGGGATGTCCAATTATATAGTATATGCTAATATAAGAAATATTAATTGAAAAAAATAAAATAGATTATTTATAATTAAAAGTTTAGATATATAAACATTTATAGATCGACATATAAGAGTCTAATTGAACCAACCACTTAAATTTAGAAAAAATATAAAGTTCATCTAGTTAATGTTACGAATTCACCTTACCTTCTATTAGGACTAAAACATTTTTATTTTAGAGATAATGTAATAGATATAAAATTTACTAGATCCATTTTTTAATAATTTTAAATTGGTATTATTGAATAAATAATCACAACTTTATAATGCATATGTCAAAGTTCTCTAAATAGAGTGATTTATGCTTCTTTGTTCTCTAATTAAAAAGAACTAACCATTTTCATTGGTATGAACAAAATCTATGAGAACACTTGTAGTCCATTTGTATTAGACATACATTTACAAAAGCAACAATAAATTATCTGGTATATCGCAAAGTATCATTTGTTGGAATTCTCAACTATTTTTAATTTAAATTCAAGTTTAATTTAACTATCACACAATATCATTGTAGTAATCATCACTTGACAATAAAAGACATGACTAAAATTATTTAGAAAATTATATGACTAGATATTTTCAACCATGATTCAAATAAAAACAATGTCCCTTCTTATTCTATCCACACATCTGGTCCATCAAACAATATAGAGATTGGTAAGTTGATAAATATATATAGTGTTAAGTCTCCATTGAGCGATTGATTGCTAAATTCCTAATATCAATCTATAATTTAATTTCGTAATTTTTTGTGATTTCTTTAATCATCTTGAAACACTCTCTTCCTTTATCAACCATCAATTATAAACTTCAACATGTGTTTCTCCAATAGTCAAGGTTGGTTGTGTAATTATGATTATAAATATTAAATATTTGATTCTCAAACTTCATGAACATTTATTATTTGTAAGTTTAGTTCCTACAATGGTTTTCAACATCTCAAAATCACACTCTACACCATTAGTAGCAAGTAGAGGTTTGTCAGTAGTTCCACCTCTATTAAAGCATTTCCCTATTTTAAAGTATTGAGTCTCCATTGAGCGATTGATTGGGGATATTATATCTACCATTAAAGTCTTTTACACAATTTCTTAACTCCACATTTACAATTTAGTAAGCTTCTTGGAAATTATTGTTGTAATTCATTAGCATTTCTTATTTAATTTTAGATAAACAAAATCCATGTTATCTACAACCAAAGAGAGATCAATGCCATTTAAAAAAAAAAACAATGCATGCCAATGTCATGATGACGAAGAAATAATTTTTTTCAAAATATTTGTAACATTCATAGATCCATAAAACTGCATGTAAGAACCTAATTGAACAAACTAATTGAAACATAGAATACTAATTTAAAAAAATTAAAAAGTTAAAAATTTATCATCTACTTAAAATTTTTTTTTAATATTTATGTAAAACATAATTTTCTTTTGATTGGTATATCAAAGTCCATTTAATAACACATTAACATAAGAAATACAAAATATATCACAATAGTACTTAGCCTATTGACAATTATTAATAGCAAAGAATAAGTTACCTTTTATATATATATATTTGCTAATTTAAAATAACTATGTTATCATTTCCTTTTCAATAAATTAATGATATATATATATATATATATATATATATATATATATATATATATATATATATGTATGTATATATATATATATATGTATGTATATATATGTATATATGTATGTATGTATATACATATATATATGTATGTATGTATATACATACATATATGTATGTATATACATACATACATATATATATGTATATACATACACACATATATACATGTATATACATGTACATACATACATATATATATATATATATATATATATATATATATATATATATATATATATATATATATATATATATATATATATATATATATATATATATATATATATATATATATATATATATATATATATATATATATATATATATATATATATATATATATATATATACATATCGTTAATTTATTGAAAAGGAAATGATAACATACTTATTTTCTATTAGCAAATATATAATTATATATATATAAATTCAGGTGAATTTTTCTCAATGGTGTATCTTTCAAACTACTCATCATGGGATCAATCCATCTACTCTAGTAGCTCCATTTGGCTAGGTAGAAGCTAGTGGAGACTTCATTTCATTCATTTAGCATGAAGAAAGCTCTAGAACATGTTGGACCTAAGTGTTCCCAAGGTACATTAAGTTGAGGGTATGCAATTGATTATGTATGTAAGATCAGTTTATAGGTTTTAAAAACCTCTCAAATTATGTTACATTATGCAAGATAAGACATTTTATGTTGTTAGAACAAGTCAATGATAGAAATTATTCTCTGAGAGCACTTAGGGCTTAGAAGGACACCAAGGGGTCACTTGGATGACCTTGAATAAATAAAGACTAAAATGACCTAATGGGTCTCAAAATATTGTAATTTTGGTCATTAGTGCTTATGAATTATAAATGGAGTCATGAAATGTCTATGTGTTCAAAGTTTCCATGTATAGAGATCCATATAATGGGTCACTATGAAGGGTTTGTAGTCTTATAGGGTTTATGAGAGTAAAAGCATGTAGTATTACCATCTTTCATCATGAATCATTTGAATAAGGGCCACCATTTTATATGGGGCTTAATAGTATTGAGTTGGCAATAAGGCCTTTAAGGGATACTATTTAGGTAAATAGGGTTCTTGGGTAAAATCTAGGTATTTAAAGGTGATGAAATATAAAGAATCACACAATAAGGATTATTGGTTTGTAATTGTCAAGTTGAGAACTTAGTTTTCAACTTGACAACATCCTCATGCTCTATGTAATTTCCAAACAACTAGTTAATCAACCTATCAACATATATAAGTCATGACAATCAGCTTCACAAGTAGTTTTGGTTAGTTTAGAAGGTGGTTGGGTATTTTGATCGGTCTTTTTGGACTAATGTGAGTCCTTTAAAAAGTTTTGTGCCCAAGAAAAATGGAAATACTCAATCTAAGAGAGTTGGAATGTCAATAAAGATCAGATACTCTACAAAATTCATGTTTTTATAATTGTTGATAGACTTATGTTGTGGATTTTTTATTAGTTTCTTATTCATTTGAAAGATTTGTTGATGCATTGAATCACCTATATTTGATGTATGTATATTGAGATTTTTCAACAAAGTTTAAGTAAGAAGATGGTCATTAAGGATTCAAGAAGGGTGCAAGGGAAAAGTATTTGATATGTGCAAGGTCTTAGAAAAGGAAGAGGACCCAAGGATATGGTTGAAAAAAAAGAAAATGTAGAGTTTTGTCAATTTGTCATAGTAGTACATTAGAAAGGTAAAACATGTTTTGTTTATTGAATGTGTGAGTCAAAGGTGTACGAAGGAAGTTGAGAGAGCTAGGGGAGATGCCACATTGAAGGGTTTTTAGTGAATTCCATAGTGAATCGTACAAATGAAATAAAGTTGCAAGAAATCATAAAGAAATAAATTTTAATTAATGAACATGATAAAATTGTGACCAAAGTTATAGAAAGTAACTAAAATATGGAGAATAGTGGATACTAGATGGAGACAAACCATTAATATGTTTTAAATTATGAAGGGTGTTTGAGTAGGACATAGAAGTGATCCTTTTTATGAAATTACAAAGATCCAACTTGCCTTCTTGTTGGGCATCTACATAAAAGATCCAACTTGCCTTCTTGTTGGGCATCTACATAAAGAGCCTTCTCAGTTTTAGAACTAATTAATTACTAAATCTAATCAACTCTTCATGGGTTAGTTCCCTTTGATTAAATATTGCTAAATTACACTTCTATTTGCATTATAACAATAAATATTGTTGCATGACATTCAAATAGTCTCTCATAAGCCTTTTGAACTCAAACCGTACACAAAATCCTTACTCTCCCTAAAACCCCTATACTAGCCATTCATTAGCCCTTCATTAGCCCTTATAAGGTCTATTGCTTATATTGGCATTTTTTAACATGCTAACATATTTTGGAAACAAATTACATTCAAATGGCATACATCAAATACTTAAAACATAAATAAGACATACAAGATATATATTTCAAAAACATAAATGAGATAAACAAGATATATATTTTGATATCCAATTATGTCATATATCAAATACTTAAAACATTAATAGGAATTGCCTACAACAATAATTAAAACATTATATATATATATATATATATATATATATATATATATATATATATATATATTCCAACTATATCATACATCAAATATATGTTCAATATTCTAATACATCAATTGTATACCCATACATTAAATAAATGTCCAATATGGCATGCGTTGACTATATCCTAAACAATATAGAAAAATATGTACAGTAATGTTGTATAGGAATACAATGTGCATCCCTAATCTACTCCTTCCTATAAGGGGAACAAAATAAATCCCTTTCTATCTTTGATCATTGCATAGAGGGAGATGTTGTGGATGGGGGAGCCTTCTAAAAATGCTCTCTTGTCCTCCTATCTAGAATATTTTGAAATTTAGGTTGATAAAATCAAAAGTATGTGTATTAATAACTATTATAAATCAAAAATGAAATATACTTGCACATAACATAAAATATTTTCTTACTGCTACCAAATAATCACTTTGTAGATCAACTTCTAGGGCATGCAAATGATCTAGAGTAAAAAGGGCCTACAACAATGATCAAAATAATCACTAAAATACATATATGAATATTATTTCAAAATTTAGTACTAACGATTATAAATAACAAATAAAACTAAGAAATTTTTTTCATACCTTAGTCAATGCTTCAGAACTAGTCACTGTAATAGCCACTCCATGATCAATAGACTAAAAAATATTCAAAGAAGTCTTCAATGTCAATAGCTAAAAAATGCTACAAAACAAATAATTTTTCTAGTTATAAAAAAATACACATTTTTTACAATATTAGTTAATAAATTTGGGTACCTCTGTGAATGTACCACAACATCTTTCACTTTGTGGTGTCAATGTTAAGGTTGTAACATTTAGCTAATGTAGATGTATGTAAATTTATTAGACAATTGTTCATATAAGAATGTACTATAGACATACCAATTCTAATGCATTCATACATGCATATATCTATGGGGAAAATGATGTTGTCACAAAGCCAACTGACCCTATCTCAACATTGCCATGACTACTTTGACTTTGCATATTGATCATAATATGCCAACTCTTTTAATTAGTCATTATTTTCTCAAATAAACATAATCAATTAAATAAATATAACATGCAAATAAATATACCTCTAAATAAGTGGTATCATGCCCACACTCAATGTCCAATGTGAATGTTGATGAGCCAATAGATAACTAATGCACATGCACAAAAGTTATGAGTTAACCACTCATATGATTATATAGTAATTAAATGTATTAATTCAAATTATTATATTGATACATACTTGTGGAGTCATCAACATAGAGTAAAATGGGTTTGGGGGATCGTTACTAGTGCCATCAACAACATGACCCTAACTATTAAACACAGTCAATACAAACTAATTTATTACTCATTCATGTATATATGAGATGTGATCAAATTAGTTTAATATAATTGTAAATATTTACCTTTGTATCAATGTAAAATGTCACATTGAGGTAATCATTGGTCATCAACCCATCATCCTCCCTATCTTCCTCTACAATGCTAAATGAGCATAGAGATCACATATGACCTCGTCTAGACTTGTGGGGCTCACCCTTGAGTAAAGGAGTAACACAACTAGGTCAGAACACTAATGACTCTTATTATTTCAGCCTCCACATTTTCCTCACAACATAATGAAAACCAACACTCTCCACCAAGGGCTTGCCAATAGTTGCCCTAGGTACCTTAGGGTCATGGTGTGCCCCTACCTCTTAAATGATGACCTTAATCTCTACTAAGAATCTAGTATATCAAAAAAATTGGTGACTTCACTCTTTATAAAATCACAATATGATTTCCTTAATAAATATAGAGGAAACTTCTGATTGTTTTAGGGAGGGGGGCACCAAACACCATACAACATTTCTTCCAAAATTTATTTTTTATGTTATCATTAATGCACCAATGAGTAGGGACCACTGTGGTTCTAAGATTGTCAACTTCTCCTATATTTTTAAATAATTTACATGTCATCTTTTTTCTTTTTTACATCTTCATATGACAATTTATTTGTACAGTAAATTTTTTTCTCTTCTCTCTTATTATGTCCACTAGTACATTTTGACTCATTTTTTGATGAAATTGGTTAAATTTCCCACTCATCTTCGTTGAAGTTTCAAAAAACTATTTTGTTGCTATTTTTGTCATCAAAACTTTGACCAAATTTTTCCTTCAGTCAAAATTTTGACCAAATTTTTTATGATCGCTATATGTTATAGCAAAGCTTGACCAATTTTTTCTTTGGTCAAAATTTTGAATAAATTATCAATGATTGTTATATGTTATAGTGATAAGCCTCCTCTTTTTTATCACTGAAAGTACTCATTTCCATGACTTATAGTGATATCTTCTCCTTTTCAATAAAAGAGTTTGCTATATTCTATAGTGATATCTTTTCCTTTTCGATCATTGAAAATACTCATTACCATGACTTATCGCAATATCTCTTCCTTTTCGATAGAAGAGTTCACTATATTCTATAGTGATATATCCTCTTTTTTTATCACTGAAAACACTCATCACCATGACTTATAGTGATACAACATCTCTATTTCTCATCATTGTAATGATTATATTTTTTTTCTATTTTTTGATGATCGCTATAGGTTATAGCAATAAGTCTCCTTTATTGCTCATTGAAAACACTCTTCACCATGACTTATAGTGATATCTCCTTTTTTATAGAAAAGTTTGCTATATTGTATAGCAATATCTCCTCCTTTTTTATCACCAAAAAAAATCATCACCATGACTATAGAAATATATCCTCCTTTTTGATTAAAGAGTTTTCTATATTCTATAGCAATAGCTCCTCCTTTTTTATCACCAAAAACAATCATTTCCATGACTATAGCGATATCTTCTCATTTTCAATAGAAGAGTTCACTATATCCTATAGCTATATCTCCTCCTTTTTTATCACCAAAAACACTCATCACCATGACTTATAGTGATACAACGTCTCTATTGCTCATCGTTGTAATGATTATATTTGTTTTTTGTTTGTTGATGATCACTATAGGTTATAGCGATAAGCCTCCTTTATCACTCACCAAAAATACTCATCGCCATGACTTATAGTGATATCTCCTCCTTTTTTATCATCAAAAATACTCATCACCATGACTTATAGAAATATCTCCTTCTTTTCAATAGAAGAGTTCACTATATTCTATAGCAATATCTTCTCTTGTTCGATCATCAAAAACACTCATTGCCATGACTTATAGTGTATCTCCTCCTTTTCAATATTTTAAGATATTTTAAGTTGTGAAGGAGTGATAAAGACTGAGGACAGCTAAACTTTAATCCATCACAACTTCGTAAGAGATTAAGTTTGACTTAAGGTCAAGGTAGTGAAGTGGTGGAATCTTATAATCATAGGTTCACATGGTTAAGCTGTGAGTTAAAATTTAGAGTTGTGAAACTACAAAGAAAATCTAATAGTTAATAGAAATAGCTATCACATCATTGCAGGGTGTAAAATATTATATATCTGGTGATTTCGAAGAGGTAAAAAAGTCAGGGTTTGAGTCATCATGAGGATCACAAAAGATGAAGATGTTAAGTCCTTAACCAAAAAGAAATTGTGAAAAGGTCAATCTAAAAGGTTTTTCTACTTCATAGGTAGACAACAATGTTGTGACGAGTGGTTTTGCACCTTTGCAAGTGCTAGGATGTAGTCAATTCTTGAGGTAGCAATGTTGTGAAAATGGTAAATAAAGTGTAAAAATGCAATGAACCACTTAAATCTTAAATGAAGAGATCATAGTCTAGCAATTCAGCATGGTCAACAAAGAAATAAAGTTGTAAGTGGTGATTGGTATGAATCATGACATCACAAGGGTGTCCTAGTAGTTAGAAAAAAGGGTAACAAAGCCACCAACCATTGAAGGTATCCCATTTTGCATGGTCACAGCCATAAGTAAATGAGAATGATAAACTATTGCAAAGTAGATATAGAAGGAAACTACCACTTCACAACCTTTAGTTTTAAAGCATAAAACAATTTAAAAATGGATATGTTTGAGCTAGAAAAAGAGATGTCAAGGGATATTATTTTTGCAGTTTCTTTGGATAGCAATAAAAGGAATGGCTATATGTCACAACGATATACTTTCCTCATCACTCATCACTATGTCAATATTAAGCCTTATCTGTATAGCAATATAATATTTTACTATATTCTATAGTGAAATTTCCTCCTTTCTGATCACCAAAAATACTCATTGCCATGATTTATAGCGATACAATATCTCTATTGCTCATCATTGTAATGATTATATTTGTTTTCTATTTGTCAATGATCACTATATGTTATAGTGATAAGCCTCCTTTATCACTCATCAATATATTATTTTTTGTAGTTTCTATGTATAGCAATAAAAGGGATCACTATATGTCATAGCGATATACTCTCCTTATGTTGCTCATCGCTATGTCAAGATTAGGCCTTCTCTACATAGCGATAGAAGAGTTTTCTATATTCTATAGTGACATCTCCTCCTTTTTTATCACAAAAAACACTTGTCGCCATGACTTATAGTGATATAACATCTCTATCACTCATCACAATAATGATTATATTTCTTTTCTATTTTTCAATTTATTCTATATGTTATAATGATAAGCCTCATTTATCACTCATTGCTATATTGTTTTTGCAATTTCTTTGAATATCGATAAAAGAGATCTCTATATGTCATAGCAATATACTTTTTTCACCACTCATCACTATGTCAAGATTAGTCCTTCTTTGTATAGTGATAGAAAATTTCTCTATATGCTATAGTGATATCTCCTCCTTTTCGATCATTGAAAACACTCATTGCCATGACTTATAGTGATATAACATCTCTATCACTCATCGTTGTAATGATTCTTTTTTTTTAATTCACTGATGGTCACTATTTGTTATAGCAATAATCCTCCTTTATTGTTCATCATTAGATTTTTTTTTTTAGTTTCTTCACATAGAGATAAAAGGGATCTCTATATCTCATAGCAATATACCTTGCTCATCACTCATCCCTATGTCAAGATTAGGCCTTCTCTTTATAGCAATAGAATAGTTCACTCTATTCTATAACAATATATCCTCCTTTTCAATCATAGAAAACACTCATTAGCATGACTTGTAGAGATACAAAATCTCTATTGCTAATTGATATAATTATTATATGCAGTGAAAACACAAAAAAGATATAGCAATCAATGATAAAGTAAGGATATTGCCATGAGATATAGGAATTATTTCTAATCGAATTGAAAAGGTTTCAAATTTGGTGATTAGAAATGAGATGGAATTTGTCACTATGATATGTAGCAATTATTGATGATCAAAGAGTGAATAGATGTGCTCTGGTGATAAGAAATGAAGCTTGGTGATCGCTCTAGTTTATAGCGATAGATGGATGTATTATAAAAGAGGTATCACTGTGAGTTATAGTGATAAGTTGAAATTGATCATGGATCACACTTTGTGTAATGGAGGTATAACAATTAGTGATAAGTGATGGAAGTGTCACCATTGCTATAGCAATAGAGATGAATTTAAAAATGGTTTGCTATTTGCAAGATTAAGATATAGCGAGTGGAGGGAGACATCTTTTTATTACTACTACAAAGATCAAATGTTTGAATATACTTTATAAGGCACAAATATAATTGCATGGAGTGACTTTTGACAGTTAGTTCATTTGTCACAACAATAAAAAATGGCTTATGTTTCAATTCATGTGAGAGAGTAAATGCACAACTATAGTATGTTTGGTGATAAAAAGGAAAACATTACTGATTTTTGTTCATGAATTTTTAGAAGGAAGCTTTAAAATTGTTGATTGACATCTAGATTTTATAGAGAATTATACCAAAAGAATTTTTTAGAAGGTATCATGGAGATTTTTGGTTCAACATAGAAGAGGAAAACAAAGAAGGTTAAACAAGACAAAATTGAGAAGAAGCTGAAGGCAAACCATGAAGTGCCACCTAGAAAATTGAATGAAGATCTCATTGAGAAGATAAATTTTGTAGGGAAGATATAATGTTAAGGATGCATAATTTTGTAACTGGTAATAGGAAGCTAAGAAATATCAAGGAACACAAATACAGAAAGCACAATGACTGCAAGGAAAAAGAGAAGAATTCATCCTACATTCTTGAGGAAGAGCACTCTAAGTCAGACACAAAAGATGAAAAAAGAGTAGAAGTTATCTATGTTACTATTAATGAAGATCATATTGAGGAAAGGCATGAGGAACAAAAATCCCTTAATCTCATGTTATTAAAAGTAACACATGGATTATTGATAGTGGATGTTCACATCCTGTGAATGAAGATAAAAGTAAGTTTGATAAAATTGAGGAGTATGATGGTGGAACTGTTAAACTTGGAAATGATGTTCTACATCCTATGAAAGGTAGAGGTACATTGATCCTGAATGATAAAATCAGATTTGATGATGCATATTAGGCTCAAGGACTAACAAATAATTAGTTGAGTGTTGGTTAGTTAAATAATATAGGTCACAAGATAGAATTTTAGAACATAAAAGTAAAGATATTTGATGATAATGTAAATATGATAGGTATTGAAGAACAAATAAGAGGTAATCTATTTTACCTTGATCCTACTATTAGTACTTGTCTATTTACAAAATTTGAAGATGTGTGGTTATAGAAAAAGAGAACATTTCATGTCAATTTTGAGAGTATGGTCAAAGTAAGTAGAAAGAGGAAAGTGAGAGGCTTACTAAATCAACATACACCTAAGACTATATGGTCAAAGTAAGTAGAAAGAGGAAAATGAGAGGCTTACCAAATCAACATAAACCTAAGACTACTATGTGCAAACAATGTCAACTTGGTAAGATGGCTAAATCTAGATTTTCAAGAGAAGAAAATTTAACTAGAGATATTTTGGAGCCATTTCATACTAATTTATGTGGACCAAAGAGAGTTGAGATCTATTATGAAGATATATATTTCATATGGTTTGTTGATGATTATTCAATAATGATGATAATAATATTTTTGAAGTTGAAATTTGATGCTTTTAAAATGTTCAAATGGTATAAATATAGAGTTGAAAAGGAAATTGGTAAATGATTGAAATCTTTGAGATCTGATAGAAGTGGTGAGTTAATTTATAGTGAATTCACTATCTTTTGTATTAAGAATGGAATTAAGGGATAATTATCTGCACTAAGGAGTCCACAATAGAATGAGATTATTGAAAGGGGAAAAATATCAATTTTTGATTGTACTAAAACATTTCTAGTTGAAAAAGGTGTTGTACAAATGTTCTAGAGAGAAGCCATAAGAACTATAGTATATATACTTAACCAAGTTCAGTTGAAGAAAGGAATAAGCAAGACACAATATGAAATTAGGTATGGTCATACATAGAATGTAAGTTATTTCAAAATATTTGGAAGTAGGTGTTATATCCATAAAGATGAAAGGAATGGGAAATTTGATTCTAAATGCGATGAAGGTATATTCCTAAATTCTCTACTAAGAGAAAGGCTTACAAATGTTTGAGTAATGATACTAAAACTATGATTAAGAATGAAAACATGATATTGATGAGTTTATAGATAAGAATGATGTAGAGAGAAAGAAGGAAGCTAAGGATTATGATGATTTTTTTAATGAATATAAATATTCACTTGATATCACACCTAAGAAACAACAAAGAGCTACCAAGTGTCAGCTTGTATTACTCGAGTCATAGACATATCAACCTAAGTAGAATGATGAGCCCCAACCAAGAAATGATAATGGTGGGATCAAAGATCTGAACCTATCCTAGAAAAGTATGTGAAAAAGAACCATTCAATTCAACAAATCATTGGAGATAAAAGTGTTGGATTCATGACCAAAAGCTGGCTAGCAAATTCTGGTGGAAACAAAGGCTAGTGTTTCATCATCTAAGGATGGTGGTGAAGTTAGAACATATATAGGATAGTCATCCATCATCAATTCCACATATAGATGATCTTACAAGATTTTGAGATGAGAGGCACTTTTCTAATATGGCAGGGCTCTCAAGTACCAGAGATTCAAGAGTTTTGAGTCCTAATTCTGAAGCTTCTTTCTCTGAGAAACATAAGGAGATAGGAATGTAGAACCAAGTGAAGTATTGTGAATAGGCTTTCCAACATACATGAAAGTGGATGGAATAAGCTTAAGAAGAGTTTTTTCTCTTTTTGGTGAGATTGAACACGTTACTACATTTCCTAGTCAAACTTATGTGTTTTTTTAGTTTAGAAGTGTGGTTGTTGCTTATAGAGCCAAAGAAGCTCTTCAAGGGAAATTATTCAAAAATCCATGAGTAAACATCTATTTTTCAAAAACTAAATTAGGTCTTGTAGGACATGGTAGAAACTTAACAAATGGCAGCTTGCCTTTCTCTCATAAAGTGATTTCCAATTCTATTGTTGGTTCAAAAGTTGTGGAGAATGTTAGAGAGGAAATACATCAGGGTATTACTTCAAGGAGGTTCTCATTCTAGCCTTTGCATTGGGGAGAGCATAGTGGTGAACTTTAATTTGCATTATTATAGGAGCTTTGCATGTTACAAGATGATTATTGGGAGCACATGAACTTGGAGGTTCCCATCTACTTTTCTGCAAGTTTAACAATACAAGCTAACATATATTACAATTCACTTATTAGTTGGACAAACCAAAAGATTAAAGATACATACATGACTCGCAATACATTGGAGATTAGTGTGGCTACAATTATCCTCAACTGATGCATAAGTTTCCTACAATAGCTCAATAAAGTCGACCAACTGCAGAATATCAGGTTTTTTTGTTTGGATCTGCGATTGCCATAGAAGGGAATAATAAGGGTTCATAGAGTCCATCTAATTCATCAAGAGTAAATTCAGATAAGGATGAGTTTCATGCCTATCTGATTATAAGCTTAGTTAATTCAAGGACTAACATTAGAGCCTTTGAAGCATTTAGGGATAAAGCTCTTTGAAGAAATTTAATACTTTGGTTTTAGGTTTTAAAGAAAAAGATATAGTTGGATAGTACTATCAAGTGTTTTAACACTGCTAGTCTATCATTGGGTAGATGCAATCAGGTTCGAGAAGTAAATAAAATTGCTTGGATTACAAAATTAGGAAAGAAATTGGATAATATCAGGAAAGTGACCATGAAGCCACAAGAATCATTAGTCCAAAATTCAGATTCCATTATAAAAACTGAAATACTCAACATTTACAAGGATTATCAAAGACTCCCTAACCGAATTTAGAATGATCTATCATTCAATGATTATATGGATTTTTACCTTGAGAAACTAAATATGTCTGATACAGCAAAGTGAAGGTATCTAGAGTTGGCCCAAGATCTTTTTGTGAGGGAACAACACAGAAGTATAAAAAGAAATTTAGATAGAATAGAATTATCTTGAAATAGAAAAATAGAGAACTACCAGAGATGGGTAGCCTTATCACGATCACATAATAGATATTACACAAGGCACAATTTTCTTTGTTGGTAACTTGGAGGTGAGCCTTGTCAAGAAGAATAATGAAGCAGGTTGCACTCAAGGTAAAAGCGATTTGGGACCTTGGCATCATGAACCCAATATTCATTATACAAAAAACCAAAATTTGGAGGAACAACCAGGGATGACATTGCTAGACAATGGATGGTTTCAGCAAGGAGATAATGAAATACATACCATACAAAATCAATTGAAGGTTAATGAAGACATGGTTGTGGCATCCTTGGTACAATACAACAATTCCCACGAGTTGGTTGAGGATCTCTATAGGAAAGTCCCAATGGAAGGGGAAGATGACTATCATATGACTAATTTATAGAAGGTCAAATCAGCACTCGAGACTATGAAATCAAATTACTTATATCTTCTTTTCGACAAGGATAATATTCTTAAGGTTGCTGAGATTTATGCATCACAGTCAAATAGAGAAAAGGATGAGATTGAGGGTCTCCACAAGATGCTTAAAAATGTTTGAGAAGCACTGAATGAAACTCAATGATCTTTACCGAAAACAAAAAATCAAACCAAGCTCATGGAACACTATTAAAAACACGAGAGTAGAATGAGGCAAGAGTTCTTCCAGGAAGTCATTGACGAACTTGAGAGCATTAAGCAGATGTATGACTTGGATAGCTGCCCCAAACGGTTAAGTATAAAAACTTTAGAACACTTTTAGCTTGTTAACAACCCTTTGTTTGAAGGTGCTACTGATTGGAAGTGTGATAATCCTCTTTTTGTGTTAAATGAAGGATCATCTCTTATTTTCCATGAAGAGGAAGAGTTTGATTTCAAACTTTGGGATCCTCACTCAGACTCTAGCAGTGAATCCAGATCTCAACAAGGGAATGATGAATCAACTTCTGTTGTTTATCATTTGATCTGTTTGGACATATTTTCTAATTTCATTCCATTCAAGAGTTGGGTGCATTTTATTCATCAACCTCTGAACAGTTCTTAGTGGAGTATTTTTTTGAGATTTGTGGGTAGATTTTCAATGTCTTTCATTCTCATAGCACCTATGCATTTGAGAATTATCCAAGTTTATGTCGATAGTATGAACTTTGATGTTCATGGGATGATAGTTTTAGCTTTTGAGTAGTTCATTTCTTACATCATCCACTTAGGTTAGGTCTTCATACTTTACTGGATTATACATGGACCTTGGATATATTTCTATCTCATCATAGCAGTGAGGCAACACAATAGAGTTTGGGAACTAGGTGTTGGCAGAATATATCTATGGTTGGATGAGGATTTTATTGTGGTCTAGGTGTTGGTTAGTGTTGAACAATTTATGGGTGTAGGTGCTGAGTTCTTTCAGAGGGTTATATTGGATCCATGGATCTAGTTGAAAGTATTATTGCAAAGAGACATTTGGCTTCACAGTATGGCCAAAATTGTTTTCAGTTTAGATTTTAGGGCTGCCTACAAACTTGTATGGGATCCTGGTATTGATTGCTTGAGGGCAAGCAATCTCAAGGAGGGGAGATTTGTAATGACCCTTCTTTGGGGACATTCAAATTATTAAGAAGGAACAAATTTTCAATATTAAATTTGACTATGTTACTTGGAGATTTATTATTAAAGGTCAAATTAATATCTCATGTGGTCACAAGAGGACGAGGAGGAATAAGATGATTTATGAGGGAGAAGTTGAAGAGTCACCATTGTGAAGATAAAAGGAGATGAGACTCATACTTTGGTAGGCCATATTTATTATTCACTTCAATTTCCTCTGATGAGAGTCTTAGAAAGCTTTAGCTTTCAGCTAGTTGGAGGATTTAGCCCCTCGTGCTAGTAGGTAGTGCAAACCCATTGTCCCGAGAAACATTACTTCAAGTGTTTCATTACAAGTTCTTATGTTATTGTTCCAATCCAACTGTTGAATCTGTATTTAAGATTGGTTTTCTATGTATTGGTTATTGTATTGTTGTTGTATAATACAACAACATTTTTAGTTTTTGGTTGTTATATTGTTGTTGTATAAGGCAATAACATTGTTAAAGGAATTATAAGTGTTTTCTAGTTTTATCATACCAGTTGTAATCCATTGTTGCATGTTGATATTTTGAATGTTATTACGAAATAAAGGGTTATATACTTGTGGAGATATTTCTAGTTTTATTATAACACTATAGCCCTTTGGCCTAAAATTGAATTGAATGCTATATCCAAGAAGAAGTTAGTCAAATTTCTATTGGGGTTTCTACTAAATTTTCTTGTTCTAAAGTACATCTTCCATATTTTAGTTCTGGTCTTATTGTTCAAGGAGAAAGATTAGTTAAGATCTAGTTAGGGATATTACAGTTTTTGAGACTAGTTTGGTTCAGGCACGGGAGGAATTTGAATGTGATGTGATGGAAATAGATCTATCTTGTTATAGTTAGTTGATTAATGTATTCCATTTTGTTAATCTATCTTGGTAATTTTGTAATTGTCATCTAGAGACAACTTTTTTTTTTTTTTTTCGGCGGGGGGGCGGGGGGGGTGTGGGGTGATGTCAAAAAATTCTATATTATAGCCAATGGGTAGAATAGTATCCAAAAGGGCATGTGATGGTTGAGTTACCCCTTCAGGAAAGTATATGTACATCATCTGGAAGGGACTTTGGAGAATAATATGGTAATCATCAAAATCATTGTAAGTAGTATAATCAGATTGTAAGCATGGAAGTGCATATTACGTATATGAATAAACTATCTATTTTGTGTTATATATTACTATACTACATGTGATAAGTACCCTTTTACCTTGTATGGTAAACACATAGTAGCAAATATCTATCTTGGGGATATCTCAGCAAACCAAAAGCTTAGCTTTTCTCAATTAATGGTGAAAATTTTGGGAGCTCAAAAAATGTTGGAAAATTTATTTTTTCTTATAGCCAAATATCAATGTGAGAGAGAGAGAGAGAGAGAGAGAGAGAGAGAGAGAGAGAGAGAGAGAGAGAGAGAGAGAGAGAGAGAGAGAGAGAGCACCATGAACTTCAAAATATGCATATGTTATTAGAGTTTGAGAAATTAGCCTATTAATTGAAGCTCATAGGCTAATTAGTTGGATACGGGGTCCTAGTTGGTCAAGCCAGAGGTTTTTTCCTACTACAGTGGTCAGGGATGTTTGGGATTGCTTTGTGTTTGAGTCAAATTGCCACACTTACTATTTATAGTCTTTTTTGGGAAAGTTAGGGTTTTAATCTTTAGTAGGGTGCCTAAATAGCTTGGTGATAGTGTTGAGATTCAGTATTGTTGACTGAGCAGTTATTAGAGACTTACTATTTATAGTAAGTCATTGTTAAGGAATTGCTTTTGTGACATTTCTTCTATAGTTTCCAATCTACTTACCAAAAATGCAAACCTACAACACCTATTCATCACCAAAATTACACAAACTAGGGCAAAAGAATTTAATATTTCTAAACTCAAGGCCAAGCATGTGGAGCTATTATATTCCCATGATAATGTTATTGCAGAAACAAACAAGAAACTCAAGTCTTGGGCATTGGTTTGCAGTAACAATGATAGTGGCTCTTCTTCTCTTGCTACTACTGTGGAGACACTAGTAAAATAAAAAAATTACTAAAGAAAGATCACAAAGATTCAAAGAACTCAATCAGAGAGTTTGTGGGCTTCTATACCTATCACCGAACCCTTTGGTAACTGATAGCACTTTCCTTGGTGATTAACTTGGCCTTGTCGAAGATTGTAGCTACGAAAAAGATCTTTATCTCTTGAAATTTGGATGTTATTACCATTATTTTCATCTTCAACTAAAAAAGACACTTAAGTTTAATTTGTAATATTAAATGTAAATGACATGTGTCATTCACATGCATTGAGGCATAAATATTCGAAGAGTTATAATTTATTATAGGAGTTATGGGAATCTTAAGAGACCTTCAGTTATAATGTGAAGAGTCTCCCCTATTGTTATATATTTTCCTCAAGCAAAGGATATTGTACACTTGAATTCTATTATCAATAAAATTATATTTTTTGTTGTGTGGTTGGGTTTTTCCCTTCATTCTAGAAGGGTTTTCCCAGGATATTTTTTGTGTTCTTTGTTTCAGTTTTGTCTCTTTTATTGTTGGTTATCTTCATGGATTTATGGACTATAGTTTTAACATGGTATTAGAGCTAGAGCTTCGATAATAGTATTTTAGCTATCCATTTCAAGTTGCTCCAAAAGTTTTTATTTTATTTTATTTTATTGTCTTGACCATTGGGTGAGGTTCTTGGCTCCTTTCTATCATTTGATGATACTGGTGAGATGGGGTAGGAGATTTATTTCTTTCATGTAGTTGATCTCTATCATGGTATCTTTAACTTAGTTTTTATATGATATGAAGAGTTTCACCTGTCATGTGTTTAATCAAAAGAAATTGTGTCTCTATGATTTTCCTGTGTTAAGTATTGTTTGACTTTCTATCTCATATCTAGTTCAAGATAGGAACTATAATGGTCAGATAGCAATGTTCAACCTTCAAATAATACTGAGTGGTAGAGTACTATCTTTGAAATGTTTTATTTGTCTAGTTGTTTTCTCTGCCTCTCCTTTGTTATCGACTTCTCTTGCTGACATCTCACCTTCTCCACCATGGTGCTATGATATCATGGCATTGAGTATCTGTTCCTTTTTATTTATTTATTATTACTTTTTGGCATCTTGCATCAATTTTTTTCCATATGGTGATTATGTGATGTCGGTTTAATTTCTTTTTCTTTCGTTACCTCTTCATGAAGAGTTGTATCACTTCGTAATAGGTATTTCATGGTTGAAAGGCATCTTTATTATGCTCATGAATTTTGATTAATATTTGTGACAAATTTTTGCAAGCGGTTTTTATTCCTTCAACATAATGAATTTTTTTTATCATCTGTTGATAGTGGTCTAGGTATAAGATGACAATAACTATCGTGTTAGTAGCTTCATATGAAATCTAAGATATTTTATTATGTGTTGTATGTAATTATTGACAGAGACTTTGATTTTGATTTTATTGCCATTTCCTAATTTCTAGTTTGAGTTGGCATATCAAAAGCAATGCCATTGGATGGTGCAGAGATATTGTGGAGGTGTTTTTAATAGTCGATAAATAATTTAAAATTGCATGTTTTTTTCTTATAGTATTAAAGGCAAGATACTCAAGGAGTTACAGTGTGAGCCTGCTTGTTCATGCATGTAAGCCAAAGAGTCTCTTTTAGGAGTTTCTTATGTGTGATTTTTTAAGTCTTCAGATTATAAAGAATGGAACTTTTTTTTGCATATTTTTTGTGAAAGTGGAGGTATGTCTATCCAACATTTTCCTTATATATTAAAAGGTATTTCTGAAAATTCAATCTCACATTCAGTTTGAGTATAGTTGGTTTCAATTGGAAAATAGGCATTGATCAATCTTAGGTATGATCTCTATGGCTTATGTTCTAATCAATATTTTTTTATCAGTTTGTACTTCTTTGCTTTATTTCCACATTTTTGCATTGGGTATTAAGGCAATAGGAATCACAAGCTCAATGTCTATGTGTAATTTTCTCGCAACCATTAAAATATGTGTTGATCATTCTAGACTAAAATCACGAGGAGAATGTCTCTGTATAATCATTTATCATAGTATATTCCTTTTGAACCTTTGCTAATTGGATCGATGCCCAAAGGAAAATTCTGAATGTTGACTTTTAGAATGAGTTTTGTTGAAGTTGAAAAGTTGGCTCGATGTGATCAAGCTAACATGACCTACTCTAATAAGTACTTCATCATAATATCTTTATTAGAAATATTTTATGCTTTTAATCAAAAATATTGATTTTTAAATAGTGATTTCTTTTCAGTATTAATGATTACATCTCTTGAAAACTAGGTACACATAGTGTTTGTCTTAGCAGTAATATCAGTGATTGATTAAACTTTGATGATTGCAAGACATTATATATAGATGGGAACACTCCTTAAGACTTATTTAATATTCATCTTCAGAGGGAGGTTGCATGACTAAAATCAATCAATTATGACCAGAAGAAGTTGTTCTTGATTGAGAGGGAGTTCTCATTAGAACCCTTGTTTTCTTTTACATTCTTTGGTATAGTAGTTTTTTTGAGACTTGTGTTGGAAAAGAGTTTCAAATATGATTTTATGCTTGAAATCAACAATAAGATTGTAAGATCAGCTATGATAACTATTTCACTATGCAATAGTGAACATCATGTTGAGAGAGTCCATGATGGCATCATGTTAAGAGATTTCATGATGGGAGTTGGATGTCATGTTGAGAGATTCCATGACAGTTCATGTTGAGAGAGTCCGTGACTAAAGGCTTAGCTATGAGTCTTACAAATATTTCATGTTGAGTGATTCCGTGATTAGTAAACAATGAGTAATTGTTACAAGTTTTCATGTTGAGTGATTCCATGAATTTTTTAGGATCTACATGATGAGATTTATCATTTAAATTTTGGTTGTAGTCTTGTGTGATTATTTAGCTAAAGACCTCTCTCTGGCTAAGAAGGAGTGTTGAAGATTGTAGCTGCAATAGAGATCTTTATCTCTTGAAATGTGGACATTATTACCATTATTGTCATCTTTAGCTGAGAAGGACACTTAAGTTTAATTTGTAATATTAAATGTAAATGACATGTGTCATTCACATGCATTGAGGCATAAATATTTGAAGAGTTATAATTTATTATAATCAAGAGACCTTCGGTTATAATGTGAAGAGTCTCCCCTATTGTTATATATTTTCCTCAAGCAAAGGATATTGTACACTTGAATTCTATTATCAATAAAATGATATTTTTTTTATGTGATTGGGTTTTTCCCTTCATTCTAAAAGGGTTTTCCTAGGATATTTTTGATGTTGTTTATTTCAGTTGTCTTTTTTATTGCTATTTATCTTCATGGATTTTTGGGCTTTAGTATTAATAGGCCTTACAAGGATCATTGTTCACAATGCTTGGTTTGGATTTGATTTTGCTTTGATTCTCTGATTCAAATCTATAGGTGACTACCTTTTGTGCCCTCAAGGCTAGACACAAGCTTCTCCCACTACCTCCTAAATTTTATCTCAATGATGACTTGATTGAGTCACAAGTTACTAAACTTAAACACGACAAGATCCTAGTTACTAATGCTATAAAGAATGGTAAATGGGTGGTAATCCATAATCTAAAAGTTTTCATCAAGAAATCCTTCCATTCTGATTGGTCTAAAAGCCATCTAGAGGTGACCAAATGGCATTCTCATAACCTAAAAATGTGTGGGAGTTCTCTAGACTCTAACCTTATAATTAATTGTTGGAATGGTAATGGCCCTCTTTGGTTTTCACTGTTGCAACTATTTGACACCTTAGCTACCTCATATATTATATGTCTTAAAGAGACTCGTGAGAGCCCTGTTTGTCCCCTTCCATGCACCCTAGGTTTTTAGTGGTAGTTTTTGTGTTAGATGGAGACTAGATTCTTGAGTGGTGTTCATAGCTCCAATCGTGTAGGATGCTTAGTTTGTGATTTTGTTTGGAGTCAAGTATCAGTGTCTTACTCTAACAATTGGGGTAGATTCAAGTGGGTTTGTGCTCACCACACGACCGATCTTCAAAGAAATTTTTTATCATAGATTTTTGCTTCCCCCTTGCTTCCTCTTCCTATGAAATTCACAATGGCATTGATGGAGACCCATACAATGGTCTTTTTTATAGCATCTCCCAATTTTTGATTGTTGGTGACATTCTTATTCTCGAGAATTTCAACACCTGTAACTAGACTAATTAGACTCAACTTCATGATAAAGCTACTAATTCCTTTTGTAAAAAGTACATTGAGATTGGCGTGTCCAACCTTCACAAATCCTTTGCTAAATTTGTATGCCCACTTACCAAGTGCGTAGACACCTTTAGCTTCATGACTCATTAGCCCTTGTGATTGGCAATGAGCTTCAATTCTTTTCAAGATCTCATACAGGTGGGGCCAACATCATTGACTATGTTTTATCCTCCCAGTCCTTCATCCTCTTCATCTCTTAGTTCTCCATCACCCCTCTCTCCTTGGCTAATCACTCTCTGCTTTGTCTCTTCATCTCCTGCACTTGCTCCACCTCCTCTTTATCCCCTAATTGCCCTCCCTTCCTCCCACCCCCTTCATTTCCCCCTCCCCATACCCTTCTACACTTTGAGGATGGAAACCCTATGCTCTATTCCTCTCATGATCTCATCTTAGATGGTCTCATGATCTCATCTTAGATGGCTCCTTGCAAACACCCTCGGCTCCCACTCCCTCACATATACCCCCCTCATTTTTTTCTCTCACCTCTCCACTACTATATAAGAAGTTTCTTTATTTTTCTTCCCTAATTTGATTTTCCCCTCCAACCCTAAGCCTAGAAATTCTTGTCTTATGAACCATTGGTATGATGCAGACTGTAAGTCTTTTCACTTTTGCCTTCACCCACCATCACCCCTCCTTCCCCTCACTATAGTTGTCCTATCACCTCTTCCTTTATGGTAAGAAGGATCATTACATTTCCCATCATAGATTCACCCTCTACTCCACCCCTCCTCCTAAAATTATGCAAAACAATATTCTCCCATGTCTCCTCTCTATACAATATCCCTAGGTAGCATCTCATCCAGACCACCCCCCATCATTTTCCTATCTTTTCACATGTTCAACTATTCTAGAGGCTATCAAATATATGAGTACTAGTAGAGGTCCTAATATCGAGAGCTTCTAGGTTGATCTATTCAAGCTTGGTACCACTATTCTTGGTTCCCATCTCTCAAAGCTCTTCAATCACATCATTTTCTCAAGGTTCCCTCCTTGATACCATCATATCATCCATCTAGTTCATTAGGAGGGCCCTACATATGATCCAGGTAATTACAAAACTATTCTAACTAGTCACACCTTGCCAAATTTGTGTGTTGTGACCCTCAATATCCTTCTTTCTACAGAGCTTGTTCAATGCTAGGCCAAGGCCAGAGGGCAAGTAGGTTTCAAAAAGAACTATCAGACTATGGACCACATCTTAACTCTTCACACTATCATTAAGGAGGCTTGCTCTCCTAACTCAAAGGTCTATTATTTCTTTATTGACTTTTCACAAAGTCTTTGACACTTTGCCCTATTCAACACTTTTCTAGAGACTTTATTACATTGGCATCTTAGACATGCTTATCACTACTTTCATGAGACTCTATGAGCTACTTCTTTGTTGCATTAGGAGTTCCACTAGCTTCTCTAGCTTCATTAGTGGCACCACTGGGGTGAAGTAGGGATGTCTACTATCTCCTATTCTATTTTGGATTTATATTAATGAGCTCAAGGAATTTTTCCATGATGCCTTTCCTACAAGTGATGGTTGCCTCATTCACAAGGTACTGATTCATGTTTTTCCCTTCACAAATGATGTGGTTCTTCTAGCTTCCACCCTTGAGGGCTTACAAAGATAGTTGGACTACTTGACCTCCTTTTCTAATTCGAGACAACTATCTATGAACATTGGTAAGACTAATGTACTAGTCTTTAATTGCTTAAAGACTTCCCATCTTCACTTCACAATTGATGGTTCTAGGATTGAGATTGTTACAACTTAAACCTACTTATGAGTCATGTTCTTTGCTCCTTATTTATGGCCTATTGTCCAGCTACATATTTGCAAATGGTTTAGCTCCCTTTCTCTTCTTAAAGAGAGTGTTTCAAGCATCACTTCTAGGACATCTCATCCAAGATGACACTTCTTGACGATATTGTGTGGCTCACAGTTGTCTATGGGTTTGTGGTTTGGGGACCTTCTCTCCAAGAGTCTAATTAGACTTCTAATAAGTGATTCTAGATCCAACTCCTTCAATAATTTAACATATGTAGATGGTCCACATCTCATAGTATTGTTCTTACAGAGTTTGAAGCATGCCCCTTCATGCTCAAAACCATCTTTGTGGCTTTGTTGATTTTTTTTTTTTTTTGGGGGGGGGGGGGGGGGGGTTGTTGGAGATATCCCTATCTTGCTTACGGTTCATCAAAGTCACTCGTCACTTCTCCCTCCAGTCCATCTCGGAGTTAGTTTGTTGGGGTTTCTTCCCTTTTGAGTACTATTGGGATCTCAATTGACCATCTTCCCCCATTCTCATACTCTATTGGTGCCCCTCCCCATCTTCTCCCCTCCATAAAGGACCTAAACAATTATGTCAAAGATGATATCTAGAGACAGTACATTCAAACCACTTGGATAAATCCTCATGGGGGGCTCTGACCGAAGATGGCATTCTATGCTGAGCACTTTTTAGAGATTCAGGATGGTACCATTGTTTGTCCTTCCTACACTTCTCGTTAATGTTAGTACTCCCTTGGGATTCATCTTAGGTCCTTCAAAGTTAGTTCCTATCATCTTTGTGTTAAGACTAACCATGTGCTGGATATAGGTGACAAGATTTGTTAATTATGCTTTCTTACTGAGATGAAGTCCATGGACTAGTTTATCTTTTGTTGTCCTATTTATCATGAGATTATAAGTGGGTTCTATTGTCTCTTCAAAGAGTCTCACTCCATCTTGTCCTTCTTCAGGTACATCAATAAGCAATGTGTGGCCTTTTATCTTTAGGAGGATACTTGCTTGTGGGACCACTCTTTTCAACACCCCTTATTGGATCTTCGATCAGATCATTACCTCTTTCTTCTTGGAGATGGGTTGTGAAACCAAATGGCACTTGGATCTACCTTCCCAACCTAGATCTATGAGATTTTGTAGATCCTATTTATAGAAATCCAATTCTAGTTACACCACCTCTTTCGGCTCAAGGTACATCTAGAGATGAAGACAATAGCACCATTGGCATTGATCCACTACCACCATTTCTATGGACTATCCCTTTGTTCAAGGGTTCTTCTTTGTCTCTTCAACTACTTAGCTTTTGTTGGTATGGTGGGGTTACTATCTTGCCCCTTTGAGCCCCCTAACTTTTTGGGGTCTCAACTTGTCACTTGTTCTTGGATCCTTTCTTTTCTCTTTTCTTGTTCATTTTTAGTCACCATTTGGTGCTCCTACTATTGAATTTTTATCTATTGTTCCATCAGTCCCTTTCACTTGTTTGTGGTCACTTACTAGACATTAAAAAATCTATTATTTATATATGGAAGGGGCACCCAGGGTCATGGTATGCACACTAATTGACTCATTCATCAGTTGGCTCAATTTTGGAACTTATTATTTATAGAAATTCAATTATGCTCAAGTAGTTGTTTTTACAAGAGCGCTTGGACTTGGTATTGGTGGAATTCATCAATTGACAAACTGGAATGAGTTAGAGGCTCAATTCTAAGGTATTAATTATTAATAATTAATCATTTATTAATAATTAATGTTTAAAGTTATAATATAGAGTTTTTATTTAAGTGGAGGGCCAATTGATATATTAAAGTGCACATCATTATATGTTATTAACTTTATTAATAAATGGGGTTATTCAATGATCATAAAGTCAAAATATAAAGTGCATGTGAGGGAGATGTAAGCAATTTTATTAAAATATACTTTATGAACTTTTGTTGTGCACCCAATGGAAGGAAATATAATTATATTTTATATTTCAAATACATTAAAAGCACGTGCAACAAAAGAAAAAAAATTCTAATTCATGAAAGGAGTATTAAACAAGCTACTAGTTAATTGGGTTTGAAAGTAACAAATGCATTCATTGCAAGGTGAAAATCATTCTATTGTGTATTTTCTTTTGGTGAATTGGTGAATTGTGAGAACCAAGGATTTTCAAGATTCAATCTTCTAGAATTAAGAATTCTACCAAGATTTTTGCACTTTGAATTTTGGTTGATTGATATCAGTAAATTGTGCCAGAGGATGGTTCATTCAGATCCATCAATGCACATTGAATTGGAAAACTATATACCAGGTTTTGAAGTCACCATTGATCATATTGAGAAAATATGCATTTCATAATTTCATTTTGTTTTCAGTTACCAGGTGGCTAGTTGGTGGTCATGATTTTTCTCATGGAGCTTTATTCTTGCATCAATTTCATAAGGAAATCTAAGCACTCCATATTATAAGACTTGGAAATGATTTTTGGTGGATGAAAGGAGGGTTTGTAGCTATTACTAATTTATTATTGAAGTTTATATTCTAGAATAGTAATGACTCATGCTAGGTACTGGGTTAAATTTAAAAAGGTCTTCCTTAATTGCATTTAAAGTTTCCCACCTACTTCAAGCATAGGCAGACTATATATACTAGGTTCTTGCATCTTGTTTATTTAATTTGCATTGTTCTATCCATCCTTCAAAATAGCATTGATAAGTGGCCAATAAATCAACTTCTCATGAGAAGTTTGGAATGGTGAGAAAATACAAGTTTTTCGTGCCAAAATCTCAGCTGAGAAGTTGGCAATATATCGTAGAGAAGTGGCATACTTCTCCTAAGAAGTTGAAAAAATTTCATGAGCATCCCAATGAGATACCATTTAGTGGCCCATTTTTAAATTTGTAGCCTATGGAGGAGAGAAGGGTTTGGTGGAAAGAAATAGTCATTGGTAGCCTTGTATATTTATTGCAAGTGGATTTGAAGTGGATTCAAAGAGATTTTTGAAGAAAATATTGATTCAAAAGAGGGTCATTTTGCACCAAGATTGGATGACATTCAAGAGGAGGGCAGTGAGAGTGAGGACACTTAGGGCACTTAGAGTGAGGATATAGAAGATAAGGATTCATTGTTAGTGCCAACACCAGCTACATCTAGGATGGATATTGAGACACAACTACAACCACAACCATAGTGGACTGCTAGGGCAAGACTGCTTCCCACTCCCATAGTTTTTACTAGAGTTGTTGGGATAGGGAAGAGGAAGATGTAGACTAATTTTATATTATACTTGAAATTTTCATTTTTTTATCTTTTTACAATGACAATTTGCTATTTTTAGTTTACTTTAGACTTTAGAGTCTTTAACTATGGTTGTCAACCATCGACATTCCACATGAGGATGAGATTTTGTTATGTATTACATTTATATAATATCTGGATTAGCTTGTTTGGTTTGTTTACTCATTTACTAAATCATTAGATGCATCTCCATATTGAATTTTGCAAAAAAAATGCATTTTAAATTAAATTTAGGTCATTTTTTAAATTCTGACATTTTCTTGAGAAGTTACCGATTTATCTCTAATATTTGCTAAAATTTTTTTTTTTTTCCTCGTTGATAAGTGGCAAAGAATGAGATTTTGAACTATGGTTCTATCAATTGCTTTAAGTTCTATTGTAGGTGATCATTTATATCGCATTATGGCATTGTTTAGACCATAGATTAAAATCTCTCCAAAAAGTGGTAGATATCTCTACTTCTTGCAAAAACTTAAGGTTTTCTCTCAAGAAATTGATGGTGAGAAGACCATAAATTCTTAGCAAGAAGTTAGCCACTTCTCTGCAATAAATCACTAACTTCTTGAGATAACTGAACTACTTCTAGCGGATGCCACCAATAAAATTGGGACACCCAACAACTTGCCTAGTCATTGATTATTTTGTAATTTTGAGTGTTTCAAGGAGAAGAGAAGGGTTTTGATGGAGCAAAAGTCTTTGGCAAACTTGTAGATTGATTGCAAGCGGATTTAAAGTGGACTAGTTTTTACTAGAGCTACTAGGAAAGGGAAGGGGAAGATGTAGACTTGTTTTATATTGTACCTGACATTTGTATTTGCTTATCTTTTTACAAAGAAAATTTTCTATTTTTAATTTTATTCTGAGTTTAGAGCCTTTGACTATGGCTATCAGCCATTGACATTCTACATGAGAATGCAATTTTATTACATATTGCATTTATATATATCTAGATCAGCTTGTTTGGTTGCACATTTATTGACTCATTAGATGCATCTCCTTATTAAATTTTTGCAAAAAAAATTTCTTTTCTAATCAATTTAATTCATTATTGAAATTCCTGATACTTTCCTAAGAAGTTACTAATCTATCTCCAATATTTGCCAAGAACTTTTTTTTTGCCTCACTAATATGTGGCAGAGAACGAGATTTTGAGCTATGGTTTAGACATTCATTGAAAAGCCAAGAATCTTGGCTAAATCCATATCAGTATTGCCCTCAAGTTTGTAAACAATAAGGAGTATTAAATTGCATGCCATACATTGATTATAATGTTCATAACTATATTGCTCAAAAGCATAATGTTAGTTTGCATGCCAACTATGTGACAAAATGTCCATTGGTTGTAGGTTGCACATTTTACATGTAGAAATCATATGTATGGATTCAAAAAGACAAAAAGGATTGCATTTATATCTTATTGTTTCGCTACATATCTTAGTAATCATTTTCAAGCACTTAGACTTCACTTGAAACCATTCCAAGAAAACAAAAACAATCAGAAAATAAAGATAGCAAGATAGAGGTTTCATGACAAGTGTTTGACAAAATTTGAAACATCCAAAATTGAAACAAATTCAACATTCGTCAAAGTTCAAACCACAGGGGGTTCTTACACTAACAAAAAGTGGATGTAGTCAATGAGAATAGCTACTACAATGTGAAATAAATGTGTGCAAGATGTGAATATGCATGTCATTGGTAAATATTGTGCAGCCAACACATTGATATCATTGGTAAATACTGTGTAGTAAACGGCCCCTTTAGGAAGGTTCTTGTTATGTAGCTGACAGCCCTTAGGGAAGCTTCTTTGGAAAGTATATATACACCCTCCAAGATCATTTTAATCATGAGGAAAAGCATAATGTAATTTCTTTGGCATATGCAAATAATAAAAGGAGTACTTTTGTTACATGTTCTTGTTTCATGCATTTACCCCATGTAGTGAACATTTGGTGCCATTGCCCATGGACCTAGAATGAAGGAAGAGGAATGAAGACTAATGCCAAATCAACTTAACAAGGATAGAAATAAGATAAAGGGAAAAGATAGAATACACACCACACAAGAAAATTTAATTTTGGCACAATAGGTCGAGCGCAGACAGAGGTTCTAGTAGATTTTTGACAAACACCGCAACACCGAGGAATTGTTAGAAGAGACTCAACAGCAGTTGGATTTGGTGGAAGAAGCAAGTGAGGAATTTCTAAATCTGTATACACTGAGGGAAGAGAATCCAAATGGAAGCAAATTGACTCACATGACTTAGAGTCCTGAGGGAGCACGAGCATGGAGTGAACTCTTTGTTTGCGATACACTTTCAAAACGGACAACTTCACTTAATGACAATCCTTCTTCACAAAAGAACACAGTTGTTGATAAGAGGATTGAATGAAACAATGCCAATGTTATAGTGCAAACTGCTAGGATATAAAGCATTGGTGTCAAAGTACAAACTAGTAGGATACAGAGCACTGGTGTCAAAGTGCAAACTGCTGAGATACAGAGCACCAGTGTTGGAGTGTAGAAAAATGTCACTATTGTAGTGCCAAATGCCACCAATGGAGCAGTACTAAAAAATTCTCATACACAAAATATAGTAATAATGGCATGATCAAAGGAAAAGTTGCCAAAGTTTGATGGTGATGGAATGGCCAATCTAATCAGACACTATAAGACATGCGAAACAATTTGGATGAGGAATAGCATAATTGACACAAATGAATAGGTGCAAAAATTTCCAGCAACCCTAAGGGGTGTAGCATTTGATTGGTTTGCCAACACGGAAGGGAAAAGGACAGTAGAGCAAGTATAGTGGATGAAAGGGAGAAGCAAAGTGGACCAAGTGTAAAGGACCCAATGTTGCTAGCCCTTACATTTGAATGGCATTTGATGATCATTGAGATGGGAATTCTAAGAACTATTCTGACAAACACAATTGTGGACAGAGGGTTCAGTGTGAATGTGTTACCGAAGGATACCTAGAAGAGGTTAGGATAGCCAACATTTTAGCCACCTATATTCCAATTGCTAATAGCAGATCAGCACGGTATTAAACCTCTCAATGTCTTAATGGCACAACCAATGACGATTGGAACACAACCATTCCTACTTGACTTCATCATCATCTTGCTGAGAAGGAGAGGATATGATGTTGTTCTAGGCCAAGGATGGCTCATACAAGAAAAATTTAAACATGACTAGAAGAGGAATACACTATCACTAGAAAGCAAAGGAAAAAATTCATCATTGATTTACACATGAAAATAGTGGGTGAAGAAGCTCTATCATTAGATTCTAAAGAAGAGGATGAAGGGAAGTAGAAAATGGAACTAGATCAAGAAGGAGTCCTATGGTTGGAAGGAGGATCAATAGACAATGATTTGGATTTAGTGAATGGCCTTTTCCACTGGTAGATGGAGGACTATGAGCTTCTAGAGCTGCAACATACTAATGATAGAGGAAGGACACAATGGAGATGGATTTCCAAAAGAATTCAATGAAATAAATGAAGGGGACACATCTTTGGATGAAACACCTACCCACGTATTTGGTGAGGGAAAGTCGATCAAATATAAAGAAGGCACACTACAAACCATGAATTTGGGAGATGAGGCCAAACCAAAAAACATACTAGTGGGGGATAACTGGGATCCAGTACTAAAAGTAGTGGCATTTAAAATATATTTTAATATAGAGATGTACTCACTTGGACATATAAGGATATGAAAGGAGTACCGCAAGAGCTATGTGTTCACTATATTTTGTTGGTCGAAGGTGTAGTCCCTATATATAAGTGACCTTACTGGATGAATAAGAATTATGTAGCATAGGTTACAAAAGAAATCAACCGAATGTTGGAGGTCAGTGTTATTTTTAAGGTTCAAAACAGTGAATGGGTGTCACCCATAGTCATATCCCTAAAGAAAGATACCACCCAAATTAAGATATGTGTCAATTTCAAATGCCTCAATGTGGTAAAAATTAAGGAACCCTTCCTAATACTATTCATAGAAAACATATGGTGTAATGACCCTGCTCAAGTCTGACCTAAAAATGTTGATTGAAGGCTCAAGAAATTTCATTAAGCAATTCAAATACAAACTTCTAACTTGCTGGTTTGAGTTATCAGACTAATTGTATGCTTGATAAATGTTGAAAGGAGACTTCAAATGATTGAAATTCAACACTTTAATGTATTACAATGCACTTCAATGATTTCTATATATAATTTATTCATCTTCAGCCACTCGACATTATGTCAAATAATTGGCATACAATGGGTATATGATTGTTATAATATTTCAATTTGCAAGGTATGCCCTTTGACTAAAAGTGGGTGATGAAAATTTTTAATAATGAATGCCAAATTATCTAACAATGAGCTAAGAATGAAATTCACTTTCCTTTACTTGAGTTTCTAATGACTAAATGCATACCTATAGCCAAGTACATTTTTACAAACACTTGGCATGCAACCCAATACTTTAATCAAAATGAACATTATGCCAGAAAATAGACATGCAACTTATCTCCCCATCTATTGACTAACAATTGGCATCTAATAGTGACATAGATTAATGAAGACAAGAGGCTTTGCAATGATATCTCATACAATGCCAAAATCTGAAATGAATAATAATCATCTACAGCTGCAACACTATCAATTTATGTATAATACAAAATTTGACTTCAATGTTCACCTACAGTAGCTCAATAAAATGCACCTATGTAATCATGAAAATGAATGTAAATCACAAAAGAATATAATATATCAAATCACCATATGCCATTGATGAAGAGGCAAGCAATATCACCTGAAATGATGATCTCATAAGCCCAAATCAAATTTTTGAAGTAGTCGCCCTTGTCTTGCATAGGCTGAGAATGGTTTGAACAATGCACCAAGTTATTGTAGTGAACATTGTAGTAAATCATTGTAGTAGATCACTATTCATGGCTACTATAGCAGCCAACACTAAATTTGTTTAGCAAGTAATAACCTTTAAACCCTTTATTCAAAAAGTACAATAATACATAAGCTATTATACTCAAATAATTTCCACAATGAAGCACAAGATTGGACTTCTGAAGTAAAGCTCACAATCAACAATAATTTAGCTGGTATTTCATAGCCTCAAAATTTCATAACCAATGAGGGTTTTTGTCCCCAAAGGTCATCCAATGGCTGAAACCCTAGTTGGTTTCTCCACCAAATAATCACATCAAACAATCATCAATTCTTGGATTATAAGAATGAGGCCCATGATGTCTATTTATACTTTTTCCTCAAGAGGTTGGCCCAAAATCTAGAAGCTTTCAAAAATTATTTTATTTTTATTAAGTGATTTTATGATATATTATTTTATTTAAGTTACTTTATTAAATTAATTAAATATAAAGTTACCTTTTAATATTTATTTATTTGATAACTTTATAAATAATTAACTTAATACCACTTTTTAAATTTAATTAAAATCATCAATTAGTCATCCTCATAAAATAATCATTGTTTTGGACAACTTAATTAATTAGATTAATTAAATCAAACTACCTCTAAAATAGGGACACTACAGTCTACTCCTCTTGAAATTGCTTGACCTCAAGCAATTCACCACCTGGATCCCATAAGAAGAACTACATAATGTCCTTGTCATCACCAAACAATGCCTATGAAGAAATCATCAGCATCAACAGTACAAAAATCAGCAACTGAGAAACTACACTCAACACCGAAATAATTGACATCACTGAAAAAATCATCTAAAGACCAACTATAGATTCTAATAGAAGAAACCACTCTATGGAACTCAAGCCAACTAAAACATCGACTCCGTCAAAACTCAAGTCCCTATCTAACTGAAACTCACACCCAACTACACTATGGATATAACAACAGCCATAGGTACTTGAGTCACTACCACCAAATCCAATCTTTGATAAATTGTCATGGGTGTGTCGATACTGCAAGCTATGTAACTTGCAACTACCAATTCCATCTGCAAAAGATGGTTCCAATCCATTTTATAATGGATGGTAAAAAACTAGAGCCGATCTACACCTGCATGAAATCAATTCTTATGTCTCTAGGTGAAAAAAAAAATGATGAGCATACCTCACCATATAATGCTGGTAGGAACCCCCAAACTCTGTTACTGGCTCACCATCACAGAATTGGGAATTAGCAGATGGCTCCAATTTGTAACTTTGAGTGGCTATAGGCTAGATAGGACCCTGTGCAATTTGTTCAACAAACCCCACCTCAAAATCCCTATGAGGTAGCATAGTAGAAAGGATCACTATAATCTCCCCAACCAATCTATGAATAGCACTAGTACCTTAGATGAGAACACCTTCTAACACTTTATGCAAGTCTAGAAAAACACCTACACTATCCAAAAAATACTCCATGAATGGTTTAGTGCAGTAAAAATTGTATGAGGAAGCATCAACATACTCCCTTGCACACCACAACTAATCCCTCTGTAAAGGTGGCACGACCAACTGTACCACATTGTCATCTATGTGAGAAGAATCAATCTGGAGACTCGACTCCACTAGTATCCCAAACTCATTAGGACTAGGTACTCCCAAATCCTAAACATGTGTGTCAACCCCAATGACATATTCCTCAATAACAACTACAGGAGTGTACTCACCACCAACCACCTCAATATACAAATGAATTGGGTCTGGGGCTGGTGTAGATTGCAAATGCTCCAACTCCAAGATTACCTCCTCTAATTGAAATTGTGACTCTTGTAGATCACCCTATGTGTCCTCCAAAGCCTCAGTAGTCATTGTGAGCTCTTGGGTAAGCTCACTCATGTCCTCCTTATGATCCAAGAGTGCCTCATAGGCTATATTCCCCCACTTAACCAAGTGATCATGGTAGGCTACCAACCATAAGTAATCCTATCTCAAAACCTTGATAGCTTCATGCAAGGCATGAACCTCTACCAAAGAAAGGTAACCACCACTGGACTCATCTATCATAGAAGCATCGCAACCAATAACGGCCAACAACTGATGAGTGGTATCAAAATGCTCAAGAGCAGTAGTGATATCTCTCTCACCAACTCTCAACTAGTTGGTCACATGGTGACTCTACACTACGGGCCTCCTATGAATCATCTTGAATATGCTATCCACACTATTAGAGAAAGATGAATCAAACAAACTCCCCTCAAGATCACTAATGCTTAGTGTACTTACATCTAAGTACACCTCCACACTCTCAATACAAGCATTGGACTCATCCGCATCTAACTTTGAAGAAGCTGTTACTAAAACCATCTCATCATCACAATCTCTAGCTCCCTCATCCTCTGTAACTAACTGAGAGTCTAGATCTTGACAAATATCATCAAGGGTCATTGAAAAAGTAACTCTCTCAACTAACAAGGTAGTTCTAGCTGAAACAAACTCCTGCCACTCAGACTCTACCTCATCCTCATCTATGGGTTTCAAAAACACTAAATCAAGGAACCCATCTCCACCAACTGTCGATGCTAAATCTATGCCCAAAGTTAGAAATAAAAATCCAAATACACTACAACACTCATCATCCTCATTCACAGCAACAGATGAATCTAGAATGTTAGTGTATATATCTTCTAACTGCATCTCCTCTACTGACTCTGACCACGCACACAACTTGATGTCAACATGTGGATAAGCTATACTATAGCATGGAGTTTCATTAGAAAAAAAATCTATAACACTCCCATCGTGAGTGTCATCACTAGAAATCTCCATGCTCACATCCTCACCATAGGAATATAACATTGTCTCCTATATTGAACCCATACTGTGACTGCTATCATAAATATACAAATTGTCATAGCTCAAACTCTCCTTGCAATCATCACTCAATATCATACAAGGGGCATCGTCACCAATACAACTCACAAAATCCTTGAAATTTTCCTTAGATGTGTCCATAATAACAACTCTCACATCACCTACAAGAATCTCAACTATAGACACAGATCATTGTACACATGACTCATTGTCAACCTATACACCAACAATGCTAGAGCCCAAATTGAAATCAAGTGTCCCCTCTATAATACTCTGATCACCAATTACAGCACTGGGAGAATCCATAGAGGCCTTAGGCCTATTTGAGGAAACCATTGCCTCCTAAACCAGAACCACACTACTAAAGCTAACACACACATTGCCAATGATGATTCCCTCTAAAGAAGAATCTAAATGATCATAGATGACTGTAACATCAACTACCTTTGTAGAACCCATAGTAATTGCTCTGGGAACCTCAACCTGGTGATGCTCGACATTATTGTCCTCCAGTGGCACAAAAATATCCACTAATTCTAGTGCAAAAAAACTATCATCAGCACTATGGATGGTAATAGTAGGTGTTCAACTAGATAATGACACATTAGCATCACAATCATTAGACAGAGAAAACTCAAGCCTTCTCCCCTATGAAACCAATGTTGGCCTACTAAAAGAAGAAGTAAAATATCTTGCTTCCCTGTCAACTATAGCCAAATCCAACAATCTCTCTGCAAGTTGCTATTGATGCAATCTTAATTTCTTGACACTTTCCACCAAAGCATTTAACTCTGATCTCTTCCCTCTACTATTGTGTCAACTTCCCAAACTTGACCTCCTGTATCTATCCATGGTTGGGAAATAGAAATACTTATCACTCTGATAATAATCTCATACAAATAATGAAATCAATTCCCATAGGATGGAAAGATCAGAGCTCTGATACCACTATAATGACCTTGCTCAAGTCTGACCTCAAAATGCTGATTGAAGGCTCAAGGAATTTTGTTAAAAAATTCACATGCAAACTTATAACTTGTTGGTTTGAGTTATTAGAGTGATTGTATGCTTGATAAATGTTGAAAGGAGACTTCAAATGACTAAAATTAAATACTTTAATTTCTTACAATGAACTTCAATGATTTCTATATGTAATTTATTCATCTTCAGCCACTCGACATTATGTCAAACAATTGGCATACAATTGGTATATGACTATTATAATATTTTAGTTTGCAAGGTCTGCCCTTTGATTGAAAGTGGGTGATGCAAATGTTTAATAATGAATGCCAAATGATCTAATAATGATCTAAGAATGAAATACACTTTCCTTTACCTGAGTTCCTAATGAATAAATGCATACCTATAGCCAAGCACATTTTTACAAACACCTGGCATGCAACCCAATACTTTAATCAAAATGAACATTGTGCCAAACAATAGACATGAAACTTATCTCCCCATATATTGACTAACAATTTTCATCCAATAGTGACATAGATTAACCAAGAATCTGGGCTCTGCAATGATATCTCATACAATGCCAAAATTTGAAATGAATAATAATCATCTATAGCTACAACACTATCAATTTATGTACAATATAAAATTTGACTTCAATGTTCACCTATAGCAGCTCAATAAAATGCACCTATGTAATCATGAAATTGCATGTGAATCACAAAGAAACCTGATATATCAAATTGCCATATGCCACTGATGAAGAGACAAGCAATATCACATGAAATGATGATCTCATAAGTCCAAATCAAATTTTTGAAGTAGCCACCCTGTCTTGCATAGGCTAAGAATGCTTTGAATGATGCACCAAGTTACTATAGTGAACATTGTAGCGGATCACTGTAGTAGATCACTATAGAATCACTATTCATGGGTATTGTAGCAGCCAACACTAAATTTTTTCTGCAAGTAATAGCCTTTAAACCCTTTATTTAGAAAGTACAATAATAAATTAGCTATTGTACTCAAATAATTTCCACAATGAAGCACAAGATTGGAATTCCAAAGTAAAGCCCACAATCAGCAATAATTCAACTAGTATTTCACAACGTCAAAATTGTGTAACCAATGAGGGTTTTCATCCCCAAAGGTCCTCCAATTGTTGAAACCCTAGCTAGCTTCTCCACCAAATAATCACATCAAATAATCATCAATTCCTAGATTATGAGAATGAGGTCCATGATGTCTATTTATACTTTTTCCTCAAGAGGTTGGCCCAAAATTTAGAAGCTTCCAAAAATTATTTTATTTTTATTAAGTGACTTTATGATATATTATTTTATTTAAGTCACTTTATTAAATTAATTAAATATAAAGTTACCCTTTAATATTTATTTATTTGATAACTTTATAAATAATTAACTTAATACCACTTTTTAAATTTAATTAAAATAATCAATTAGCCATGCTCATAAAATAATCATTATTTTGGAAAACTTAATCAATTAGATTAATTAAATCAAACTACCTCTAAAATAGGGACATTACATATTGGAGGAGGTAGCAAGACATGAGATTTATTCCTTTATGGACGAGTTTTTGAGATACAATCAAATTTCCATAGCAGAGGAGGACAAACTGAAAACAACATTTGTCATAGAAGGTAGGGTGTACACATACAACTAGATGCCATTAGGCCTGTGCAATTTGCCAACGAAATTCCATAGAACTATACTGCACATATTTGACAAAATGTCTGTCAGAAATTTCAAAGCACTCCTAGATGATTGGTCTATATTCAGCACCAAAGACAAACATCTGGTAGCATTGGGCGAATGCATAGAAATATGTCGAAGGGCATGACTAGCCTTAAACCCAAAGAAATGCAGATTCATGGTTCCAGAGGGAAGATTGCTTAGACATATAGTCTATAAGGAAGGATTGAAAATAGATCCAGACAAAGTCAGAGTCATAATGGAAATGCAACCATCCAAAAATGTAACCACAAATGTAACGGAGGTAAAGTCATTCCTTGGACACATAGGCTATTATAGAAGATTCATCAAAAACTTTGCTAGAGTATCATACCCACTAGATAGGTTAAAATGTAAAGGGGAACCGTTCAAATGGGAGAAAGAACAAGATGAGTCATTTGAAGGGTTGAAGGTATGATTGGCCATAGCACCTATCTTGGCATACCCAGATTGGAACAAGAAATTTCATATTCATGTGGACGCATCCAACTATGCAATTGGAGCAACTTTGGCACAAACAGGGAGCCACAGGTTAGATCACTAGATATATTTTGCCAACCAACTATTGTCAAAAGTAGAGTAGAATTATAGTAAAATAGAATGGGAAGCCTTAGGAATGACCTATGTCATGCAAAATTTTTGTCATTATTTTTTAGCAACACCATTCATGTTTTATGTCGACCATCAGGCTCTATTGTACCTGGTGAATAAACCTATCATCCAAGGAAGAATCAGTCAGTGGTTACTTTTGTTGCAATTCACTTTCAATATCATTGTATGGCCTAGGAAGAAACATGTCAGTGTAGACCATCTGTCGCATCTCAAAACAAGTGAACTGGCAGATGGAGTGAATGATGATTTCCTTGATGCACAACTATTACAAATTGTAGTACTACCAAAATGTTACACAAGTATTGAGGAATACCTATCCATGAGATAGCCATCAAATGAGATGCCACAAAATGAAAGGCAAAAATTGGTAATCAGGAGCTGTACATTTCAACTAATTAATGGATTACTGTACAAAATGGGGCCTGATCACATCCTGTAATGGTGTGTGTAAGAGGAGGAAATATCAAGGGTGTTGAAGGAAGCACATGCTGGTCTAGTAGGAGGACATATGGGACCTGATACCACAACATAGAAAATATTACTGGTAGGACTATGCTAGCCAACAGTGTACAATGATGCATGCGAATGGGTTGTTGGGTGTGACACTTGCCAAAGGGCTAGGAAGCTACTAAAGAGAGACTTCATGCCACTTCACCCCTCACACTATAATAAAATAAATAAATTTCTTGTTATAAAATAAATAAAAAATTAAACTTTTGTAACATGCCAATTGATTTAATGTGTCTTGGACCCATTTTTATTTTTGTCTTCCAAGTTTGTGTTGTTGTTGGCTATCTTTGTACACCCTCGGAAGGGTTTTCTAATAGGTATTTAAGCACCGCTTGTAGGAAGTCTGTAGGTATGCTTTGGAATATATTTCTCTATTCTATGAATTCCTATTGGAGTTTTGGATTGTTCACCATTTTGGAAGTGAAAAATCTTCCCTATTTGGCTTATGTGGTTTCAGTGGGATTCAACCCTCACCCTATTCCATTGTTACATGTATTACTTTGCTCAGATCTAGCAAGTCAAAGAATCAACATATTTTGAATATCTACTGATTCAATCTATTCTTTGTTTTATGTACTCCATTTGTTGTTTATCACCATTAAATTTGGTTACTTATTTACATTACCTATTAGTCTGTGAATTATGATCATTTATCTCTAGTCACCCTTGTGCATGGTACGACCTTCCATTTTCACCCTCAACTTCCTCCTAAGTCCACTGTATGGCCTTCCAATTTGACTGTACAAACCTTTGTACTTGCATTTGGAAGTGGTATCTTCAAATTACCTTGGACCCATCCCTATCATGCAACAAACTCATTGTACAACTCTGTGTTCTACCACTGTATGACCTGAAGAAATACCTTTCCATACACCCTACACTATTCACTATACACAGGATAACTCACACTCACCATAAGGCCTTTGGACACACTGTATAGCCCATCTAGAGACAACATATGACCCCTTATGTGCCTTGTTCTTTCACTATACAGACACATACTTTCCCTCCCCTCTCCACCAAATAGATTCCCCCATCTATATTGCATAGTTATTCCACCCACACCATATGAACCTTTGAGCTCATCTTCACTGGTCATCTTTCCTATTCGTACTTAGGAATCTTACAATGGTATTAGAGTGCTTCGATCCTACTAGCCTGTGGATAGTGAATGAGAGTTTATAGCTGAAAGAGAAGGACACATTCCATTGATTGAATGGTTGATGAATAAGAATTGATTGTTGGTGAACTTGCATCATTATTGAGGGAACTTGCGAAGAATCAGGCACAGATCATTGATAAATAGCGACTCATGGAAGAAACTCTCAAGAAGTTGGCAAAGAACAAAATATCTAGAGAACAAAATGGTCACAGCATGAACTCAGTGTCAGGTAAATCAAACCCTCAGCCAGGATGCTCTCGACCTTCCATGTTGACTTTTTCACCACAGATGGAGGCACAACACATAAAGAGACAACCAACCTTCGAGGAAATGAGAGAAGACTAGAAGAATGCAAACCTTGAAGAAGATATATCCTATAAAGATTATGCAGATCTGAGAATGAGATATTCGAAAGACAAAAATAGAGGATACTTTAACGATGATCTTAGGAAAAAGTTGAGTAAGGTAAATTTATCTCCATTTGATGAATCAGGGGTCCATATCAATGCAAGCATGGGTAATTGAAGCCAATACCTACTTTCAGCTAAACCCTATGCCAGAAGAAGAAGCAGCCAAATTTTTTGCATTGCACTTGGAGGGAGTGGCACACAAATGGTGGCACCATAGCACTATCACATTAGGGCATGATCAAATAAAGACATGCAAAATTCATGGAGAGATTGATAAAAATATTTGATGGTAAAGATCTGAAGCTCAATTTTAAAGATTTGGCACAACTAAGACAAACTAGATTGGTAGATGAGTTCATTGCAAAATTTTAGAAACTCTCTATTTTGGTCATGAACATTTCTAAAAGAAGGCAGGTAGTGCTCTTCATGGACAGTCTGATAGAACCTCTTAAAGGTTGGGTGAAGGGGTTCAATCCTACTACCTTATCAGAAGAAATCAATAAAGCATGGAGTATGGCATCATCATCGACATCATCCTCATCCTCTTGAAGTTACTCACATTCTAAACCACCAATATTTCTGAGGGACAAACATCCACCCAAGAAGCCATTATTGTATGGAGCTACCAGATAGGAACTCTGAAGGAAAAAATTATGTTTCAATTACAAGGGACCTTGGGAGCCTAGCCACCAATACCCTAGGAAGGGGAAGATCCATTACATTGAGGCCATATCCGAAGATGAGGATGAACATGAATAGGAAGAAATGTTGGTTGGAGATAACCAACCCTGCAATGACACCAACATAGTCAATTTAAACAATACGGAGAGAATTGTTGCTTTGGTACAATGCAGAGGAGCCATTGCCTTGCTCTACAGCCCAAGGTGCATAGGTTTTCATGTACAGGGTACCTTTCAAGGACAAAGGGTTACAGTGATGTTGGATAGTGAAGCTACTCTAAATTTCATAAACTCATCCTTGGTAAAATGAAGAAGTCTCCCAATGGAGGCGCGTGTAGGTTTTTAGGTCAAGGTAGCTAGAGGGACTTTCTTGCCTTGCATACACCTTGTTCCTTAGCTAAGTATCATAATGGAAAATCACACGGTGACTGAGGACTTCTTCATAGTGGACCTGGTTGACATGGAAGTTATTCTTTGCATACAGTGGATGGAGACCCTTGATGAATACACTCAAACCTTCAAATAGTTAGTCTTTACTTTTGTGGTTGATGAAAAGAAGTTTGTCCTCTAAGGAATGGAAAATGATGGTTTGAAGGAATTTTTTGCGCATCAGATGGAGGCAATCTTTTAGCATGATGATATTACATGGGTTGTGCATTGTTTTATCTCAACGAAACCTATAAGGGGGCATCAAACACCTCCACAGGATGATGAACTTCAGGATATTTTAAGTAGACATGATAAAGTTTTCATTAACATTCCTCCTGGCATACCACCTCATTGAGGGCTTGAATACACTATCGAGTTGGAATCAGGAGCAAAGCTAATCATAACCACACTGTACTGCCACCCCCAAGAAATTTAAAGATGAGATTGAAAGAATGATTCAAGAATTGCTAGAGAAAGGATGGATCTATCCTAGTTCTAGCCCATTCACATCATCTATGGTGTTAGTCAAAAAGGACGGGATGATGTGCATGTGTGTGGACTACCATGCATTGAAAAAATAAAAATAAAGAATAGATATCCCATTCCAAGGATAGATGAGTAGCTAGATGAATTGCATGGCATGGTCTTTTTTTTCAAAAATAGATCTTTGTTTTGGATACCATTAGATCTACATGATGGAAAAAGATGTGGAGAAAATGGCTTTCTATTGTCACGATGGACATTATGAGTTTCTGGTCATGTCGTTCAAATTGACCAATGCACCTACTACATTTCAATCATGCATGAACTACATCTTCAACAAACAATTGCATAAGTATTTATTGGTATTCTTTGATGATCTTCTTATTCATAGTAGGACATAGGAGGAGCACCAGAAGCATCTAAGTAAAGTTCTAAATATCATGGAGGAACAATCCTTATTCACCAAGTAGTCCAAATGTGAATTTGGTATGATAGAAATATTGTACTTGGGGTGTGTTGTCAGTAATTACAAAGTTCAAGTGCATCAGGAGAAGATTCGGGCTATCCTTGACTGGCCTCCCCCAAAATCACTCATGGATTTGCGAGGATTTTTTGAGCTGTGCAGTTACTTCAAGAGGTTCATTAAAGGTTTCTCTTAGCTTAGCACAGTTTTAATGGATCTAACAAAGAAGGGGCCATTCCAGTGGAAAGAAAAGGCACAACTCACCTTTGATAAGCTGAAAGAGGCCATGAGCACTTGTCCCATACTTGCACTACCTGATTTCACTTGACTGTTCATTTTGGAGTGCGACACATCCGAGGAAGGCATTGGAGCAATACTGATGCAAGATAGACACCCCATCACTTATGAGAGCAGGAAGCTTATGCCAATAGAATGCCTATATTCCATCTATGACAAAGAAATGTTGGACATTGTACATGCACCAACCAAGTTCTAGCAATATCTAGTAGGTGCCAACTTTATCGTCTGTACAGATCACAATAGTCTGAGATTTTTTGGAACAAGGAGACTTGAAGGAATGGCAAAAAAAATGGGTAAGAAAAGTTCAAGCTTTTTATTTTGACATTGAGTATGTAAAAGGGAAGAACAATGTAGTTGTAGATGCCTTGTCTAGGAAACCCACCATCTACTCACTAGACCAGATTTCAACTGACTGGAAGGCACATCTGTTAGTGGAATATTCCAAGAATATATTTTCTTGTGAAATAATGGATGGCCACACTCACGATGATCAATAGAAAGTGGTGGATGACATAATCTACTATAAAGACTAGATATACTTGGTGCTAGAATCTAAATTGAAGTAAAAAATCTTCAAGTACATGACTCACCTCTAGCTGGACATAAAGTTTCCTCAAAACTTACAAAAGCCTTTAGGAGAGGTTCTCATGGAAAGTACTTAAAGGGGACATGTTGTAGTATGTAAGAGAGTGTATGGTTTTCCAATAGAATAAGTCTGAACATACTCTTCCTGCCAGGCTGCTACAACCCTTCCCAATTCCCAAACATAAGTAGGAAAGTATGTCAATGGAATTCATAATAGGTCTTCCCAAGGTGAACATAAAATATTGTTGATAGATTGACAAAGTGTGCACATTTCTTCACCATCTCCTTGGACCTTTAGGCTACACAAGTTGCGGATCTATTTTTTAGAGAAGTCTTTCATCTGCACAGGTTACCCAAAAACATCATCAGTGATCGAGATGGACAATTCGTTAGTATCTTCTGGATAGAGTTATTTTGGATGGCAGGGATAGAATTATCACCAAGTACAAGTTACCACCTATAGACATATAGACAAACCAAGATTGTGAACAAATGGCTCGAAGGCTACCTTCAAAACTACATCCTGACACAATGAGCATGGGTAAAATGGATCCATCTAGGGGAATATTTAAGATGGCACCATTCAAAGCTCTGTATGGGTATGAACCCCCCTCCTTCATTGACATAGTTTTGGGTGATAGTCAAACTCCAAGGGTGAGGGACTAGCTTTAGAAGGGACAAGACATACTGAGGTGCTTGAAAGAAAACCTACAGTGGGCACAAAATCAATAGAAGATGTATGTCGACAAACATAGGATAGAGAGGAGTTTCAAAGTGGGGGATATGATCTATCTCCAGCTCTAGTTGTACTGACAGTCTTCATTAAAGGGAATAGGAAAGGAAAATTTGAATCCATGATTTTATGGTCCCTATCACGTGGTCTGTCGCATTGGTGAAGTAGCGTACAAACTAGAACTTTTGGAGGGGAGACACATTCATAATATCTTCCATGTTTCTTCTCTGAAGAAAGCCATAGGGAAAAATGTCATAGTTGCTACTGACCTTCCGCCACTCAATGAAGAAAGAAAGCTCATTTTGAAACTTGCTAACTCCTTGAAGTACATGAAAAGACCCTATAGAACCACACTGTGAAGGAATACTTGGTATGCTGGCCACACCTACTGTTGGACAATGCAATGTGGGAAGGCGAGCACATTCTCGAACACCTTGCATTGCATTTTCTTGAGGACAAGAAAACTTTAGGATGGGAGGACTGTAATGTTCCCATTCTAAAATAAATAATAAATTAAACTTTTGTAATGGGTTGATTAATTTAATGAGTCTCAAACCCATTTTTATTTTTTTCTTTGAAGTTTGTGTCACTGTCAGCTATCTTTGTACACCCTCAAAAGGGTTTCCTGACAGGTATTTAAGCACAACTTGTATGAAGTCTATAGGTATGCTTTGGAATATATTTCTCTGTACTAGGAATTCCTATTAGAGTTCTAGATTGTTTGCCATTTTGGAAGTGAAAGATCTTCGCTATTTGGCTCATGCAGTTTCGGTGGAACTAAACCCTCACCCTATTTCATTATTGCATGTATTACTTTGCTCAAATCTGGCAAGTCAGAGCATCAACATATTGAAAATATCTTTTTTTTTAATCTATTCTTTGCTCTATGTAGTCCATTTTTTGTTTAATGCCATTAAATCTAGTTACTTATTTACATTACCTATTAATATGCAAATTCTGATCATTTATCTCCAGTCACCCTCGTGCACAATACGGCCTTCCATTTTCACCCTTCACTTCCTCCTAAGTCCATCGTATAGCCTTCCAATTTGACTGTATGGACCTTTGTATTTGCATTTGGAAATGGTATCTTTGAATTATCTTGGACCTATTCCTATCACTCAATAAACTTATTTGTATAGCTTTGTGTTCCACCACCATACAGCTTAAAGAAATACCTTGTTGTATGCCCTAAACTATTCATTGTATGTAGGATAACTCACACTCACCATATGGCCTTTGGATACACTATACGACCCATCTAGAAATAACGTACAGACACATACTTTCCCTCCACTCTCCATATAGATACCCCCATCTATATTGCACAATTATTCCACCCACACCATATGAACCTCTAAGCTCATCTTCACCATTCATCTGGCCTGTCCATACTTGGGAATCTTACATACATGCATAGGAAATTTTTTAAAGATGGGGATTGGACTTCATTGGACCTCTAAAGGTGAGAAAAACTAGAAGATGTCGATACATTGTCATAGCGATGGTGTATCTGACCAAGTGGGTGGAGGCATGCGCACTATTGGATAACTCAGTAATAAGCACAGTGAGATTTATTTATGAGAAAATTATTACTATGTATAGGATTCCATTGCAATTGACAAGTGATAGGGAAGGACACTTTGCTAACCATGTTACCCAACAACTCACTACTAAATTCAAGATCTATCATTCATTATCGAGCCTATACTACCCAAGAGCAAATGGATAGGCTAAGGCTATGAAAAAGATCTTGGTAGTAATCATCTACAAGTCATGTGTGCTTGAAGGTGAAGACTAGGAGAAAAAATTTCCCTACACCCTATGGGCATACCGCACGGCATATAAGGTGACAACAAGACACACACCATTCCAGTTGACGTTTGGGTAGGAGCAGTGGTACCAATAGAATTTATGACATTGAGTCTGAGGATCACCTTGGAAAATAAGTCAGGCAAGATGGAAAGCCTGAAGGAAAGGTTTCATAATCTGAACAAGCTTGAGGAGAAGTGGCTATTGGGACAATGGGCCACGGAGCTAACGCAAAAATAAGTGCAAAGTGTGGCATGATAAACACCTGAAACTAAACAAGTTCCAACCGAAATAGTTGATGTTTAAGTATGATGAATGGAACAAAATCAAACCAGGAAAGTTTAAAGTCAAATGGGTTGGGCCATACCAAATCTAGGAGGTAGGTGATAATAGAGCAATAAAGTTGTGGATAGTAGATGGACAGGAAGTACCAGAGGCAGTCAATGGTTTGAAGCTAAAGATGTACCATTCTAGAACGACCCCCTCATCATCAGAGAATGATGAAACTTGGAGGGAGATTTGATTTGAAAATTTAAAATAAATAAATAAATAAATTTTTAAAAAAGAGAGAAATTGAAGCTTACTGTACGACTGACTAAGGGTCACTGTATGATGTTTTGTGCCTACCTTATGGAGTCTTATGGTGTTACATGTACAAGATGTTGGTGTGCCTCTATATCAAGTTGGTAATTATATTAAAGCTAATCTGGATGATATACTATATCCCTACCATTGATAGCCCAAATAGTCAGCTTGATAATTCTTTGGTCATATCAGTCTTTTGTTCAATGATCTTGTAGAAGTTTAAACTCAATTATGGATGCTAGTATTTTTGGTTGATAGGAGAGCATTAGCAAGAACACATTTCCCTCCACACATTATTGGTAATGAATTTCTTAGCAGACTCTATCATAATACTAGCCTAGTTACTGGAGGAGTGGCTCAAAACTTGTACTGGGTTTTAAGTCCCCTTACCATACGACCAAGTGAGACTTCAAGTGAGAATGAAATCACTATATGGTCATCCTCTCTAATATGTTGCTACCGAATGAAACTTGGAAGCACATGGCCGTATAGACTTCTTATTATGTACCGTACAGTTGGAGCATTACTATTAGTTTGTATGGACAAGGAGTAGTGATGGCAAGGCAAACTAAAAAAAAGTTTATAAAGGCATAATAGTATGGGTTACTATAAGAAAAGCTTTAAAATAAGCATATTTTGAAAGGCACCCAATTGGATAAAAAATGCCTAGATTGGAAGTTGCAAATTGGTACAATAGGAAGGCAAGTAGAAGCGCGCAGTCGTATGACATCTAGGAACAAGGTATGAGCATCCAATGAACATAATGCATATTTTAGTTCAACCAAGGAAGTAGTCAATTATGATAATCCACTAGCAACTGGAGATAGGAGAATTTTCATTGTAATATTAGATATCAAATAGTACACCTAGGATATAAAGGTGTAAGTGCATGGACTAAAAGATATCATACTAAGAGCATCAAGAGAATGCCAGTCTTCAAAGTTGAAATAGAATAGCCTATAGGAAACAAACTTGTAACATTGTCACCATATGTATGCCATCAGGTAGAGGACACACGTTAGAACAAGAAGGGCATATGATTTGTACTATGCACACAATAGAGAAGAAAAGACACCCGTACAACCATATGATGTATAGGAGAAGCTGAAAAGTAATAATAATAAATACATAAGTGGCCTAGGGTTGGTACCATTAGAGGTTAGGAAGAGAATTTTTGCAAAAGACAGTTGTATAAAAAAATAATAACTAACCTAACAATAATCTATCCAGCAAATTGAAATAGCAATGCAGTCAGACAGAAAAAGGGCTTCAAGGAAGAAACTTGATAAAATATTCAAGTAGGGCCTTCTGGAGTGCAGCTAGGTAGAAAAGACAAGGGAAAACAAAGGGCCAAAGCGTAGAATCAGCTGGATGTATAGATAACACTACAGAACATAGCATTCAAAGGGTTGAATGAGGTAGAAAGCAAGAAATGGTGGAATGAAAATCTAGATGACCACCTTGTCAACGCAAGCATACAGAAGGCACAGGTAGAGTGGGCAATCCAAATGTCATTTTTCTATATCCAAGATTTCAAAGGTGTCTTGCGTATCATGATTAAGGCATATGATAGGCACTCCCGTAAGAGTTCAGTTTCATATTTTGGATACAACATGGTGATATCATTCTAGCTAGCTGACTTTACCAGAGTATTCAGCATACCAGGAATGACACAAGAAGGAAAGAAAATTGATAACAAGCTAAAAAAGATGGACAAGGAGAGAAAATTGAAGTTGGTGGAATTAGTGTGCAAGGATTAGGTACACCAGAAGAAAGATTCCCTTACTAACACCTTGAGGGGAAGAGGGTTGTGGAAATATGACATCAGAGAAGGCCATTAGAGATGCCTCATGGACATGATAAAGAGTAGACTTACAGGGTCAAGTAGGGCATCATACATCTCCTTTTCCCTAGTCGGTATGATGAATAGACTCATGAATGGGAGGGTTTAGGACTGGGCTTCTCTATTGGCCACACACATGAATGAGTTCATGACATTGCAGCATAAAATATTTTACATGCCACACTTTGCCATCAATCTCTTTTTGGAGGTAACTACGAGGATGATACCCCAATAAAATTTGGAACTACAGCCAAGTCTGACAGTACCTAACAAGCCTTTGATAATGCAGTGGAGGCATTTAGACACACTTAGAGAGTAGAAAGGTGTTAGCTAGAAGAGGGTATGGCAGGAGATGGAGGAATCTAGAAACACACAAGTGGTGATACATCTTGTGAGGAGGATGACTCAGAAGAAATTGAGGAGGTGGAGCAAGATGAGGAGGAAGATGATGAGGAAGTGGGGGTGATTTCAGCAACCCCACTTTGCTTTTCATGGCAGTTGAGGACTGCACCAGTAATAGCTACACCATATTTTTCAGCTCTACATGTCCACACTATGGAAAATGTTCACATCCCAAGTTTTAGATAGTTTAGGCAACTAGTGGTGATAAGACTAGATCATGAATAGTAGCAGGAGTAGCAAGATCAGTTGTACAGTCAAGGGCTAGCTAAACTTTAGGAAGTCAGAGGACAACATCACCTATGGGAATGCAACCTCAACTAGAAATTTGGGAATTGACCTCCGTACCTCAGGGGTAGGGGTCACTTCAGTCAGTAGAAATAAGTTTGCCTCAGCCACATCTAGTAGCAAATTTAATAGCCACAAAGGAAGGAGATAGTCAAGAAAGGACACAAGAGTAGGTCCGATTAGAGGTGATTGGGATGATGCAATAGTCATGATAGTTGACACACTGTTGGATGATCAGGTGGATTAGGGTGTTGATTTGAGCATGACGAGAGCAAAACACTAGGCACCAATAGCTACACAAATTAGCTCAATAAGCTAAGCAAGTGAGTATCTAAGACAAAAACTACTTGCCCCTGTTATCAAAGGTTCTTTCATTCAGTCTCCCATGTGAGAGGATATTTAGCTAGGGGCGATTTGGTCAAATAGTGAGTTTATCGAGGTCCCCACATCACCAAAAGTAGGAGATCATAGTGTAGAAGCACTAGAGAAAGTAGAAGGAAGGGTATAGACACAGGGCCCTATACCAGTAGCAAAGCAAAAGGAAAAGGAAATCCATTCATGCCTTAGTGACATCACCGAGAGAAGCAAGTGCTTGGCAGAGTTGGTGCTCATAGAGAGATGACGGGTAGAGGTTGGGCAAGAAACTCCAAAGGCCACAGAGAAGGCTCAAGAGGAGATGGATGACCAACTTGCCACCTAGAAGATTGCATGGGAAATAGAGTGGATAGCACTGTTAGCACAACTTGAGGAAATTGCACGAGGGAAGCAAGAGGCAGATCAGCAACTTGCAGCTATGCTACACAAGAAGGAAATAGCAAAGAAAGCACATGATTAGAAAGAAGCTGAATGCCATGAGGTCACATTGATGCTAAAGGAGGTAGTGGAGGAGAACTCATAGACCAGAGCTAATTCAAATCTCGAAACAGAACAAGTGTATTAGCTACAACGTAGCTGGTCTACATAGTCAAAGACACAACCTTCTAGTTCATGATGTTTATGTTATTTTTTATCTATGAATTAATGTAATTATTATTTTTTGAGTTTTGTTGTGTTGTCATTCAGAGACAAATTTTTTTTAGGGGGATGATGTTGTCGATAAATATTGTGTAGCCGACGGGTTGATGTCGTCAGTAAATACTATGTAGTCGACAGCCCCTTCGGGAAGGTTCTTGTTATGTAGCCGACAACCCTTTAGGAAGGTTCTTTGGAAAGTATATATACACCCTCCAAGATCATTGTAATCATCAAGAGAAGCATAATGTAATGTCTTTGACATATGTGAATAATAAAAGGAGTACTATTGTTACATGTTCTTGTTTCATGCATTTACCCCATACAGTAAACAATGCAAGGGAAAGTTGCTTTAACAACAAGTAGTTCAAGTGAAAGAGAAGTGGGAAAAGAATAGTTTGATTGTAGGAGAATGTGGGGCTCCATCATTTTGGCAAGACCAATTTTAGTATCATTAGGTCAACACTATATAAATTGGATGACTTGAAACATACAACAAGAAGAAGTACAGGGTTGAATGGGATGACAATCCATGGGGAAGGGCTTTTGAACAACACATGTTCAGCGAGAGGTTCACAGACATTGCCATTGTGTCCATTGATACATGTTTCTACTTTAAATAGTGATTGAGAAAATATAAAAGCACTAACAAACAATTTACAGTATCTTCTAATCCATTGGAAGAATTGTGACTTTAGCAGTTCATAAGATGTAAAAAATCCTTATATAGCATTTATGTTCCAACAAGCAACAATAAATCCAAGAAAATTTTTTAAAGAGGGCATGACATGTCTACAAATGTTGAGAAAAGAGAGATGAATGGGAAATAAAATGAGGTGTTGCAGTCACTAGCATGTGAAAGATCAGAAACATTGTAATTAAGAGGGATATAAAAGAGACAGTGTCATCATTGAATGCACAAAATTAATCGGGAAGGAAAGAAGCCATAGACACAAGGAGAGATGTTTAGGCTCAAATATGAGTTAGATATCTAGAATGTAGTCTGAGGGGAAAGAATAGCATTGACCAGAGGATGACATAAGATACTCCTTGGTCAAGAAGTGGGGATTTCAAGCAGGAGACCCCAAAAAATGGTTTTTGTTTTATTTTGACAGGAAGGACCTGTATAAGAATGCTAGATTCACTAAAATGAAATGATAAAAATATAGAAACATATGAAGCTATTGAAAATGGAACTCAATCTAATATAATTGCATGTGATGTTTCTCCCTCAAATGCAATAAAATTGTCAAATTTCATCCAAAATCAAAAACTTTCCTGCATAGGTAAACAAATTCATTTTAATAACAAAGAACCTAATGTTTTTGGTTGACTAATTAATTCAAAAAACCATCAATTTGTTCAAGAAAATTACCTACAGTGATGGGTTGCAAATTATCAGAGTGCTTCTATACCCCAAGGTATCAACTTTCCCTATTGCTCTGACCATCTGACTTTAAGCTCAAATTTTATTGAAATTAGCAAAACAAATAAGTTTTTAGTAGGAATTCTTGCAATGCATCTAAGACAAAAAAATCTATCAACATTATATTCATTGCTTCTCTTGATTTAAAAAAGTATAAAATTTGACATGGCTACTAAAAATTGCTTTCGAAACAAGCAAAAATTCATTCAAAATTGGTTTTGTGCCCAACAAATTATCTAATGTGTGGACTTCATCTCTTGTAGTCTATAGATCAATAAACTCTATAAGTACTTACATTATAGAAACTATTATTTTCCTTAGTATTTTGACTTTCCATTAAATAAATACAGGATTTTGCAATAATCTTAAATTTCAATGATTTAAAGAGTTCAACAAAATTAAAGACATCAAGAATGCACCTTTTTTATGCTAACTATATCTAAAACATAATGTAGTGAAATTAATAATTTTAAAACTTCAAAAATACCTTTTAGCTCAAAAAATGATCCCTCGTGCCCTATCCTCCACATTAAAGCTCTATCATCACCACCAACTGTTGCAACCCATGTTGCATCTACTGGACTACAAGCTACTGCATATAAAGCATCTAGGATGCATAACAGAAAATAAATAAGTTGATAATTGCAACTTGCAAATGCTGAATTGAAAAAGTGGGAAAAAATAAAAACAACTAAAGAAATTGGCCTTGGAAGGAGCCCAAGGGGGAGCAAGGTGGGCCAACAATGCTAAGTAATAACATGTGCAAATAAAAAGAAAGATATTGTCAGCTGGCCAATGATATAGAAGTAAAATAGAAACACAGCCACAATGATAAAATGCAATTCAAAAAATGTCAATTTTTACAATTGAATTCTAAGGAAATGTATGCTTAGTATTAGAGTCAAAATTTAGTTATGAATGAGAATCCCATTAATGGTTAAACTCAAAGTCTATACAACATTTATGGGGAAAAAAGGTCTCTATGACACAACCTAATGGTTTTACTTTCTAAATGGTACTACAAATGCAATTTTCCAAATTCAAAAAATTTATAATCAATATCATATAAATTATTAATTCCACCTAAAACTATGCAAAACAATTGTTAAAATATGTAGATTTATAGTGTTAGTTTATGAAAATAGTTGGGTCAAAGCATGCAAATAAACAAAAACTTGAGATGGAAGAAAACCTAACCTATGTGACCATGAAAAGTGTGTGTAGCATCATCAGGATTATCTGTAGGAATAAATAATCAATTGCATGTTCACTCTTCTTTGAATAATAACAATAAATGTAATTAAAACACAAGCTTGTCCTCATAAAGCCACATAACAAGAGAAAGGAGGGAAATATCAATATTGGATTAAACACAGTTCACGTATTTTTTGGAGGAGTGAAGGTGTGAATGAAACATTCTCAAATTTCTAATGGTAGGAATGAACTATCTTAACATTAGTAATTTTACTCAACATGTATGCATATTAATTTAATACAAAACTATAAGATATTCAACTACAACATCATTAGGAACATCTTAAATATTTCAACTGATCTTAATATGTCAAAAAAACTAGAATACCAACAGTGTCTTCTTCAAAAGCAATGTGTTTGATTGAGTAAACACAATTAATACACCACAAATCAAATTTCTTATAAGAAAAAGGATAGTTTCCCTGCTCCTAATGAAATTAAATAAGTAGACAAAAATGGAAAAGAACACTGTCTTCCTTTAGACTCATAATGAAGAAAGGTTGAGAGGCTACAATTATTAATGACACCATAAATATTGCCTTGTAGGCCCCTAAAGCCATACAATACAAGTACTAAAATTGGTACTGGTGCCAGTCTAGGTAACTCTTAGCTTAGGACTATCAGAATAAAACATAATTAAAAAATTAAGTTCTAAAGGGAGGGAAGTCAACAAAAAAAGAAGTACCAAAAAAATTAATAAGCACAATAATGGACATTAAGAAGAACCCACAACTAACTAAATTGTCAATACTAGCACAACATTTTGTTTGAATGAACCAATTTGCATAGTTCCTAAGTTAGATTCTAACTATTGAGAAGATAATACAACCTAAACAATATATCATTCATAATGGCTTTTATAATATTTCAATCATCAAGGGAAAAAAATATAATATTGGAGAGCAAGAATGCTGATCCTCTAGGGTTTTTGCAGTGGCTAGGACGAACAGCCATACTTTGTGGCATGGGCTTCCATCTATTCACAAGGTTGGGGAGTGCAAATCAAAGAAAAGAAAAATCTTGAATGGAAAAGGGCCAATAAAGTTTGTTTGGAGTGTTCATGGTGATTGAAATAGGGTATGTGTTCTCGATACACAATCTCAGTTGGAATGACTTTTTGGGCTACGAAAGACCACAAATGGTCCCTTCAAAGTTAACAATCCCACAGCAAGCTTGGGTGGATAGGGAAGGGAAGGAGAGGCATACCTTCTCTTGCAAGTGACAATGATTACCTTTTGTGCTACTAGGTTCAGACTCTGCTACTTGGATTCGGGTCCATGTCTGCAGTGGGTCTAGATTCATCATGGGTCCATGGTGGGTCCCCACAAGGTGAGGGAATCAAACTACTCAAAAGCTGAAATCAACACCAAGGATGCAAGAAGGCTAATACTACAATAATTAATCTAAAATACCCATGAGTGCATAGGTATCATAAGGAAGGGGCTGAAAATTCATCCCTTATGATTAAACTATCACTCCCATCAATCTTGAACAAAGAACTATTCAACTATTAAAGCATAGAGTCCATCCCACTTATATGTAAGTCAGAATTTGAAACCATGTATAAGCTAATCAAAGAATAAACAGCAATACTAATTTTTGAAATTGATCCACCACTCCAATACCAAAACTCATTAGTAAAAACTTCACCTAGGTCCACAATCCCATAGTCATTCACATCCTTGTCTTGAAAAATAGAAAGGTCTTCCTTAGTCAACTCAACAAGTGGATTATCAAATGTCCAATCAGCATCTCTCTTAAACAAAGGATTGTCTACTAGTTGAATGTGATAAAAGATTTTGTTACTTGATTGCTTGGGGCAGCTATCCAAGTCATGAGTCTCTTGAATGCTATCAAGTTCTTTAATCACTTCTTGAAAAAATTCATATTGTCCTTTGATCTCTTTTTCCATGGATTGATTAGTGACAACAATCTCACTTTTCACTTCATGAAGATCAACCCTATAGCATTCAATGTCTCCTCAAAATCCTTAAACTTCTTTTTGATCTTATTAACCTCATCTTATTTTTCCCTTACTTGATCAACATATATTTCAGCAATCTTTTAAAGGTAATCCCTGTCTAAAAGAAGATGAGAATAATCTAATTTCAAAGACTCAAATGTTTCTTTGACCTCCTTTAAACCAACAACATAAGACTCACTTCCCATACTACTTTGCATTTTTCCATCTAAGCCTTTATGTAAAGATCTTCAACGATCCTATGAATGTCATCATGATTTACTAAAGCTACCACAACTATATCCTCATTAAATTTCAACTGATTTTTCGTAGACTCATTGTCACTGTGGCATGCATTTTTTAGCTGATCATCCAAAACACCATCATCCTAAAATTATGTTTTTGACTAGTTCTCAAAATCACTATCATGTATAAGTGATTTATTGTCATAAAGAACACATGATTTATCACTCCTGACAAGGATTTCATGAATGTAGTGCCTACCCCTAGTTTCCTTTATATGTTATATTGTCAAATTCTTTTAGGTCAGCTTTCATGGTTATGTGATATGATTTAGTGGTACTTGGTTACCTAATTTGGTTGATGCTATTTACATACTTAGATTATATATTTGATGAGCTACTTTATACTCGAATGTTTCATTTGTTCATGGTTACTCTTTTGATGATGATACGTTGTATATTTCATATAGTGATTCAGTTGTTTTAATGATGACAGTTATATGGATGATTTATGTGTGGTTTTATGGTTTCTTACTGCATACTTGCATGTGTATGGTGTACATGTATGTATGACATATCTGATGTGGTTGTGGGAGGGAGTCATAGTCACCTACTAGTCAGGACCTACACAATGTAACACTCCCCACCATTGTCTATTTAGTTTAGATATATATGCATATGTACATGTTCAACTTTTATGTAGGTTGCAAGTACCAGGCATTGACTTCCCTGAATTGCCAAGATGAGTGTACCCTATCGTAGTAACTCAATGATAAAAGAGGGGAGATAGTTCTCAAGTCCAAATCCTAAACCTAAGCCAATTGTTCTAAAATATAAGACAAGTATCTAATTTATTTACCTTTCTGAATTCGTCAAAGTGACGTGAATTCAAGATTTTTAACCTTTGAGTTTGATCTGTACTTTGTCATTTAGATGAGCTTTCTTATTGAGTTTGTGGGCCTATTGTGATTTTTGGGTATAATTAAATCAACGAAAGACATTATTAAATGATTAAAACAAAAAAATAATAAAGAAAAAATCATTTTTTAATTTTATTTAATTTATTGAGAAATTAATTAAGTGGAAGAAATAAATTTAAAGATATAATTATAAGACTAAATTTGGTGTAATTATATTTATTTAATTTAAATACAATAATTTTAGAAGTTGCATTTAAATAATGAACTTTAAATATTATTATTAGTTAAATTAATAAATATATTTTCTAAAAATGTCTTTTATTTTTTTTAAATGAAGTGGGAATAATTTAAATAAAGCTTATTCTAATTAAAAGCTAAACGTGTGCATAACAAAATTAAGTAAATTAAAATAATAAAAGTTTATTTTAATAAGAGGCCTTTATATGTTCATAAACCAAAAACCCTAGGTAGAGTTAAACTCTTTTTTAAGAGATTCGAGCTCATTTCTACACACACAGGTTTTCGAAAGCAACTCTGAGGTTTGGAAAAGAAGAGAATTTTGGTGGCTTGAAGAATTTTTGTTGTAATAGGAATTTCACCAACTGTTAGATTGTTAGCATCAGCATGAGGTAGGTTTGAAAACCTGAGATTCAATATTTCATTGGAAAAGATCTGTTTGCTTTGTGTTTTCTCAGTGTGTGAATCTTGTTTGTTATTTTGGTTAGTTTCCCTGAATCTGTGTGAATAAAAATTAGATTGTTCAATTGTTTCTACAAAAATAAATTTTAGGGAGAATGAATTTTGAGGCTACAGTTTGATGAAAATCTAATTGGGATTGAATTTACAATTTGTTTTTAAAACCCTTCTCATTTTATTCTTTCAAAAAAAAAAGGTTGCTAGAAAAATTCATCCTCCAGGCCTGTACTTGCAAGTAATTAAAATATATACCTATATTGAAAAAATATTTTTATAAAATGCAATAAAAAAAATTATTTAGGAAGGGATTTTACACCCCCCCCCCGGTTGATGGCTTTGGCATGCGACTGCTCCAAATAGTGTTCAAGCAATCTACAATTGCTTTGAGCAGGTCACACCCCCCTTTGTGGGGGTCAAGCTTATTTTTTATTTTTTTCAAAAATAATATATATATATATATATATATAATTTCATTAGTTAGTTTTAGTTTATATTTAAAAAAATTATTAATTTTAATATTATTTAATTTAAAATTTAATTATAGTTAAATTTTATTTATTATCTAATGCTAATTAAATTTAGTTAGTTAAATGGAATTATTATTTAATATAATTATATTTAAATTTCAAATGGTATAAAAAATAGTTTCTTTATACATTTGGTATTCTTTTTTAAAAATGGATGTTTTCTAATTAAGATATTTGATCATTGTACTCAAAGGATAATACATAGTTTATTAGGAAAATATGAAATCTTAAACTATGAAAATGAAAGTTTTTTTTATGATCAAACTAAAATGGGGAATTTTATCAACTGAGAAACCTTGGCAAATGAAAACTCCAATTATTACTCAAATTGAATTTTAGAGAATTATTATGGAAAACTAAAATGGCTAAATAACTACACTTGTTTTAATTGCATGATGAGATGTTATGATTTATTTATGGAAAAACTTAGTAGTTTAGTCAAATAGGAATGTTACCAAAGGCTTGGGAAGTGATTGATTTGTGATGTTGTCATGTGATGTTGTTTAGTCATGATCGTTTCATTCCCAATTCATTGTGATGCATTCACGTGTTTCGATGGTGAGAACTAGTTCTATTATGTAAGCTCATGTTGTGATTTTTGTGATATAACCTTTGAGGTTTGATCAGTTATCTATTGTGCTTTCTAGTTGCTCGTATAGGATTGATGTGTTTATTGTGATTTTATGATATATTTTGTTATGAGCTTAGGGTAGATTATCTTTGTGTATGCTAGGAAGTGGCTTGCAATGGAGGTCTGAGCCCCAAAAAGGTTGTCTGGGTAACCCATTGTAAGTTATATTAATAAGTGATAACATTTCATTATTGGGGTTAAAATGAATTAACAAGACTTAGTGTATTACTTCGCCCATGCCTTGAGTGCTAGTACAAGCTAGGATGGGAGTAGAAAGGATATCTAGTTGCGACCATGCCTCGTTAGTAAGCCTTGTCTATAAGAAAGGATACTGATGCCACATAGAGTCACTAGGGGCTGGAGTCCAGAGAGGCTACCAGGGTAACCTTAGAGTTGACTCATGTGATGAAACTTGTACACATGCATATTAGGTTTCCTAAATTTTTTTGTTGCCTCTGGGATTAGATGTTACTTGTGTACTTAGTACCTTTGAGATAGATTGCTTTTAGGATTCCTTGACCTAGATTCTTGTTAGGACTTTTGGATTGTTATTCATTTGGGACTTGAGATTATCTCCTCAACACAGTGGGAGTGGGCCATTTAGGTTCTACGAGGTTAAGTGGTAGTGTTTCTTATACCATTGAACATTATACCATTGAGATCCATAAGCTGGATGTCGATGTTGGATGTACCTTGTGCAATTGTTCTATTCTTTTCATCTTGTGATTATGTTCTATGGTCATATTCTGATTTATTGTACTTTGATTATTTGAGATCCTATGAGATGTTGTATCTTATCATGATCTATATTTTTTTAGCATTTCATACCCTATGACTTGTATAGAGAATGATTATGCATTTTGGTTATGCCATGTGGCATCTTCTATACTCGTATATTATTTCATGTGATTTCATACTTATGGTTATTCTCTGACATGGACTTGGTTTACTTATCAAATTTAATCTTTATTAAAAATCATGTGTTTGATTCAACGTTATGGAACCCTTGAGAGATGTAACTATTATTGCACTGCTTATGTATGTATATTAGTTTTTGATTCCACTATGTTACCTCTTGATTGTTTTAATCTTTAAAAAAAATGATTAGCAAACTTGGTGACATTATAGGTTAATTTCTCTTGGGTTCCCTAATGGGGTGTTACAATTAGCATCATCATCGACATCAAGCTCCATGCTTGATTGATTTGTATGCAAGGACAGGGTTGTTATGTCATTATTTTTCAAACAATGTCTCATGATCTTGAGGTTCCAAAATGCTCTCACATTGAGTAATATTATCCTCAATAGAGTGTGTGTCAATCACAACCTCAAAATCACCAATGTGGAGATTTGTATATCCCATACCTTTAAAAAAAGATGAACTCATCTCCTCTCTAATATTTGTGTTATTTTCTCAAGGAAGTTGGTGAAATTCATATCTTCTTTATTCATGATGCTATCAAATTATGATGCTATTATATTGTTATCTTGAAATCTTGGAAAGTTGGTTATTCATCATGGGAAGTGGAATGGCAGTTAGCCATTATGATGGTTTATGAATAATAACTTGTTATGATAATTGTGATTATATTGAGGAATATGATATAATCATGGAGAATTTCCTTTCCTTGCATTCGTACGTCAAAGGGAGGGAAGCATTGCCAAAAAGGAATTGGGCACTTCTATGCATCAACCACAATAAATATATAATTTCAAAAAAATGTGGATTTCAAGAATGACATCAAATTATACCATAAATACCTCAATAGAAATGAAAGAAGCACCCAAATCCCCAGATATGTAATGTTTTGAAGCCAATCTCTATCTGGAGGTGATCTTTTTTTGGACGTGATTTCTATTTGGAGGTGTTTTCTCTCTGGAGGTGTAATGATACTACTGTAATGTCCTGAGTCACTTGGTACCCATAGAAGTACCTTAAATTTATGAAACCAACAAGCAAAGACATCATACATGATAGGAACCTAGAGGCTGCATGGAAGGAAGTCAGAGGCCACATGGAAGTAAGCTAGAGGCCACATGGAAGGCACCTAGAGGCTGCATGGAGGTAAGCAAGAGGCTGAACAGAAGTAAGCTTGAGGCTACAAGGAAGGGACCCAAAGGCCACACGAAAGGAACCTAGAGTTTGCATGGAAGGGACCTGGAGGCCACATGGAAGAGACCAAGAGTTCACACAGAAGGAAGTTAGAGTCCATATGGAGGTAAGTTGAAGGCCGAATAGAAGGGACTTGGAGGCCGCACAGAAGGGAAGCCCGAGGTCACACGAAGGAAGTTGGAGGCTGAATGATAGGAAAGAAAACACTTACAAGACTAAAGAATGTGCCATATAGGATTTGAATCTACTATTTGGAAAGTACATTGAATTCCAGTGTTATATATCAGATAAAATAATATTAGAACACCAATTGCACAAGATATATATCAAACAAGAATAGACATTGAACATAGATATTCACCAATTATATTCGCATACAAAGATGGTGCTCTAGATGTGCCAAATTGAAGCAAATTAATACAAAGAATTGGAATAGGATGAGAGTTAAATCTCATTGAAACTAAACTAGCCAAGTAGGGAAGATCTTTCACTTCCAAAATGGTGAACAATACATAACTCCAACAAGAATTTGTAGTACAAAGAAATAATCCCAATCGCATACTAATAACTACCTAAATGTTGCATATAAATGTCCCTTCAGAGAAAACACCCGAGGGTTTACAAAGAATGTCAAAATGGAAAACACCTACAGATAATTAATAAAATTTGGGCCCCTTTATTAATTAAGTCCTTATGACATTATTTGATTTTTAGGACCATTTAATTAATTAACCTAATTAAAATATTTTATTAAAAATTGGGGACATTAGAAATCCTCACCACTCAAAGATTGGTTGTCCTCAAGCAATTCATTGTCCAATCCAGACTATCAACTCTTGAATCCCAAATCAAACTCACAAGTAGAGCATGTGAGTTGACATAAAACCTCTATTGCAACACACAATTAACCAACTTCCATTGTGGTACTCTAATATAAACATTTTTGTACACTTCACTACAATGCCAATGATGCCAATCAATGAAATCCTTTATGTTATCATGTTCAAAAATCTATTTGGGTGGTCATAGGCATAGATGTTGATGCTAGCACAAACTTAGCCACTAACACAACCATAGTGACCACTATTATATTCCTAACTAGAAAATTTCCTTTGGATAAACCCTGTAGAATATTCTTGATGAACAAAGTCTCGGCAAAGAGTACCTCAGCAAGGGAGCCTTGGTCATGAGTAGCTCATTGAAGGGAGCCTTAGTCATGAGTACCTCATTTAAGGGAGCCTTGATAGAGAGACTTGATGATGGTATGTAGACCATATAGAAGGCAAGTCATACAGTCAATCAGCCAATGCACCTTGACAAAGGGAGCCTTAGTGGAGAGCATAACAATGAAGGGGGCCTCAACTGTGAGTACCTCAACAACAAGAGCCTCAGCAAAGGGAACCTTAGCAAAGAATATTGCAATGAAGCAAACCTTTATGGAGAGTAACTTAGTGAAGGGAACCTTGACCATGAGTACCTCAGTGAAAGGAGCCTTGATAGAGAGAGCCTCTACAAAGAGTACCTCGATAGTAGATGGAACCTTGGCGACAAACAAAATTTCAGTTGTGGATAGAACCTCAATGGCACAAAAAACCCCAATTAAAGCATCAACAATGGACAAAGGCTTGAGAGTGAACTCTAATATCCCTTTTTGAATATTATCTCACTTTCCCCTTTGTTAGTATATTTAAAACTAAATTTTGCAAATGAATCCAATTGTAAATAGTAGAAGACCAGAATATATCCAAAACTCTTTATGAATGTAATATTTAGATGTAATTATAAAAACATGCAATATGAGACAACAATAAAACCAAATACTTCTCCACCAAATAAAAAATTGGTACTTCCAAAATACATTCAAGATGTCAAACATATAACTATGAATTACATACTGATGAGATGAACCAAAAAACTCTTAATTCTTTAAACAACATTATTGCCTTATACAATAGCAATATAAAAACCAACAATTAAAGCATTAATGTATTATAAAATAGCAATGCAATAACTAGTACACAGAAAACCAATCCTAAATATAGATTTAATAATCAAATTAGAATGATGGGATAAGAACTTGTAAGAGAAAAATGAAACACTTGAAGTGATGTTTCCTGAGACAATGGGTTTGTGTCCACTACCTGCTAGCACGAGGGGCTATGTCCTCCAACTAGTTAAAAGCTTAAGCTTTCTAAGACTCTTAAAGAGAGAAATCTAAACTGAATAATAAAATTTGACATACTAAAAGAAAGGGTCTCTTCTCCTTTTATTCTCATAGTTGTGACTCTTTGACTTCCTTTCTGGCTTTTTGTCTTATCTTTCCTTGTCATCTTTTGCCAACTTGGAATATTAATTTGACCTCTAATAAATAAAGTCTTAGTTCTCATAGTCAATTTTAATATTATAAAGATGTCCCCTTTAATATTTCTAATATCCCCAAAAAGGGACATTACAAATCTCCCCTCCTTGAGATAGCTTGCCCTCAAGCAATTAGTACCAAGATCCCATATGAATCTGTAGTTTACCCTAAAGCCAAAACTGAAAACAATCCTGGCCAAACTGTGAAGCAAGGTGTCACTCTACAACCACCTATCAATCAGATTCCTAGATCCCATATTATTCTATGAAGAAATGTTGCACCTATAGACTGTACAACTTTGATCATCATCACATCCAACCTCAAACTAAGAAGAACTACTATAAAATCCGTGTTTAACCATAGATACATACTACCAACACCTAGATCCCTGCATGATCAATCAAAACAACCTAACATATAAAAGAAGATCCTCAACCCAACTAAGAATCTAACTCCAACTGAGATCACTAGCACCACTATGGTCACATGCTTGTGGAAACTCAACCATTTTCCAACCAACTCCTAGAAACCTTACTAGCCATAGGGAAGTTCCTCCTGGATCCTACAAACAAAAGAGCCATCCACCTTCCCAACTATTTGCAATATCCTACTTCTCAGTGCCCATAATGGGTGGTGTGTCCAAGCTACTCAACTACCATAGTGCTGCTCTGCTAACTGAATGCTCTCTTGCTATACTGCTCACCATATCTCTATCCAAGGCTGATTTGCAATCAATGTTATTTCCTCTCAAGGCATCAACCTCTTGGGTGCAACAAGTATCAATTTGAGGCTCCTCACTATCATCAAACTTGAATAGCAGATTTTCCATTATCTGATCAACATCCATCTCAAAAAGTGAATTACTATGTTTCACCCAATCAAAACTATGCATCCTAGGAATAATAACATCATCGCAAGCTTCAATTTTCTTGTTCATTTGATTTGTATGCAACAGAAAAACTATTGCAATGTCATCTTTCCCATGCAAAAACTCATCATTTGAAGATTTTATGTTGCTCTTACTTTGAATAGGACCAATCTCATCAAATTGTTTGTCAAGAATAATCTCTAAATCACCAAATAAGCTGCTAGAATAATCCTTACCATTAATCAAAGTGGGTTCTTGCTTATGTTTTTCATCATGTTTAGGTTGAACTGCACATTTTCCAACTCCCTTAATGTTGATTTGCACTTCTTGAGTTATCTCTTCTTCCTTGTTCTTGTCCCAAATGTGATCAAGAGACCAAACATGCTTATGAGTGAAACATAATTGCTCTTTTACAAGAAGATCTTGACCCAAATCATAACACTTCTTTTTTGCCTAATCATTTTTGTTTTGTAGCTTTGGATGAAAATCCATGTAATCAATGAAGGGTAACTCTTTTCAAATCTTTGAAGGAAGTTTGTTATACTCATCAAACATATCAAGTACCTCTGTTTTGAAATACCACTTCTAATTTTTGATTTTTTGAACACTTGACATGACTGATGAAGCATCTTCATTCTTTTCCCAAATCTTCTCCACATTTAAGGAAGTTGTTCTCTTTCCTAGTTTTGTTTTAGAGTGTCGCCTTTTCTCTATGTTGCATGTCTCATGTTGTAAGAAAGAAGAGTTTGTTAATTTGAAAATCCACCCTCCTTCCAAGATAAATATGACGTGGATTTATTATAATTTATTGCATCAAGTTCTATTTGATTCTGAATTTCTTCCACACTTGAGGTTGTGAGCCACCGAACTATACTTGCTATTTGATAGATGTAAGATGATCTTCCCAATTTCCCATATTTACTAAAGCATTGATCATGCTGACATTTTGTAAATTGAGGTTTTCATTTCCTTACCATTTAAGAGCTTGCTTCATAGCTAATCCCAGCCTTTGTCTTCCAACATCCCTTAAATTTTCTAGGACTATCTTTTTGTTATTGAATTCTTCCTTTGCTATGTGAAAACCTTGTTTAGCCTCATACCTTTCTGAATCATTAGAAAAGTTATTTTGTTGTATACTCATTATTTTCATCATACTTTGTATCAAGCCTTGCAGCTATGCATCCAGAATTTGATTATCTCCATTATCATCTACGAAAAGGTTATCAATACTCCCAGTAACATCCCCAGTGAACTCAAATTTGCGACAAGAATTTTCTTCTTCCAAAGCATCCTCATTATCATAACTTGTCTAGTCATCATTATGTACCTTATCAAAAACAAAATTTTCTAATTCATCCTATTCAGTCTTATGCATTGGTTGACAAAGTAGTTTTTGTTCATCAAAATTTGATAATGTATAGTAACTTATGATAGTAGGCTGATTAGTCTTAGTTCCACCATTTTTAGTAACACTGGTAAAAGGATGATTAGACTCAATTCCACCATAGTTAGCAATACTCATACGAGGATTTTTTGTCTCTACTACACCATTAATCAATTTTTTATTTTCACCCTTTTCTTTGAATTCCAACTGCAACAGTGTGGTGGCATTTTCTTTAGTATTTGCATGTGGTCTTGATTCTCTAACATTGTAGCACTTCCAATAAGTTGACCAATATTTGCATGTATTTTATTAACCTTTTCCATAAGTTTTTCATTTTTATAGACAAGCTTCTCAAATACTGCAATAATGGCCTCCTTCGGCATGCACGACTGCTCAGCAATTACAACTGCCTTAGCTACTAGATCCTTAGAACAACCCTAGGTAAGTCATCACTTTGAAACTCCTCTAGTGGCCACAAAAATGTCCTACTCAACTCAAGCACAAACTCTAGCTCCCATTTCAAGCTATTGAAAGGCAATTTGAACTCCAACCAATTTTGTCAATAATTGTTGATTGTCTTGTGAAAGATTTTTCAAAAATTCCCTCAACTCCTCAACTTGCTGCGATATTAGACAATAGCCACTCTTCCTACAATTCTTGGCCATGTTGTTAGAGCTTGGTTAGATGCATGAAAAAGAAGAATTTTTTGTCACTATCTACAAAATTAGAAAGTATTTACAAGGGTCTTTTGTGTCAATTCATCTAGCTAGAATATCCTGAGTGCCATCTGGCATTCCCAACAATTATGGATGTTACAAGAGATGCATTTGAATCTCTATAGAATGAAGTGAGTGAAATTTTCTCCAACTGTTGGTTTTAAAATTGTTGTTGCTACTCCACCTTTCAACCAGTTTGCTCTTGATCTCCATGTACTTCACATTTTCCTTGGTGTTACAAACTCCAACTATTTGCTCCCCCTTTAGTTACACACATTGGTTGACACCTTACACTTGCAGTTGTCATTATGAATATGAGGATTAATGAGTTATGTATTTAAATGGGTATTTGAAACCTCCATAATCATCCATACATATGAACCAACAATTTTCTTTGCATGTGAGTTAGAGGGAAACAATAGATTTTGACCCAATACTCCTTTCACACCACTGTCTTATGATATACTATAATGACGAGATGCTCCCACAAGAAAATTCTCATAACATCTTGAATGTGGGGTTGTGGTAACAACCTTCTCGCAAATAGCAGCTATAGAAAATGACAACTAATGGCAGGAGTTTATAGAAAAATTGACTATAGTCTCCCCTCTGCTTTTATTCGATAAAATTAATATTTGGTATTTGGATATGTGAACCTACCAATATCACAACTAAATCAAGTGATATTAAATTTAATAATCAACTTGACCTAGACTGTGCTATCCATGATCATCCAAGGATAATAATCTCTGCAACATATAATAGCCTCCCATAAGATTGAGTTAGTCCCACGATAATAAATATTTTGAGGTCCTTAAGTTAAATGATTTTTTTCCACTATATGGAAAATATACACTATTAATATATTTGTGCTACTCACAGACAAGGCACCAATAATCTTTGTTTGAAGTCTTGATTCCTGTCACAACCGTTGTTCAATTTTATTCGCCATGTCTAGGGCAACATTCTGAAATAGATATAAATGGATTGGTTGAAGTCCTACACTCTTATGATAGGCATTTGTTTTATCTTCTCCTCCTCTTGAGCCTAACTTGTTACTTCTTATCTTTACCTTCTATAGATTGTTCTCAAGTTCGCAGAACATTCAAGAATCACGTGAGTCCTTAAAAGTTTTCTTTGAAGAAAATTTGAGGGTGAATGGAATCAAAACTAGCTAAGATTTGATTAAGTAGACCCTACCTGGAGGTTGCAGAAATAATCTTAGTGCAGTAAGCTAGGTTACTTTCCCTTCTGATCACCAAAGGCTCCGTATTTGTTCTTCTGCCAAAGCTTTGTTCAATCTCTGCTGTAAGAATAGATAGAAGAAGTATCTTGGTTTGCACATCATCAATAGGTTGAACTCCTGATGTCAAATGGACTACAGTTCAAATATGTGAATGTGAAATCTAGAAAATCTAAATCTTTCACATAGCTCACTACTCTACAATTCCATTCTGAACCCAATGAATGACATTGTGTGTTGATTTCAAGAGTTAAGGTGAATAGAAACTCATTTCAACATTCAAATTGTCACTCAATTAGTTAGTTGTGAACTTCAACTCAATATTTCCAAACATCCATGATATCACACAACATTTCAGGATTCTCCCTTCTACCACCAACTCTGTAAAGTGATATTCTAGGAACATTGTACTCTAAATACTTTCCTTTGGGCTAATTATAATCTTTGTTGTAGATTTGTCTTAAATCAACCCTTTCTGAAAATACGTTTTAGATAAAAAGAATCTCTTATAAATATTTTTTGACTAAATTCCACAAGATGGCAGGACCCTTGACTCTGATACCATTGTAATATCCCTTTCTAGATATTATCTTTCTTTCCCCTTTATTGATATATTTAAAACTGAATATTGCAAATGAATCCAATCATAAATAGTAGAAGACCAACCAACATATATCTAGAACTCGTTATGAATGTAATATTTAGATGTAATTATAAAAACATGCAATACAAGACAACAATAAAACCAAAGAATTATCCACCAAATAAAATTTTTTACTTCAAAAATGCATTCAAGATGTCGAACATATAATTATGAATTAAAAACTAATGCGATGAACTAGCAAACTCTTAATTCTTTAAAAAACATTATTGCCTTATACAATAGCAATATAACAACCAACAACTAAAGCATTATTGTATTATACAACAACAATACAATAACCAGTACACAGAAAACCAATTCTAAATATAGATTTAATAGTTAGATTGGAATGATGGGATAAGAACCTATAAGTGCAAAATGAAACACCTAAAGTGATGTTTCCTAAGACAATGGGTTTGCATCCATTGTTTGCTAGCACGAGGGTCTACATCCTCCAATGAGCTAAAAGCTTAAGCTTTTTGAGACTCTCAAAGAGAGAAATCTGAATTGAATAATAAAATTCAGCATACCAAAAGAAAGGATCTCTTCTCCTTTTATTCTCACAGTTGTGACTCTTCGACTTCCTTTCTAGCTTTTCATCTTATCTTTCCTTGTCATATTTTGCCAACTTGGAATGTTAATTTGACCTCTAATAAATAAATTCTTAGCTCTCATAGTCAATTTTAATATTATAAAGATGTCCCCTTTAATATTTCTAATGTCCCCAAAAAGGGACATTACATGAACAATGTCTTAGTGAAGTACATGGGGACAGACATAGGCATAATGACAAACACACAATGGCAACAAATACAGCCATGATGATGACAACAAGCACAACTACGACTATGATGATGATGTTAGACATAGCCAGGATGATGGCAATGGACACAAAAATGGTGACAAACACATATTCAAAAATGCTAATCGACACAATAGTGATAGACATGATGATGGTGACAGACATGATGATGGCAATGGAAATAGACTTGATCATAGACACAAACTTGATGACAATGGAAACAAACTCAATGATAGACACAATGACAGACATGATGGATATGGACATGATGGGCATGGACATGATGATGACAATGAACACAACAATGGTGATAGACAAAAAATTAATGACATTGATGGACACAACAACTCTGATAGACACAACGACAGTAACAAACATGATAGTGATAGAGATAGTGACAATAATGGACACATCAACAACAACGGACATGACTACAACAATAGGCATAGACCCAACAATGGACATAAACTTGGTGACAATAATGGACACAACGGTGATGGACACAACAATGGTGATAGGCACAAACTCGATGATGGACATAGTGACAGTGCCAACAATGGACACAAGAATAGTGATAGACACAGACTCGATGACAGACACATACTCGACAACAGTGAGAAACATAACTATAGTGATAGACACAAACTTAATGATGGATGTGGTATTGGCAATAGACACAGCCATCGAACATGTACACATGATGTCACATATACACATGATGCCACAAACCCAATTGCATAAATAGAAATAAGGAACACCCAAAAAGTCTTCAATTTAGCTTGACAAAAGAAAAGGAGTATATCACGCAGAGAAGAATTTAGAGAATCTTGACTAGAGGCAATCATCAATATGAAGTCTCTATTGCAACTATATACTTCAACACTTCCTCTTAGGAAGAGAGACCTTCAATATGTCATAACATGACAAGTGCACATCACTACAACCAAGAGAAATGTCAACAAAAAATCTGATCATAGATTTTCATAATATAAAATTGTTATCTCAACATAACAATATTCACCATGGCTAATCCTAGAGGGTGAATCATAATTATTAAAATTAAGCTATGGAGTCACACACATGACTTCCACCATGGCTACTGCCAAAGGGTGGATCCACCATAGCTACTCTCAAAGGATGGAACAATAAATTTGACCTCAAACTTCTCTCGCAAAGAACTCTTTAACAAGGGATTTCACCTTGAACTTCTCTTGCAAAGAAGAACTCCCTAACAAGAGATTGCACGTCAAACTTCTCTCACAGAGAGGAACTCATTAGCAAGGGATTGCACTTCAAACTTGTCTCATAGAGAAGAACTTGTTAACAAGGGATTACACCTCAAACTTCTCTAGTACAAAGAGAACTCATTAATCATATCCAAAGAATCTTTGAAGCTGAGACTCCCTTAGTAAGAGCATCATTTTGAATGATACCAAGCTTATCCTTGATGTAACAAAACTTCACTCTTGAAAGTGGCTTAGTGAGAATGTTTGCAGTTTGCTCCTCTATAGAAATGTACTTGAGCTCAACTATTTTTTGTTGAACCATATCTCTCAAGTAATGATATTTAATTTCCACATGTTTGGTCTATAACGAAAAGATGGATTAATCGAAAGCTTCACACAACTTTGGTTATCACAAAGAATCACTATAGGTTCCAAAGGCTGCCCAAACAAACCAAAACAATTTTTGAAGCCACATAGCTCCTCTTGCAGCTACACAAGCTGCAACATATTTTCTTCAACTGTGCTTTGAGCAACACAAGATTGCTTCTTGTAGCACTAGAAAATCATAGTTGAAATAACATCCTAAAGTGCTCTTTCTATCAGGCATACACCCTGCTCAATTAGAATCAAAGAACCCATGCAATTTCAGCTCTACACATGAAAAGAATTTTAATCCATATCCCACTATAACACGAACATACCTCAAGATGTGTTTGGCTTCCACAAGGTGAATTTGTCTCCAATTACACATAAATTGACTCAAAGTATAAAAAACATAGCAAATATTAGGCCTTATATTAACCAAATACATTAAGAAGCCAATGAATTGTACATACATATACTTAGTCAGATCAACTAAATCTAAAGTGGTTGCAACCTCATGTAAGTTTTTCAGATTTTCTTCCATAGGAGTCACCATAGACTTACACTCTAACATACCAAATCATTCTAAAATATCAATAGAATATCTTCCCTAACTCAATATAATTTCATTTGGTCTTTGCCATACCTCTGGCCCAAGGAAGTAATGCAATAAACCAAGATCTTTCATTTCAAATTCAAAAGAAAACTCCTTACATTTGACAATGAGATCATCATCACCATTGAGAAGAAAGTCATTAACATAAAGCACAAGAATCAAAACTTTGTCATCATTTACCTTGAAGTATGAATTTGGATCAGCATCAATCTTTTGGAAGCCTAAACTCAAAAGATAGTGATCAATTCTCTCATACCAACCACAGGGAGCTTCCTTAAGACCATAACAGGTCTTTTTCAGTCTGCATACATATGAATCCCTATCATGAATCACATAGGGAATCACAAAGCCCTTTGGCTACTCAATGTATAGTTCATCTTCGATTATCTCATTTAAGAAGATTGTTTTCACATCCATTTGATAAAGTTTCCAACCCAACTGTAAAACCAGATTGGTGGAGAGATGACCAATTTTGTAATTATCATAGGAACAAGGGTCATAATACTGATAATTGCTACAAAATCAAAGATATCATTCAAGATCTTATTGATGAAGGAAAAGTTTTCACAAATGGCTTAGTTAAAATTTTGATCATAAAGCTTTTAAACAACAATTACATGAGTATGAAAAAGGAGAGACATCTAAGGCTAACAAAAAGGGTAATGATGCCAAGATTAGCTACACATACACCAACAAAGACAATGTTATCAACATGTTGGAACCTTTTCAAAATGTCTATATGATGGGTCCCAAATTTGATGAAGAACCCAACTATGACACCAATGACAAGTGACCTATGGTTGTCTTGAGAACACACAACTCCTTTCAATGCTCTAACAATGCTAGACCACTGGTTTCACTTAGGGTGGAGGATTCCTCTCATGGTGAAACTTTGAACGTTGTCACTCAAGGGCAATCTAAGATTGTTCTTAAAGTGGCTAATGACCCCAAACATGCCTCATCTTCCAAACAGGTGGCTCCACTTGCTATATCCAGCTATGACAGCATGGCCTCTCCAATGGGCAAATGAAACATGTTATGCTCACCATGCCCCCTCTCTACTAGCATGGTAAGGAGACCATGGTTTTTTTGGATATGGGGAAAATATAATAGCCACTTGAATCCCACGTTCCTGAGAGTCCTCTGATCCTCATCTAGCTAGCCTACCAATCTCAATCCCACTACCTCAAGGGCCTTAGTATGTAACATCAGAAACACCATCTGCAAAAACAAGTCTATATGTGAGTACATGTCATGATGAAAACCAAAACATGACTATACACATCTCTAATCTACTATCCAAGTGCAAAAACTGATATTCAAACTAACAAATGATGCAAATCTAGCTCATACATGCAAAATTGGCTAAACAAGTCTCGTACAATACTTTCTCCAATATGTGTGAGATACTTTGCATAGTATTGTACAACTATTGGGTGGGTCTCGTATGATACTTTGTTTAGTACTTGTGTGATACTTTCCAAATCTCAAAAGTATCATATGATAGTCCCTAGAACTATCATGTGATACTTTCTAAAGTATAGCATAAAATTTTGCTAAAAACCTATGAAACCCTATGAAAAGTTGTTAAAATGCTCAAAAAATAGCTCAAAATGCTCGAAATTTTGAAAACTTACTAGGGCACCACATTATGGAGGCCTGTGTACAACTGGTTGCACTTGAAATGATGGGATGTAATTAGGATACCTCCTTGCACCATTGATATGTCTCTCAAATGTTCAAAAGCTCTCAAAATCACAAAAAGACAAAATGAATTGAAAATGACCCTTGGACCTCTTACTCCAACCCAATTTTGACCTAATTTTTGAACTCCTTAGAATTGCATAAAAATTGCACCCCTAGCTAATTTTGGTGTCTTGGATCCATTTTTGAGATCAAAATCAAAATATGAATTTATCTTGATGGTCAAAATCAAATTTTAAAATTGTTTCCTTCTTCTATGTAGTTAGCTAACCCTTTTGAGGCCTAATCTTCAAATCTTGTTAGGGAATCATCATCTCTTCATTCCTTCATCATTTCTACTCTCTTCCACACTTCTTTCTCATTTCACTCCATTTCATTTCATCTTTCTCCATTGATTTGACCTAATTCTATTGCTTCATCTTCCTTGGTCAAATTTAGTCAAACTAGAGCATATTATCACGTATCTATCATCATGAACCTTGTTTTATTTCAATTTGGTTATATTTTTCTCATTTTTGCATCTCTACCTCATTTTAATTTTTATCCTGAGGGAGCAAGAATATTCTATCATCACTACAAATTACTTGCTTGCTATGGCTATCTATTTCTCAAGAGCATATGCTTGACCTTTCCATTGTTGTTGATCTATCTACTTTTCTTGACATGTTAGTCCTCATCTCAAGTTTTAATATTGTATTTCTCTCTCCTAGTGTTCAGTAATGCTACTAATATACTATACATTCAGGATCTACTATCTCTCTACACTTCATTCTTCGGAGTCAGATCACTTTACTGCTTGCCAAGCTTCTTCCTTCTTTGATGTAATGTGTTCCCAAACTGATCACACATTAGTCAAAGAGAGGCAAATGTAATCACCCAAAAAATTATCATCTAGACTATTAGCCTCCTTCTCAGCCTTTTTTCCTAAAAAATTATTAAATCACTTATCTTGATCAAATCTTCAAAAATCAATTTATTTGATTTTATCCTATACTTTGACCACTTTATCCTAAGTTCTTATTTAATTAAAAGGAACATGTCACCCCTTTAATTAAATAAAAGACCCCATTCATCTCTTATCTTAATTTGCACACATAAAGTCATTTGCCCATTTTAAAAATAAAAGAAAAGTCTTTTGTCTCACATGGAGGTACAAAAGTCAACTCTTTGTGATTGGTGGAAATGAGTGTGCACATGGATCATGCAAAAGTCAACTCCCAACCCTTGATTAGATCCTCTTGTCTCATGATCTCCACTGTCCATACTTCTTTAAAAGGGAAAGCTCTCTCCTCATCTCAGGATCCACTCTTTTTCCACTATTGTTATGCTGCAGGTTTTTCTATAGCCACTCTTGGAGATTTGGAAGATTTTGTGGCCTCACTCTCACATTTGCATATCATAGTAGCTTAATATCATATTGAATTAGTATAGTCTCTTTTATGCATTAGAATAACACGTCTATTTTAAATTAGAAGGATTATAACACTCTCATCTCACTAGGTAGTTTGTGTTTCTTACATTTCATCTAGCTTAGTTGTGTTTTGCATAGAATTTCATAGTGGTTCTTGGACACTAGCATCTGTGCTTGTCTTGGAATCTCTCATTGCATGGTTTCAAGGAGCTTCATTCATGTGAGAGCCATTTTAATTCTATTAGTATCCTTTTGCACATCATGACTAGGGAGATCTAGGTCAGCATTTGAGGCTCTCAATCCATGAGATCTCTCAAATAGAAGGACTTAGAGAAGTACACATTTCTAAGTGTACAGGTATCACTTCATTAGAGAGCTGGTCAATAAAATAGAAATTAATCTACAACATTGAAGATTAGAGGAGCAAAATGCAAATATATTCACCAAGGCCTTAGGACAATGACAATTTGAGATTTTGAGGGAAGCTTTGAAAGTCATAAATATTAATTAATTTTGTAATGGTTGATAGTAGAAATTAGGGGGGAGTGTTAGATATATTATTTCTACTCCTAGAATTAATTTCTTCATGTTCATCATTAGATGTTTCTAGAATATTGTAAATTTGCCTATAAAAAGGGGCACTATGTATTCATTTTGATTGTCATGGTGAATAAAATGCAATCAATTTTTAATGTGCCTATAAAATGGGGCACTATGTATTCATTTTATTATGCCTATACCCATCAAGCAGATACCCTATCTTCTAACGCTAAAATAGAAATCAAATTCCTCTTAATGCTAGGAACAAAAAGAGCACCACTCAAATCAAGAAATTTTTTGGAATTTAACTAAAGGAATAACCAACACCCTTCATAGAATAGCATGCAACATCACCAATAACAACTTGAAGATGAGAATTCTATCCGTTCAGGTTATAAAGATGCTCATAGTAACAAGTAATGTAACAAGATGCTCTACTATCAATCAACCATGTATTATTGTTCGTAGGAACATTGCTAGAGAGTGCAGAAATAAATAAGAACCCTTTAGATTTTCACTTGACTCTCTTTGAGAAGAAGAATTCTCAATATTTACACAAGTTTCTTGAGGCTTTGGTCTAGAGGAACAATCTCTAGTGAAGTGTCCAATTTTATCACATCTAAAGCACTAGATCTGAGAAAAGTCCTTTTTCTTGGAATTGGGAGCTGACTCAAAATTCTTCTCTCTGAACCTTTTGAAATTACTTTTCTTTCCTTTTCCTTTTTAGGTGTGGACTGAAAGCACATGATCATCTTCATGATGATTTTTACATTCATTAACTCTAGCTTCAAATATGTGTAGTGCCTACCCCTAGATCACATTTTGTTATCATTGCCAAACTCTTTTAGGTCAATTGTATATTGATGATTGATGGCATTATTTTGAGATATATCAAATATTGTTTCAGATTTAGTTGATTTATGATGAGATTACTTGGTACTTTATAGTTCATGTATGTATGATGGTTATTTTAGTGTTTGTAGTTTTTGATGATAATTAGTTAGATGATTTATTATCATATGTGTTTTCTTATGGATACTTACCCCATACTTACATGTGTATGGTGTGTGTGTTTGTTCTCTTTTTGTATGGTGTTTCTGATGTGGTGAAGGAAGGGAGTCGTAGTCACCTCCTAGTTGGGATCTACATGATGCACCAATTCTTGCCATTGCCTATTTAGCTTAGCATATATATATATATATATATATATATATATATATATATATATATATATATATATATATATATATAAATTGCCAGGATGAGTGTACCCTATTGCACTATCTCAATGGTAAGAGAGGGGATATAAATTCGCAAGTCCAAATCCTAAACCCTTAAACCAATTGTCCTAGAAGGTAGGACAAGTATTCAAGATATTTTACCTTCTGAATGTGTCAGATGACATAATTCATGATTTTAACCCTTTAGAATTTGGTTTGTTCTTTGATGGGTTTTCATATTTTATTTGGAGGTCTATGGTGAATTTTATATTAATTAAGTTTAGAATTAAAAGATTTAATTAATAATTTAATTATTTTGGAAAAAATTAATATAATGTCATGATCTTTAGATATCTTGATTTTAATTAATTAAATGGGAATTAATTGAGAAAATAATTAAATGAAAGAAATTAGAATTTAAAAATTAATAATAATAAAAATAATACTAAAGTAATAAATAAATAATAATAATAGAAATGATAAAAGAATTAAAATAAAAGTTATAAGTCTACCTAGGAGTAAGCGCCTCTCTTGATTTCACATATGTCAACAACACAAGAGTTAGCGTTCAAATTAAGCACATGGTGTCTACAACCTTATGACTCATCTAGAAGGTTGGAAAAGACTCGTGCTTAGTTGTCAACACCTTTTGGTTGTTTCTAGAGACATTCTAGGTGCTTCCTGAGAGTTCTTTATATTCAGGCACTCCTAGAAGCTCAAAGAGCATGTTTGGAGGACCCGAGAATGTTGGAGAAGGAAGGAGCTTGCTCTACAGTTTTTGAGGAGAAGTGATTTAGTATCAGTGTCCAGGTAGACACTCATGATTTTGCATATTTTATGTTCACTTCTTGGACTTCCTATCTTCTTCATGTCTTCTGAATGCTTTCTGAGGATTTCATGTGTTGAATATCTTGGTTTTATGCATTTTGTCATGGGTAGTTAAATTCTATATAAGAAATTCTCATATGCGTAGATCTGAGGAAACTATGGGGTTAGGGTTTTCATATGCATATGGAAAAACCTATTTAAAAGAAATTAATGGATAGATTTAGAGAACAATTATTTAAAGGAAAATTTTTAATTTAAAGAATTAGAATATATATATATATATATATATATATATATATATATATATATATATATATATATATATATATATATATATATATATATATATATATATATATATATATGTTCTCTTTTTAAAATATACAAATCTGCATAAATATATATATATACATACATATATACATATATATATACATATATATATATATATATATATATATATATATATATATATATATATATATATATATATATGTTTATTATTAAAATGTTGTAGTGCCTAATAACATTCTGCGTGTGTATGTGTATATATATACATATATACATTTTTATTGAAACACAGATCATTAAATCGCAGTGGAAATCATTATAATACAATCTGAATTGTGCATGTTATAAACGTTTTTGAAAAATGTTATTAAAAAAATAATTAAATAATATGGGAGGGTGGGGGTTTCACCCCACCTCACCCCCTTTCCTTTATATTTCCGGCTACGATTTGCTAATGTAGTCATACTTGCGACTGCGATCGCAGGGCCAATTGTGACAACAGTCGTCAGTGCACGACTCTGCCCCAAGTACAGTAAGAACCCACATTCGGGTATTTATGTTAAGTTTTTTTTTTTTTTAAACGGTTTATGTTATGTTATATAAGTTATTAATAATTATTAAGTATTAAAAATTGTTATATGTTAATCATTATATATATAAATATATGTATATATATTAATAATTGTTATATATTAATTATTATTATATATATATATGTATGTGTGTGTGTGTGTGTGTGTGTGTGTGTGTGTGTGTGTGTGTGTGTGTGTGTGTAATATTAATGAAATTTTAATATTCAAGATTATAAATAAATAATATAGTTTTAAATTAATCAATTTACTTAATTAGGATTTAGTCTAATTAAGGTTAATGAAAAGTTATAAAATTTAAGTTATCGATTATTTTGTTCTCAAAATTGTAAATTGAATTATTTGAAAATGATAATTCATTACCAAAATAATGTATAATGTATTTTCCTAGAACATTTAGGAAATTAAAAATCTAGAAGTTGTGGAGAGAAACTTTCATCTATCAAAACAAATACTTGGGTTAGAGAAGAATGTATAAACATTCTCTGACTTGATATCTAAAATCTATAATGAAAATTGGAACCCCACATTTAGTACAACTATGTAATTTTAGCAAACCAAAACATGTGCTTGCATTGTGTTTTCTCTGTGTTTCTTGTTTTGGGTTGATTAGCTATTGACCAGTGAGGATGTCTACTAGAGGCTTGGGAGTTATGCGAATGTGATGGCATGTTGATGTTATTTGGTCTCGATTCTTTTAAAACCCAACCATGGTAATGTGATGGCATGCTCTATGAGATGTTTGTATTTACTAATTGTTATTGCTCATTAGTCTTCTTGAGTGAAGCTAAGGTGTATGTATTTGAGACACTTGACCTAACCATTTTTGAGTCATTGATCAGTTATACTTGGATTACTTTCTAGTTGCCTTGATGGGATTGAAGTGTTGATTTATTCTTGATGTTGTCATGTTGTGACATGTTTTGGACTTGACCATTTTGGAGTCTCTGATTAGTATTATTTATTTTGAGATGCCTTTTCGGTTGCTCATTGAGAACCAATGGATATTGTGATTTATCATTGATATGGATATTGAGATTTATTTTGGGATATTTTACGATCGCTCAATTAGGACCGATGGATATTATGATTATCATTGGTACCTTCAGTTGCCAATAGAGAACTATTGTGGTCATGATTAACAATGGATGCTTTTAAGTTGCTCAAGGAGATTTGATGTTCTTATTGTGGATTATCTTTTGGCATTTTTCCAGTCACATGTATAGGACTGAGGTGATTTTGTGATTTGTTATTTCTTGAGCCTAGGGTAGGTTATCTACTTGTAGTGTCAGGAAGTGGCTTGCAATGGGGCCCAAGGCCCTAAGTGGCTGCCAAGGTAACTCATTGTAAGTTGCTTTAATTAGTGAAAACATTTACACTAAATGGGGATTAAATGAACCTAATAAGATAATTGTATGTTCTTGCCCATGCCTCAAGTGCTAGTACAGACTAGGATGGGCGTAGAGAGAATGCTTGGTTGCGACCTTGCATTCCATAGTATGCCTTGTCTATATGAGAGGATACTAGTGGCCGCATAGGGATCACTAGGGGGCTGAGGTCTATTGAGAGACTCCCAGGGTAACTCTAGCATCATGATCCGTGCGATGACACTTTCCTACTTGCATGGTAGGTTTCTTACATGTCTTTTTTGTGTCTCTGGAATTAGATTTCAATTTGTTATTGGAACCCTTTAAGTTAGTATACTTTTAAGATTCCTAGAATTAGAGAGTATTTGTGCTATGTGATTTGATAGCCTATTTGGGATTTGAGATTATCTCCTCAGAGCAGTGGGAGTGGACCATTTAGGTTCCACATGGTCGAGTGGTAGTGCTTTTTCACTCTTACCATTTGAGATCCATTTGAGACATCGTGGCTGATGCTTTCCTTTTTTTCATTTATCTTCATTATGTTCATGGATCATTATGATGGATGTTATTTATTGGTACATCCTTTTATATTGATGATTAGCATGTGATAGATGATGTTATCTACTTTGTAGAATCATCTTATGCTTTATTCTTTCATGTTAAATTTTTGTATGCATATGATTGTAGTATGTTGTAGGAGTGACATCCCTACTATGATAATATCAATGATCTCTTTAGTGACTTGGAATGTTACACATGGAGGGATGGCTAGGGCCCACAATGGTCTAATGATGCTATTTACAGTTGGGAGGAATTGTGCACTTAGATGTGTTTTATGATGGATGGTTATCTTTTATGATGGTTGTTATATCTTTATTGATGGATGGATGTATCATGTATGATTATTGGTTTCATTTACTTTATTGCACTTACATTATGGGTTAGAATTAGGATGATGATGTACTTTATTTTCACAGATGTATATTCTTTTAAGCCTTTCATACCCTGTGGCTTGTGCAGTGGATGATTGAGCAATCAAAAATGTAATTTAAGAATGTTGGACTTTTCATTATTCTTTCATGTGGATGTGGTAGTTGTTAGACTTAGTATTAGTTAGATTAAATGTGATTCAA